>CM057811.1:19536881-20079381 GCA_030067965.1 Latrodectus elegans
GTCTGGCTGGACATGACTGTTTGCAATATAACATCTGCATAATTAGAATAAAAGATTCCCTCAACTGTATTTAATGTGAATCTAACTACCCAGATTTTGAACATTTAAATACCTGTACTCCACTTTCTCGGTATGAGGACATTCTTAAAAGGTATTGCAATATTCGTGAATTAATGGCTTATGCGCTAATGTTTGGTATTTCTAAAATAATTTAATTGAATTGAATAGTTTCTAAATTATTATAAGAAGTGAAGAAATAGATTAGCTCTTTTATATAAATGTGGTCACGTAACATGTAACGGTGAAAAAATTATACAAAATTCAATCTTTATCGCATCGTAATCTTAAGACACGTCCTAAAAATGGGAAAAACCTTACAAAGACTTTTCAGTAGATTAAATATGATCACACATATATCTGTATCGAAAATGATACGTATGGGTCATCGGTCAAAAAGAAAAACAAACTAAATAGGAAAAAAGACAAAAAAATAAAAAGTTTTATTGAACTTATATAAGCAAAACTTTAATCAAATTATCTCTAATTAAATTTTATTCCAAACATTGAAAAAATACAATAAATTACAAAATTTTGCTATTTTTATCATTATTTATGATGCATGAATAATTATCCAAAGAAATATTCTATTTCTTATAATTTATTTACAAACTTGTAACATCTTTTTCTAGAAGCATTAGCACATTTTACATTCCACGTAAAAATTTAAAACGCTCCAATAATACTACGCCAGCGGACAAGGAAGTGCTTACGAAATAAAATTGGATGCAATCGGAATTCGATACGAGCTCCAGGTTTCTGCAATAATCCTGTTCCCTAATGATTCCCTAGCTATGCTCCGTAAGGGCTTGTCATTATTATCGAGCTATATCCGTGTCCTAGTAGAAAAAGGGGAAATGTCAAAGAACTCAATACCCAGTTCTTAAATCTGTTTAGGAAAGGTTATTAGGCCCAGGGCGAAAATTCAGAAGTGACACTAGCGTAAAACGCTTGTAAATCGATACGAATCGCACACAATTCAAATATTAAAAAAAGATATTCAGAACAGAGCTTTTATTACTTGTACAGAGATAAGTAAATGGACATTTCAAAGTGTCTTATCAAAACGTGTAAATATTTATTTTATCTAACATTTGTTTCGGATCATTTCTGTAAACATGAAAATTTATTTATATTTATTTTTTTTTTTACATATTTCATGAAAAGAAACTTTAGGCTGCCTATATTACGTTTATTTTCAAACCCAATACAGTTTAAATCATTGCCGAAATAAGGAATAATATCACCTAGACACAATCAATATTATTAACTAACTTAAAAGTTTTGCTGTACAAAATGACTTTTGCAGTACTAAATTAGATATATTTTTCTTGTATATTTTTAATCCGTATTAAAAATGTAAAAATTAAAACTGCAATTTCAAAATGAATTACGCTATTTTTAAAAAAGAGATTTTTGTAATCATATAATTTCTTTAAATAGTGAGAAATATTTAAAAGGCTGTTTCATATGCATAGCGGTGCAGGCAGTCTCCGGGCTAAAGTTATCGGATTTAGCCTATCACCAAATACCTCATAATTTTGAATCACGGTCAGCTGTTCAGATCGACACCTGAGCAGGCACCCTCCTCTCCACATCTTACCACAAAAGCGGAAAGACTTTAGTAGTCATTGATTAGCTGAAGCACATCTCCAACCCATGAAGGTCCAACAAACTAGTGTAGGTAAGATATGATCCCGGTTTCAATAGCGGCAAGCGATACTTCTCATTTTTGATCTTAGGGAAAGTGGCTCGAAGCTACTGAACTTGCTGAGACTCGATTGCTTCACATATTACCTCATAAATGTATTTTCTAATAATTCCTAAACTTTAACTTAAAGTAGAACATTACGTTTTATACAAAATTCAGATATTAATACTAAGCATTGTATTTCTTTTTTAAAGCTACGTATTTTTTATTTGTAACTAAAATTAAACTTTGTGGCATGACAACCTATGTGAGCCAAAGACTACAATGTTAATTATCTGTTTTCCTGACTGAGAGTCCCTGAAGTGCGAAGCATACGTCCCAATTAAGTGGTCAGCCTAGTACAGTGTTTAGTTCCCAAGCATGCTTGGTACTCAGTTTGTCGATAAATTAAAAGAATGGAAGGCTGAGTCAAACTATCCCAGCTCGACTATCGAACCTCGGACCTGGGAGTATGAAACGCTACTATTAAGCCACCGGGCTTATTTTTTATTTGTAACTCATATAATTTACATACAGATACAGTTGAACTCTCCAATATCAGTAGAATTAAGTGCGTTTTTCACAAATAATTACCAAAATAATTAAAAAGTTAAAAAAAATATGCACATTTGTGTGTGTGTGTGTGGAGAATAACGTATATATACTTATAACTTGCTGAATTATCTATTTCCTAATAAGCTGAGGTGGTTTATTTGAATAATTTAGCTCTGGTTATCATTAGATGATTACCTCATTTCAACAGTTCATATTTGGGAATATTACCTGAAGCTAAGATGTATTTAGTGATTAGAAATCCACCTTAAGTTGTATGTCCCGGTCTAATTTAGAAATGTTATACTAAAACGTGCGTTGAGAGAGGAACAAACCAACTATTCTTAATAAAATGATTCACATCCAAATTCAAAATTAATTAACCTTTATAAGTTAAGTTAAGTCATATTATAAAATTAACTAAAAATTTATATTCCTTGGCATTAAAACATTTCTTTTGAAGTAAAGATTGAGTACTTTTTTCGCAAATGCACCACGGATATATGTCACGCGGTAATAATCAGAATTTTACTGCAGATTTTTTAAATAAAAAAGTGCTAAAAATAAAGAAATCCTTATATTTTTTTTATAAAAAAATCGAAATATAAAAATCTTAATCAAAATTTTATTTACGATGTAAAATGTACCGTTCATTTTTAATTAAATTGGAAAAGAATAAATTAAAAGCTTCCTCTGAACAAGAAAGGAAAAAGCATCTTAATAAATTTTATTAACTCATACGACTTTTTATAAAGGAATTCTTTTTTACTGTTATCGGGAAAAACAGGGGACTGCATAAAGGCTAAAATAAATCTCTCTATCCATATTTATGACGCTCTGCTTTTTTTAGAGTTGTAGATGCCTATCTTTGATGTAACCTAAGCAAATCTTTCAGACTTGGAACAAAAAAAAAAAGGATAAAAGGTAGCAAAGTAACAATGACGATCACTTACTAAGATAACTTTTATCTTCAAAGTATACATTATTTTCTCTTCATCCATTAAAGTGTGACCGGTAGTTCTTTTTATAATTAAAAGTACATTTTACTTTTAAATATGGTTATTATATATTCAAATGAATGCATAGTGCTTTCGTTATAAAATAAAAATCACAAATAAGTTATAGCATTTCAATAAATAACATTATTTTTTCACCCAAATTTATTTCTGAGAAGTTTACAATATCGTTATTTTACTTTGCTTTGAATTGAATCTTAAGTACTTTTAGTATAATACTTACAATACCTATAGTATAATTAACTTTATTGAATTTTATAATTGAAATTACCAGCGAAATTGAAATGATTAATCATAAATTACATTTTCAGTTACGTCTGTATTAAGGAATAAATTCAATAAATTATTATGTCCGAACCATTTTAGCTGGAGCGTGCAAGCAAACCACAAAGAAATAATTATAATCTGTATTAATATGTACTTTAAAGTATTTGTATATAAATATGCTTGGAATGCTTTTACAAGAATCCTTAATACAATACTGTTACAAATTTATAAATAATTATTGTATATGTCTTAAAATATCTCAGACAGATTGGAAATACTCACATTTTGGGCAAAAGTTACGGTAATTAGACGTGTTATACGTTAAAAGCGGGTTTTCAAATGATTTAATGACTTGGCGATGTTTTAGTGAGAAGACTTGGCGACAGTTGGCGAGATTTTTGGCGACTTGGCGAGAAATAGATACCTCTGGAAACACCTAAGCATCACCTAAGCACTAGCACCAATATTTAGCGAGATAGCCTAGAAGCTTCCAGAACCTTGGCGAAATTAGTAGATTTCTCCGCCAAGTCAGGTATAAATACCGCAACCCGACATAGTTAGTCAGATTTTTGTGAAGATAGTCAGTGAGTGAAGCCGATTAGTCGTGACTGCTAATCTAGAGAAGCTATTCTCTGCCTGAGTTATTTGAGACCTGTGATTGGAAGCTGTTACTTATTGTGTCCGACGAATTGTAGCTGTATAATTGTGATTGTTACAGCTGGTAAATCTAGAGGAATTTTTACGAATAAAAGTCTTGTGTTCATTGAGTAGTTGTTTTATTCAACTCTCAATCCACACGAACCCCGAAGCTCGGTACAATATATAAATTTTACTAAATAGATTTAAAAGTAACAACCAATAATCAAAATATCATTGAAATTTATTTGAGTTTCTGATTGTCAAACATTTTCCCTAAAATACTGAAAGATAATTCATGTAAAAATTTCAACTTTAAAAAGATTTATCGATGGAAAAAAACTGTACAAAATCATAGAATATTTAGCGAAAGATATGTACCCGAAAGTTTGCGTCATATAAACGAAATATTTCACGATTAAATTGTTAATAATGAATCAGTGTTCTGTAATGGCGTATAAATATAAAAGACTTACGAAACAAACGGCGTCACCTTTTAATTTTCTTAATTCAATATGATAAAATTAAGTGTCAAACAATTGGATTCGGTGCCAAGTAAAACTGATTAAAACACACAACTATTTATAAAATATTTTAAAACTCATATTAATAATAAAATAATCGAATGAAAAATGAATTAAGAATAATATGAAAAAAAATTATATTAATAATAGGAAAAAGGATAGTCTAAACGAAAATCACTTTCGAAATAACTGAAGAATAAATTTATGCATCCATTTCCCTGGCAGCACTTAAAATAAATCATTTCTATTGCATATAACTAGAGCTGTTCAATCAGCAATGAAACAGTGTTTCGAATTTCTTTTCAACTTATTTTTCTGAGAAATTGGCGACGAAGTAAAATCAAAAATGATTATCTCAGAAATGGCGAGATTTTTCTTGAAGTCAGTGTAAAACGCATTTATATGTCGATACATTTTTCTTACGTAACATTCCAACATAAGTGACTTTTGAGCCCGCCTATCCGGTGCAGAAAAATTCTAGCTAATAATATCATTAATGGAAATTTTACGTGCCATTCGACTTAAAGAGATGCTTCGAGCTTTGAATATCGCTTTTATGCAGGAAATATTCGAAGCCACGTGTTCCTTTTTTATCATTTTAACAGCAGCAGCGACACCTTTTATCTACTTTATTTTTACCTGGTTGTAGACATTTTATGACTCGAATTTCAACGACGAAAGCATTAAAACTAAGCAAATGACTATATTTATACGCTTAAGGACCTCTTAAACAGCTGCTATGGCTTTCTAAGCAGGATCATTTGGCAAGATTTGGCGATATATCGATACTTAGGTTATTTAACTTAGCCTTATATTTTATAAAGATGCCAAATCGTCAAAACAAAATAAACACTCGGAAAAATTTATGATAAAATATAAATTCCATAGAAAATACTTCATTTTCTTTATCTTTGAAAAATATAAATCACGGCAATTATACAAGCCTTTTTAATAAGATAGTATTATTACTGAAATAAAAACTGGATGATAATCATAAATCTAGTCTAAATAAACAATAATGACTTAAAAATTATTAAAATTAACCATCTATAATTTTGTGTTTGAATTGGAAAAAAATTTTTATATAATATCCTGATTTGTGATTCAGGTATATTACATTTGTTACAATTAACAGTTTACAGCAAACTAACTAAATTAGCTAAGAGATTTAAATTTGTGTGTTTTGTAAATATTCCCACTAAGTAAGCAAATTTTTATTATCAATACAAAATAAAATTTCGAGGCTCAGTTATTTTAAGTATTTGATTAGATTCAGCAAATTTTGAAAAGCTTTACTAAATATAGCCATTAAGCGATTATCTCATATTTTAATAAAATCTTGAAACAAAATAATATTTGAACCTCTTTATATTCCGTGCATACAAATAAAATATCTTCTACAGTCAATAAAAAAAAAACCATTATTATCCAAATAACTTTAAAATCATGCAATAAAGCACACGTATATATTTAAGTAATTTCATTGTTTACCTTATATGGATACCAAATAAACGTTGTCGACTTTTTTTAAAAAAAAAATCTATTACATCATTAAAAAAGTGACCTTTAAATAATTACATAATTATGGAAACGAGAAATAGTGACAAGTCATAAAACTAGGAAAAATAAATTGAGTGTGACTGAAAGTACATGCTTGTTTTCTAACCAAGAATTTCTGAAATATTATCTTTTGATATATAGTGCTGTATAACACACACAGTTATATATGACGAATCTCTTAAGTTCCCATAACAGGAAGAGAATTGTTCTTAGTAAACAGAATTTTTTGGGAACTTTTAAATATTATCAGTAGAAAAAAATTTCCTCAGAAAGACTCACATGTTTATCATCAAACAATTTACCAGCTCACAGGAAACGATTGTTTTTGAAAGCATCTTGGCCAGAATACAAAATTGCTTTAAATCACCATCCTTATTCTAGCAATATCTTTCTCCGTAACCATTTATTTTTCATAAAATTTAAATGCACCGCAACAACAAGAAAACTTTCTATGAAAAGGTATTATAAAAAGTTAAAATATTTTTGAAAAAAAAAGAACAATCTTACAAAACGGATATATTTTGGAATATTTTGAAAATATTTTAGATTGTACTCTACTATTCATTGTACGGACACCAGAGGGACATATTTTGAATATAAAGTATGAAATATTTCGTTACAATGTTTCTTTTTCTGTATCTGATATAATTTACATTTTTCATGAGTCAATCAAAGAAGATATAAATCATCATTTCATTATAACTATAAGATTGTAACATTTACGATTTTTGGTACTTGAAATATTGAACTTATATTGAGTAAGTAAATACACATTTATATTGCCGACTTTTAATTAAATAATTAATTACTAGTATTCAAATTAATTAGGATGTTTCAGAAATTATGATCTACGATTAATATTTAAACATTGATAAAAATAAAAAATATGCTTAACAGAAAGTTATAAAATTAATAATGCCATGAGATTTCTCCTTTACTCTAGGACTACACCCACGTGCAGCTAAATTATAATGTGGCATTGACAAGGCTTTTTCCATTTGTTCGATAATGATAATTATTCCCTAATTAAACTTATTTGTATGCGTAAACATAAACATTATGTAACATTGAACAAATCTTTGAATTAAATTTTTTTATATTGCTGCATTAATTTCCCAAATTGTTTTGGATATTTATTTATAAATTTTTACTAGCTCCTAAAAGTATAAATAAATGTTTATATTATCGTATTAAATAAATGTTTAGATTCGTTTTCAAAATCTCCAGTTGGGAACACAGACCTGGGGAAAAAATGATAAATTCTGTATTTGTAAACGTAATAACAACTAACATCGAATAAAATATGTTTCTTAAACGAATTTGCTTGCTAGTATTTTTAATGATAACATTATTTGAAAGCTATAGAAATTTGCACAAAAATAATAAAAAATAGAAAAACTGAAAAAATTTAATAATATAAAACATAAAAGGAAATATTTTCCACATAATCAATTAAAAAACTATCAATTAATTAATGGAAATTTTTTTTCTTCGTTTTTATTAAAGAGGGAAATGTACTTTAACCAAATTTTTATGCAATGAACAATTTTACTTCAAAATAACAATATAAACCAATTTGAATTTTTCTTTAAAATTATTAATTATCGATGGTTAAAAATCATTTCGAAGATTTGGACAACTATAATTAAATTAAGACCAGATTTTTTCTATTATTTAAGTTCCGCCATATTAAATTATTTAAAATCAAACATTTTTCATTATCTCATAAAAATTAAGGTGGAAAGACCATAAAATAGACATAAGCTTTTGACAAATATGAATGAACACAATAAAAAGGCCATGGTAGCCTTGTGATGAGGGGTTCGGCTTTCCACATGGAAGGGCTGGGTTCGATTCCAAATGATTGAAAAAAACTCACCGAGTACATACGATATACGTACTCATTAAATCTGCGAAACTTTAAGTTCTTTGGTCGGTCGTTGAGTAGTTACCATGGTCTAGAGAAAATTTCCTCTTTTTAGTCAAAATTGAGGAGTGGATCCTCTGGTGGTGCCATCTATCTGAGGACTCTTAAAGCAAAGTCGTACTTTCAGCTTCGTGGTGCTTTGCTTAAACGAAAAACGCACCTTACTGACTTAAATTCGCATAGACGATGGCATAGAGAGCTGGACTTCTCCAAGTGTCATAAGTAACAACATAACATTAGCAATAAAGGAATGACATTTTTGTAACTAATGCTACACAATAATAGTCATTATTCATAATTACATCGATTATATAACAATGCATGGGATGTAACTCATTAAAAAGGACATTTATGATTAGAAGGATATAAATAATAGGAGCGATAGACAATCACATGCCCCTATTTAATTTATATCGATTCGATATTCTATTAAATGCTGCACAATCTCAAATTAAACAGTTATTTAGACTGAAAAAGTAACTATTAAATTTTCAATATATCATTTTCAGGCGTTTTTCTCTTTATTCCATGATTTTTAAGACTGGAATGCTATTACTGAAACATGTTAAAAGAAAAGAAAATAATCATTAATTATTGAGAATTTGTTTCTTACCACTAAAAATATAAAGGATAAGAAAAGCCCTTAATAAAACATCAGCAAAGACAAAGTGACCGAAACACTAAATTTTAATTTTCTTTTAACTTGTTTAATTTTGTTTTTAAAGCGATATTGTTTCAACAATTTTTTTTTTCTTCTTTTTTTGCTTCAGTAGTGTTGCACTGTCTTTTTTTGCTCGGGCGAGGCAATTAAGAAGTTTAAAGAGTGGATTCAAAACCACTATAAATATTCAAACCCAATAAGGAAATCGAACCTACTAAGTGTTGAATTGAAGGCAAGAATCCTAATCATATGGCCACCAGCTTTGTACGAAGGTCAGGGAAAACATGGCATAAAAGTATTTTTTCTTTAAAAAATATTAAATACCTTGATTTTTTTATGCAAGCGATTGTTAGATTCATTATCAAAGATATTAGATCATATTTTAACTAAGAAGATTCATTTTTTTAAATCAAGAAATTGTTTAATACACTAAAAAAAATAGCCCAAATGCTAAGAAATAAAATTTTGCTAAAATTAACAATAATATATCTTTGCGTACATTTAAGCCTTTATTTAATAACATCAATAAAACGACAGTTATATAAAATTGAAATATAAATTTCATTTATTTCAAAATTTATATGAATTTATAAATATATGAATATGCACATGATTCCAGAAGTAAAAAAATTTACCAAAGAATATTAAAAATATTTTTTACTACATATATAGATTTCTACTACAAGTCAATAAATAGCATTTAATTCAAATGCAAATATAAAGGTTTTCAAATTTCCGTGAGTTAAAGGTAAAAAATTATGTTTATTGTTAATGTTTTTTTCGATAATTAATATTACAAATCATCTTAAATTTTAATAAAATCTCGCATTTTATGAAGAGAACAAATATGAATTCTGTAATATTTACCTTTCTAGGAAATACTCTCTTAAACCAGAATTATTTGAACTATTTCTTTTTATATCTTCAACAAAGTAATAGTAAAAGTACTTTTGAGATTCTACTGCATGAATTTATTAGGGAGGTTACTGTTGGAGAAAAGAATTTAGGAAATGCTATTTCTTTTATGAACCAAACATCAGATGTTAATGTGGTCTTTTCCTACATCAGTAGTGCCACTAACGAACTCTATCGAAAACAATAGTACACGTTATATCAAAGAATGTGTGTGTGTACAAGCTAGAATTTGATTCTTTACATCTAACACTGCATCGATGCCATCGTAATAAACGAAATATACTCTGTAAACAAAACCAAAACTTTCAACAAGGAAAAAAATAACAAAATCCAAAAACGTCTTTAACATACGTCAGGGAATCGTTTGAAATATACTACAAAAAAAATGGCGCGAGTTTTATTCCTTTCTTTTTAACCAATTCTAGAAAATGAGATGCCATAGTTTCGTTTTTGGTATTTTTAAAACGGAAGGGTGTAACAAAAAATAGCATTTCCAAAATGGATGCCTTTGATTGCTCTTTTTTCGGCACAACAGTATCGATTGTAAAAAGTAAAATAAAAAAAATGCAATAAAAACTTTCAACAAAAAGGAAAGTAATCAAAGAAGTAGATTCGCTTGAAACCCATTACGATCCTTTTGCTTTCTTCTGTAAGCGCCACCCCCAAACAATGGTGGAAAAATGTGGCAAGATTTATTCCCTTTGGGAAGTTACTTTCAGATAATCAATAGAGTACTTAACTAAAGTCATTATTAGCAAAGTAGGAAAACAATAAAGACTCTACAAGTATTGGGAAAATGATTCGTACTTGATCGCTTCTACCATTCACAATTACTTGAAATGTCTAATTTCTAATTTACCACAACAGTATGTGTGCATTAGTGCTTAATTTATATCAATAATTAAATTTTAACTCCAAAATAATATCAATAAGAGTAAGGAAAAACTATCGATTAATCTTTTTTGTTACATCTTTAACAATGTAACTCAAAATCACTTTACAAAACCATTTTTAATAAATTCGTTGGTTTTAAATATTTATTTAAAACGTTATGTAATAATATCGGGATATAAAAGAAATTAATAAATTTAAATTTGTACTATAATTATTTTAATATAAGAGTAATTTACTAATAAAAACATAACAAGAAATCAATCTGAAAAATAAAATTTTATTAATTCAAGATATTTACCAAAGTTTCCCTCTATTTAAATAATAATAATCCCTAAAATGGTACTGTGTAATTTCATATCTAAATTGATTGACTTGATAATTTTAATCGATATTTTTAATTTCTTCAGTTTCCACAACCCCCATGAAAAACATATTTTCATGGGATTCAATGAAAGTGTTCCTGACTTCATTATAAATATTAACTTTTAAGTGAAGGCGGCAGTGGCGAACTAACTGCTAATCATATGACATGCAAACTGTTTCAGCAGCCATGTGCAAAGATTTCATTCGTTATTTGTTGTCGCGACACTCGAAATTAGTAGAAATTTTCAAATTGCAAAGGAACACAGAACTTGCTAACATCCATAAATATCATTTCGTGGGAGAATACAACTCTATGAAATCCATTGGCACAACATTTCTGATACTTATACTTGTAATCACAACAATTCAAAAAGTTTTAAAGTCGAAACAGTTGACATTTAGAACTCAAGAAGACATTAATGCATACTTTTTAGCAATAAAACTTTCTGTATTATAGCAGTCACATTATTCTACCCATATCGATCTGACACATGACCAATGACATAAAATAAACATAAAAAAGAAAAAGTGAAAAGTAATTAATTTTATATCCCTCGCATTGCATAGGCATGTAAACAATTTTCTACAGAATAGTTATGTAAAATCTTCAAATTAACATATTCAAATTTTATAAAATTTTATAATTCATAATGACAAAGCTAATTTTTACTTCATTGTTATATTTTGAAAGGTATTTTAATAAAAAATAATACATCGGAATTAATTACATTATTTGTTACAGTACTGAAAATTATGCATTTTATACAATAAGAAAAATCAGAGTAATATATTTTAATAAGAATAAAATCTTCAAAATAGCTTTGATCATATTTAATAATTGGGTAAGTAATTAGAATATTGAATTCACACAGAATTATTAAGAGATTAAATAATATGATTATTAACGAATAATAAATAAGAATTGTTTATTATTTTGAAATCAATTTCTGCATATGAAGTATGGTAATAGATGAAATATTGCAAAAACAAACTAATATGGATATTGCATTTTCGTTACTCGTTGAAAATTCATTAGAAACATCAATCTCAAACTTCCCCCATTTTTTTATGAATCATGTAAACATAAATAGATGGAAACATATTCCGAAAGTATTCTAAATTCTGAAATTTTTTTTAAAAAAAGTTGAATGATAATATTGTCTTCTTGAAAAGTTAACAAAACAAAATGTGGAATCTTAAAATAATACATACGTGATAAATTATACAAATATTTTATATTTGTTGTGCAACATATTTATATTCTACATTACATTTGATTCAAATTTTCTCATGTAAAATGCTTATTGATGTTGTGCATTAAATACTTAGATAATTAATGTCGTTTTAACATACATATAAATATATATGTAATTTACCATTTTTTAAAATAAATAATTTTGCATAAAATGTAGAAAACTATATTCATCCGATTTATTCTGGGTTTAAAATTTTATATTAAGAAATGTGATTATGCTGGTGTAGAGCTTCTGCAAAGTAACCCCAGTAAATCTAAAAAGTGATCTTATTTAAAATTCGAATATAATTACCATTTCCGCCATTTGATGAATTGTTTTTTTCTTTTCTTTTCATATGTTAAAGCAAACATAAATATTTAAATATGTTGCGTATTAACAATTTAAATATCTTATAATATGAATATTTTAAATAGAATAGCTAATATAAATATTTAAACATGTAAACATGTTAAAATTATAAGCGTATTTAAATTTTCAAGCATATATATATATATATATATATATATATATATATATATATATATATATATATATATATATATATATATTAAATTTGGAAGCACAAATGAAATACAGTTTTATTTATATTAACACAAAACAAATTTCCTTCAGTAAAAAAAATCAATATTAGAATATTAGATTTGAGAAAGAAATAAAATTCGGTCGTCAACAAAAAAAATGCATAAACAAAGGCATTTAATTTAAACAAAATAAATTTTAATCGTTCTGGAAAAACAATTTTTCTGAAACGTTTTAGAGGAAATTTGTGATCTCAATCCACTAATCTAGTAATTCATTTACAATAGATTCTAATCACATTTGCCATAATTTAAGTGAATTTAATCCGCTGTTATGTAATAAAAAATTAGAAAAGAGAAGCAAAGTTGAAGAATTTAAAAATAATTCATTGTATGAAGATTATCTTCGTTAAATAAACTTAATACTTGTGTTTCAAACTTAATGATTTTTTAAAAAAAGGTTTGTGTAGTAGATATTCTATATCTTTATCTTTATTCTTGTTTGTAGCAACAAACAAATTTAAACATTTTAAACGGTTTGCTTCTAAAACAATACAAATAATTGCTTATCACTTTTTAAATTGTTTACATTTTTGATTTAAATTAATATATATAATCTCAATATTCTCTAAAAATATCATCGCAATTGGTATTCAGTTTTAAAGGAAATATAATAACAAGCATAACCAGTTTTTCTTTATCTTAATTTTTGAAAACTCAACATCTGTTTTTACTTTCGTTCAAAGGATCATAAATGCGTGTTATAAAATACTTACCATTTAACATAATCCAATTTACAATTTTCATTTAATAATTGGGAGATTACCCCTGTTTCCTTCGATTGAAAATAATAAAGTTTTATTTTTTTTCGAAATTATGAAAACGAAAATATGAATGAAAGTAAGTAATTATGTAAAACACGAATATATAGTTAAAGTGAAACATAAATTTCAATTTTTTTCTATACATTTTAAATTTAAAAAATAAAATACGCACTCGATATATAAAGCCTTAGAATATTTAACGAGTTACAAATAAAAATGAACATTTAACATTACAAAACCGATTTATAATCGTTAAGTTGAAGCATTAATAAAAACTGTAATACATTTCAAACAGTGATTTTTCAATTGTACAAGTTTTCTATTTTAAAGGGACAGAATTTTTTGTGTGTAAACATATTATTTAAATACTTATGTTCATTGAATAAATAATCCAAACATTATTAACAAATTCATAAAAGAAGTAAAATTTATAAAAGAAACATTTATATTTGGCTTGATAACTACACAGTAAAAAAACTAATCAAACGTAAAATTAGAAATTCTTACACTAGATACTTAAAGTAACGGTTTATAAAAATATTTGTTAATTTAATATGAAATTATGTAAACAGAAGAGCTTTAAATAGTTGTCCAAATTTTTAAGTTAAAGCAGCTTTCTTTAAATAAATTAGTGAATAAGCATCTAAATAAAGTTATTATGCACTTATACACTAAACATCACAATTATTATAAATAAAAGCTTTATTTTCAAGATCATTTGGTAAGCTGTTATAACTAGTAAACTTTTTTTTATATAAAATTGTTAAAATAAAAACACATAATGTATTTGCATGACATCCTTTTTATAAAAATACAATTATTTTAAGATGAGTGAAAAAATACATACATTTGAGTTACTTAAGTAAAATTATTTATTTTTCTAATTTAAATTGTTTATATATATACATACATATATATATATATATATATATATATATATATATATATATATATATATATATATATATATATATATATATATATATATATATATATATATATATATATATATATATATATATATATATATATAATTGATAAAAAATTTTGTTTCAAGAATACAGTTAAATGCATTTTAATTAAAACAAGAGGAATAAAAAAATAGTTTCGGAGAAAAACTGAATATTATATTTTGCAAAAAAATAAGTAGTATCAGTGTCTAGATTAAAATTTACAAAGGGTTTTTTTTAAATAAAAAAATAGTATTTGAATAAATGACTATCCTTACATTTTTTATAATCTGGTATAAAAGTTAAGAAAAAAAATTATTGCTCTTTAGTTCTAACCCCGCCCAGTTCTCCCATAAGAATTCTTAGCACATTTAATTTATAACATTTTATCTTTCTTTTACTAACATCTTTTAAAAGCTCAGAACTGCTTTTTCTTCTTTCTTCTCCCTAAAAAAGTAATTCATCTCAACATTTAATCTAGTGGTGATGAATCTTACATTTCAAAAGAGTTAATTTTTTTTTCTTATTTCCAACAAGTGACGTATAAAGGTAACTTTATAAAAAATTCATATTTGCGAGATGACAGGGTGGTGCCTTGAATTTTGAAAAATTACGAACAGAGTGAGAAAGGATAGTACTTTATTTTGACATCTTTTTCTTCACTTTATTTTTATTTAATTTCTGTAACAGACTTGTAATTTATTTTTACTATACACTTAACTTCCTCAAAAGAATACTTTTTGAAATAAATATTTTATAGGTAAATAAAACAAGTCGTTCCAAATATTTAATTGGAAAGAAAAAATTCTTTCCAGTCAAAAAAAAATATTTGTAAAACTACTTAGTTGAATCTTATCAAAAAAATTATAAGCTGCTATAATTAATATGGGTATCATATGTAGAATTTTTAGAAGAAATTTTGCGTAATATTTTTAAGCATATAGTATGTTATCGTGAAATATGTTATAGAGAGAGAGAGAGAAATATCATGAAACGTATATTTTATGGATTAATATTCGTGTTTTTAATAAATATCAGTGGGAATAGAAAAAATTATAAATTTAAAAATTACTAATTATTTTAAACTGTCAATTTCCTTAATTTTTTTTAAAAAAGTACAATGGAAATTTCTAGTTTTATAAAAAAAAATAAAGAAAAATGTTATACATGTGTCCTATAAGCAAATAAGCAATTTACTAGTAATAGTTAATGTAGTATATATATATATATATATATATATATATATATATATAAATATATATATATATATATATATATATATATGTATATATATATATATATATATTAGCTTTTTATAAAATAAATAAACATTTTACTTTTATTTTTTGATCCACATTAATTTTTTGTTTTTAAAATTAATGTAGTATTAGGGTAATGATGCAAAATAATTTAATTGAATTCTAAATATACAATTGAAGACTTTTTGGTAAGCACGGTCAACATCAATTACGTTTTCCTGAAAATTCTAAGGATAAACAATTTTCATTTCTTTATCTTAGGAATCGATCTAATTCCGAATTCCAGGAGAAAGTCGTAGAATTCGTCGACATTTCATGCTTTCCAAATAAGAAACAGATTTTATGCTTTCACTATATGTTTACATCAAAATATTATTCATAGCTCAATTTATAGTTAAAAAATGGCACAAATTACATGTGTGAAATAAGAAAAATAAAAACATTTCATGCAATCCAGTAGGAAAGAAAATCACGATCAAGTACGACAGCAGCAAAAATATACAGAGTTGGTAAACGCAACTGAAAAAATTTATTCATGATAGTAATTGTGTTTTAAAACATTCTTTTATATTAGCTAAATAAATAAAATATTCCAGCAAACAGACTGATAGATGGATACTCCCTAAGAGAAAACATTAAATGAAATATATTTCAGAATATTACTTTACATCAAAGAGGAGTTCTATTACGAACATTTCATCTCTGCTAACATAGTCGCAACCGCATAAAGTACCCAGGACTTCATATAAGACCGACAACAGATAAGTAGCAAATAGATTGGCGTGACCTTCAACTTCTAATAAAATAAAGGTCTGAATATTTCCACAGAGGAAGGAAACAAATATATGAGCCCTAACCGTCAAAGTAAACAGAATTTTCGAGGCGCCATCTTGGAAGGGCGCCATGAACTGTTTACCTGAGGAATGTCCATGACATTCTCCTGCCAACTTTTCGCCAAATGATTGGCGTGCGCCACTTCAGAGCCAATGCTCTATTGACCGAAGAACATTATCTCGATGAGAGTTGGAAGTTTGGAAACGGACAACAGGAGCTACATATTAAACGGATTTTTAATACTTAGCATCTAATTAACTCTATTAGAAATGTTAATACATGTTTAGTACACTTTCCGAACTTAAAGACTTGAGCGCATTCTAGAAGAAAGAGTAACCAAGACGGAAAAAAAAACAATTTTTATTGTTTTTTGTATTATGCGTAACGCTGGTCTTTTTTGTTTTTCTAAAACTGAATCTCCTGCCAAGTTTGCTTTCAACATAATTTGATTTTGCTCATCGTAAACTTTTAAAATTTCTTTTTAAAACAGCCGTGAATTTATCATTAAAATTAAATTAAATTTATCATAAAAAATATGAAAATATCTATAATCGTATTCACAAAATTAACTTTTATGATTAGCAAAAAAAACTATTTATTAATAAAAAACTTATTCTAAATTTTGTTCAGAAATATGAGATTTAAAATCTGTAAATGATGAGATTTCAACTATAATATTCAAAATAAGCTACGTTTGAACCATGCGTTAAATATGCTTTTGTGAATTTTTATATATTATCATTAAATTAATGAGGCGAATAACTCAACACGTGTCTGACCTCATAAAAAATTAATTTATGAACACATCAATCAAATACATTTTTATAAGTAAATTAATATTATAAATAAAAAAATTAATTTTAATATCTTAGTTCCAAATTCTCTCTCTCTCTCTCTCTCTCTCTGTAACTATTATCATAATATTTTATTTAAAAGTTTAAAGAAAAAACAAAATATAAGCACGGACCCTACTATTATGTTAAAATCTTTTATATTGATACCGTAAGAAACTCAAATTAATTTATTCTATTAAGTGTATAAAATGGTATTTTTATGTTTATAATTAGCGACAACTTGTTTAGTCTCAATAAAATTTTAAATGAATTTATATGCATGTTTAGGATACCAGGATGGAATTCCATATTTTTAATTCTCCATTATTTATAATTAATAATAAAAGTGAAAATTACTCGTTTAATTATAAATTTAATTTGTAAAAATAATTACGCAGAAACACAATTTATTTCACTAAACCAGCGGTAAAACATAAATTAAAAGCTAGGTATTTATAAACTATTTAATTTATTTTTATTCTCTTTAATTTAATTTTTTAATTTTAAACCTAGCTACGAAATTTTAAGTGCTGATAATTATATATATAATTTTTTATGAAATATATTTTTTATATTATTAAGTATAATGAATATTCTGATCATTAATCCAAAAACATTTTAAACTAAAACTATTAATTTATTGTGAAATTGATCATTTCTGTTAAGGGTTGAACTTTCATACTAAACTCAAATAAATTTTGGGGTATTTGGAAATATTAAAATCTTTTAAAAATTGGCAGCATAAATTCTTACATTTATTCAAGTATGGAGGTTTGATTTAGTTTATTACTTTATGGTCATCAAACTAAGACCAAATCAAAGGGAACATATAGTTTAATGCGGATTTATAAGCCACAAAAAGAAGCTGTGACTAAGATGAGTCTCGAACTACCAAACTTTTCACCGAACAACTGAAAGGAGTAATACTTTTTACTCAACCACCAAAATGACTTCAAACTTTGAAAAAATTTTCGATGAAAAATATAAATATTTTAAAAAAATACTTGAATGAATATTTTAAAGTATTTCATGATGCAAACACAGTAATTCGAATACATGCAAAGAGAAATAAAACTTGATTATTTGACAATATTTTTATTAGAAAAATAAATGTAAAAGAATAACACATTTTGTTTCTTCAATTGGAAACTATTAAAACCGCCCTCAAGCACTTGCTTTCAAAGACAGTGCTGATATCCTTTGAATATAATATAGACCATTTTCTAATTATACTCAAAATTCTTTATTTTAAAAATAGTTAAATTCTTTAATGATTCATTAACCAACTTATATCTCATAGTTCGAAAATTGTTTTATTGTTTAATATAGTATATTCTCTCACTTTATTAAACAATAAAACAATTTTCGCAATAACTGTTTATAAATATGAATGAGAAGTGGAAAGAAATACTTTCTAAAAGAAATTCTAAAAGAACTTTCTTTTAGAATTTCTCACAATATTGTAGTGAAAGAAAATACTAAAAAAAATAGCATTAGTAATTCTTTCATTTCTTAATTTGTTTCTATAGATTTCTCTCTTTCAATAGGATAACGTTCAATCAATTAAAATGGGCAAACTTTTATAAAAACTATAATATATTTTCATTTACAATGTGAAACTTGGACTAATTTATAAGTTTATGATCATTTCTTTATTTATGACAGAAAATGAAAGTTGAAATCAAAATAAACGAACATAATAATCAATTACATTTGGTTATATTCTTTATGGTACAAGTTAATTCATATTTTGTTTAACTATCTATTTTGCTTAAAGAAGATTAAACTGCGTCAACTGTATCTCATAATAATTTCTCCTGGAACTGCTAAAAAAATTTATTAATTCAATTTGTGTTCGTCCCCTCTTTGGCAAACGAAAGAACTCAGACCTACTGGCGTAGATCTGTCATCTTCTGTGTAGGAAGAATGAAGGGCGACCAACTCTACCAGTTTTGTGTCAGTCTGGGGAAGCTTCTCTCCACTCCCAAGCATTGCCAAAACCCGCTTTTTTGCTGACAGAGAACTCTTCTAAAGAGATCCGTTATTTTCCGTGACAAGGTTATGATGAATAATGTGAGGAAAGTGGCATCGCTTTAAGTCAAAGTAATTTTAAACTGGTAGATCCTCTTCGATTAGCAGCAAAAGAGAGATTTCAGAAAAGACATTCTTTTGATCGTCCATTTTTAGAAATATTAAATGGAATCAGTGAAAAAAATTAGATGGATAAGTATAAAAACTTCAATATCTTTTTATTTAATTTCAAAGCATTCCTCTAAATCAAATTCATTCACTTACAAATGTAGATGAAACTTGAGTAAAATATGCACATATTTATATACATGAGGAGATTTCCAGAATTTTTGGGGATGTTTTTGCGAAATATAGCAAATTAATCAAATCTTTTAAAATAAATGTTCCTGTAGTTAACTAAAGTGATTAATTAGGAGCTAGACTATTTCCAAAACTCCTAAGTCTTCATGGCCAAAACTAGAGCTGCACGGAGTTTCTTCATCATAGATGTGCAGCACCTTGAGTAAGAAAGCACTTTTATCGCTCCATAAAGTGAGTCTACATAATTTGGAAATAAGAACCAAGCATAAGATCTTAGAGTTAACTTGAAGCTCTAATAGGTATCATTTTACTTGGAAGACATTTCGACTACAACTTATTTTTAAAAACCAATCCACTACTGTAAAAAATTATTTAAGTAAAATAATTTATTAAAAACAAAATTTTAATAAATAAATATTATAATTTGCTTCAAGTATTCACCCATGGGCTTATCATAGCCTTGTAGTAGAACAGTACTCTTCTGCTCAAAAGGTTCCAGGTTCAATCCCAACCATTATTGAACAATATTCCGCTTCTGCTCCCTGTATGAAAGTCATTCAAAGAGGGCATTTGTAACTTTTTTGAGTTTCTTCCCTTGCTGCACTTACAAATAACTTAATATCTATGAAAAGTTCCCCCTGAAGGAATTTACGTGGATTACATTAAAAAGACTTACTATAACATTAGACAGCTAATCAGCCCATAAGAAGCAATGTATATAAAAATAGATCATATATGTGACATATCATAAAATTTCTTAATATGGTATTTACCTAATGTTACATAGCAAAAAAATTGGATATTGTTCAAATTTTGATAAAATTAGTTGAAAAAATGGACAAAAATATTTAATTTATGTTTATTAAAATAATATTTTACTGAATTCAGTATGTAAAAAAATTATGTTTTAACTGAAAAAAGTTTTAAACTTAGGTTCAACTGAACATTGAAAAAGGATATCTTAAGTATTAATAAATGTGTTATAAGTATTAATAAATGTGTTATAAGTATTAATAAATGTGTTATACTCTACAATATATAACCCCTAAATAATCGCATTTTACAATTAATCAAAATAATTATCCATGTGAAGGGATTTTATGTTATGCGCAAAAGAGAGTATAACTGAACTCTAACTATTAAATTACATCAATAAATTAAAAATATTTCGTACAGTAACATTTTTACTGCAAAATATATTGGCACTGTTTAAAATCATGAATGCCGTTACCTGTGATATGTATGACTGTTAAAAAAACTTAGTAGAGTGGAAACCAACTAACTATTTCAACGCATTTGGAAAAATAATTAATTTTTAATCGCACATATATTATAATACAGCACAATCATTTCAGAAACATAATACTTTATTTCTTTTTTTTTTTCCTGTGAAGAAAATCAATTATTTTTGGCTTACAATCATTTGTACCAAAAAAATTGAAAAATTTTCCCATTAAAACAACTTAGTCATGTAAGCAATGTAGCCCGGTTATGTACGGTTCTATGTACTATGTACGGTTCTATGTACTATGTACGGTTCTATGTACTATGTACGGTTCTATGTACTATGTACGGTTCTATGTACTATGTACGGTTCTATGTACTATGTACGGTTCTATGTACTATGTACGGTTCTATGTACTATGTACGGTTCTATGAACAATGTACGGTTCTATGTACTATGTACGGTTCTATGAACAATGTACGGTTCTATGAACAATGTTCGGTTCTATGTATATTGTACGGTTCTATGTACTATATATGGTTCTATGTACTATGTACGGTTCTATGTGCTAGGTACAATTCTATGTACTATATACGTTTCCGTGTACTATGTACGGTTCCATGTACTATGTACGGTTCTTTGTACTATGTACGGTTCTTTGTACTATGTACGGTTCTTTGTACTATGTACGGTTCTTTGTACTATGTACGTTTCTATGCACTATGTTCGATTTCCTGTACTATGTACGGTTCTATGTAAGCTGGCTATGTAAACTGAAAAATTTAAATATATTAACTCCTGGATATACGAGAGAAATTAACAATGAGGTGTAAGATAAGACATTTTACAATAAAATGTTGTTTTAATATTCAAGAAACATTGTAAAATTTAAGATCAACCTCAAAATTAATGAAAAGATGAGAAACATATTGTGTGTATGAGTAATGAAAAAAGCTTGGTAATTTTAATAGCGGAAAAATTATCCAAAGGAATTGTTAGCTCAATTATGTGAATCATTTTTTATATTTCCCTGTTATATTCATTTCATTTAAGAAAAAATATAATCTTGACTATTTCATTGTTTAGATAATGGCAGTTAATTCATTTAAATAATATATTTTAATACACACACACACACAAATAAATTTTAGAAAATATTTCTCAATTAAATTTTTCCATTCCCTAAAACATTTACTTTAAGACCTGAGACAGAAATAATCACCCAGTGCGGTTGATAGCCAGCTAAATGAATTGCCGCAGAAATAGCATATGTACTCCCAGGAAAAGTCATAAAAAGTTTAAATAAAAGAGTATTTACGAAATAGTATTCGATGATTAAATAAAAAAACTGTTAAGAATTATACTAATAAATAACACATTTAGGCATATATTTCATATTTAAGAATAAGCGAGATGATAGATCTCACATAATCTAAACCTAGAGGTATCATTATGTCAAAGAAATAAGATGAAAAAAGAAATCAATGCGATTTCAAAAATACTTAGCTCTAAGGCTCATTATTACAGCATATTCATTCATCGGTGCTTTATTTGGTTCAAATAGGATACAAAAATCCCTTTATTATCAAAAGTTAATTCCACTAAGAGCATTAGAAAGTAGCGTTCAATGTCAATTAAAAGCTTTCTCAAAACGAAACAGTTTTGATTTGATTTTTTACTGCTAAATTCAAAGGAGAATCTATCTGTGTAGTTACGCATTTAAATTTATTAAAAAAAGATATTATTAAAAAGTTTCAGATTCTCAAAATATGAGAGTTTTATCATCCTGTGAGCACACATAATAGGATTTTAATTTAACTAATTTCTTATACTACCTAAGTAAGTAATGTAAAAGACGCTTTAAATTATAAAAAGACTATTTTAATAATCATAGGTATTTAAATTATAATTTACTTAATCATAGATATTTAAATTACGATTTAATTTATTCATTGAATAAATATGTTTTTAAAAGAAATGGGATAAAAACTTTCTGTTAAAAATAATTGAAAAATCATAATTAATTAAAAAAGAATGCTAAAACGAAAAAAAAATAAAGTAAAAATATTCGGATAAAATAAATGTTTTTAACGAAGCTCAAATCCGATTTTAACTTATACATTATTATAATTATAAAACTAAAATTAAGCTTTACATAAAAATGAAAAAAATGAATTCTATTGTACTATTAAAAGTTTTATTTATAAATTAGTAATATTAAATATAATATAGTCATGCTTTGAAATTTAATTAAATTCATTAAATAATATTTTATACAAATTCAAAATGCGTTATATTCGATATTGTTGAATACAAAATTGATTACATGAAAACTATTTGTAAGAAGCAAATTGCATAAAGTGCATAAGGTTACATAAAGTTGCCACAAAATTTTTTTCTGTGATTCGCTATATAATGTAAAAATACATTTCTTATTTCGACCCAATTGAAATTTTTCTGTACCTTTAACTTCATTTTATTCACAAAGTTTACTTAACGTGAAAACATTTGAACAAGCTTTTAGGGAACTGCACGGTGAAAAGAACTCGAACATTTTAAAATAGAATTTCATGAACAAATTTACATTTCTAATAAAATAACTATAGTACGCTTTCATAAAATTAGGTCTTTGATATTCTATACTTGTGGCACAATAATTGGAATAAAAACAGAAAACATTTAACAGTAATGCAAAATACTTGAATTTGATCATAATTCATTACATTTTATCTAATGCTATTTTAAATACATTACAGGAAAATGCAGTAATTATAACTGTTGCAATATGCTAAGGTTTCATTTTATTAAAATTACTAGTAATAAATACAGGTTTACCACAATTGAAATTACGATTCAAAGACAATTTAAAACAAAAACTATTAACTTAGATTATGTGAAAGGTGATAAGAATTCATGGTACGATATAATTTTATTCAGATAAGCAGACGAACATATTTTTAAAATGTCTCCTTAAAATGTGAAGGAAAGGCAAATATATAAAAATAAAATAAACATAAAATTTAGCTAGCTTTTGAGGATAATGAACAGTATCATCGCGGTCACTAAAAACAGATTTTAAGAACAGGTTATAATTGTTCGATATCAAAATCAATGAAGCATTAACATTAAAAATTCAATACTTTTTCACGAGATAATATCACCTTTCTTCATAAATATTTTATTCACATTATAAGCTTCCTGCTTATGTTTATGAAATGTATCAATTTCATCACAATTAATTCATATAAAATATTCATAATTATTCTAACACTTGCCAATAAATTTGGAACAAAACTGTTTTTAATATTTTAAAAGTTGCAAGGCGTGCATGAAACTGCATACATATAAATTGTAATAGTTTCAATCATTTAGAAGTGTTGAATCATACGGATATAGGTCATATTGATGTGTGTCCGATCATTGCACTGAAATCTCAACAACTAATTTATCAATTTCCCTCCATTACACATCTTCATTAGGGAACTAGGCATTCATTCTCTATGAGCCTTGAACGTCACATAATGCAGGCGATGACGCTTGCTTGGGATGTAAATGAACACTAATCATGAATGATTACATTCATTAATATTTTGGTCATATTATGTTTGATTGATAACGATTTAATTGAGTTTCACTCGAGAAATCTACCTTCAAAAATCTTTTGAGTGATATAGGCTGCCATATGTGTTAATTTTAAGAATTAAAATTTCATACTAAAGAGGATATATGTTTGTAATTTTAAAATTTAACTATCATTTTAATAATCAGTTAAAAACAAATGATGATAAGTTCAGTTATAATTCACTCATTTTCTTATTTTATTTGAATTGCCGTATTTTTATCGTCTTATTGTAATACTCGTTTGAATTGAAACGGGTTTTTTATTTATATTATTTCAAAAATATTTAAGTTCTTAGATATTTTCCTTCAGGAAATGTTTCCACTTAAACTTGTTTTTCATATTTTTAAATATGCTGACCGATGACTGAGTGGTTAGCGTTCCTGAATCCTGTGGTTGCGGGTTCGAATCCCGTTTCGTTTTTGGATGTTACTTTCTCTCTGTGTTTCTTTGTCCTTTCTTTTGACATGATGCATGAATGTGGTCCACCAAACGGATTTCTGGTAGTACGACGTGGGTAATGCTACTCACCTACGTGACTTAAATGCGCCCACTGAGTAACGACATATGAGTAGCAGTTTCCGGCTTGTTGGGGTTAATCACCCATGTGCCCGACGTTATTATAAAAATATATTTTTAAATATAAATCCGCCGGACAAAGCACTTTGGGTTGCAGGCTTAAAGTTTTCTTTTGGAAGAGATAATAAAGACAAGAGATTTTAACAAGAGATAATAGAGATCTATGTTTTGTTTTGTTTTTCACATATATATGTTAATACGCGTGCTTGAGAGTTTTCTCTCTTATGACACGTGATTGCTACAATGTGTGGAAAATTCTCCCAAAAGGCAATAGATTCTCTTGATAATAAAATCCATTGTACCATCAACTATTAGATATAAATCAAGGTAAGCTTTATAGATCGTAATATAGATTGAGGAATATTTATAGATTAATAGCCTTTGATAAAACGTTTTCAAATAAAAGCGAATATTTAAAACAAAGTCTTAAATATCATAGTTTCGTGAAATTACCAATTTAACTCATCACAAAATAAGAAATAATATTCAACCGGTAGTAAATTATTTCAGAATAATTTAAAATAACATTCTTAAAATTAGATATACTTCAATTTAAATTATAATAGTTAAATTTTTTTATAAAAAAAAATCTTTCAAAATTATATCAAATATTTTTCCTTCCATCTAGAATACAAATATTATGTTAATGAGTAATTATGTTAATAAAATACAATTAAGACTTGAGATACTTGTTTTACTATATATTCTCGTTTCAAATATAATATTACAAATTATGTTTATCTTTTATTAGAATATATTCAAAAATATATAATAATGGAACAAAATATTTATAATTTTCTTTATTTTTTTTTCTAAGCTATTAATAACACTGTTAAAAAGAGAAATTTTAATTTGCTATTTTATGTTTTATTTTTTTTAATATTATTGACGTACTAACATAAGACGTGTATAAACTAAAATTGAGAAGTAGTGAGGGTGGTGCAATTTTTGTAAATTTTTCCTTCCTTAGTTGCTCTAATAAGAGCTATATTTTCCTAACAAAGAAAAGAGATGTTTTTATAGAACATTTTTGAAGTAAAAATTACTTGGAAAGCTATACCTTTTATACTCTGTAAAAGATGACAAAATCCCCTGCTGCGTCTACGTCAAACCCTTCACAGAATTTTCCTTTGGGCAAAAACGTGCGAATACTCTTAAATATTAGCAAAAAAGACACTTTTTATGAGTTATCGAACTTCCTAAATGATTGATTTCTTTTAGAGTAACTAGCTTTCATCGCATTTAACAGAGCTGTAAAAAAATTCAAAATGTATAAAACATTTCTGAGTAATGATAAACAACATTTCATAAATTTTGATACATTATGCCGTTTTTGTAAATATTTTTTAAAAAAATAGAAAGTCAAATAATTTTTCATAAAATTTTATGCAACATCGTAGTGTTATGATTTCAGGAATTAAGAAATATAGTTATGTATCACAACTAGCAGAAAAGTACAATTTAGAATATGAAGAACTAAATCTGAAAAGACATTAAAATTAAAAGAAAAAAAATATACCATTAAAGTAATTCGCTTGTGTATCGTATATTATTTAAGTAGAGTAAAATACGTGTTCTCTCTTTGAGATACTAATCAATTTTCAATAATGCATTTATATTTTAGCAGGTTTCATATATTTATGTATATATATATATATTTGCGTGCGTGCGTGCGTGCGTGTGTGTGTGTGTGTGTGTGTGTGTGTGTGTGTGTGTGTGTGTGTGTGTGTGTGTGTGTGTGTGTGTGTGTGTGTGTGTGTGTGTGTGTGTGTGTGTGTGTGTGTGTGTGTGTGTGTGTGTGTGTGTGTGTGTGTGTGTGTGTGTGTGTGTGTGTGTGTGTGTGTGTGTGTGTGTGTGTGTGTGTGTGTGTGTGTGTGTGTGTGTGTGTGTGTGTGTGTGTGTGTGTGTGTGTGTGTGTGTGTGTGTGTGTGTGTGTGTGTGTGTGTGTGTGTGTGTGTGTGTGTGTGTGTGTGTGTGTGTGTGTGTGTGTGTGTGTGTGTGTGTGTGTGTGTGTGTGTGTGTGTGTGTGTGTGTGTGTGTGTGTGTGTGTCCGTCCGTCCGTCCTACTAATTGATTGGAACCAACTTGTACTAACGATTAATATATATCACGTATTTGGATGTGTACGTTATAGTTTTTTTTTAATTAAAACAAGTATAAAATAGATGCTATTCAAGTGATTTCCATATAGAATAATGTTATACACTTTAAAAAGCAAAATTAAAATAAAATTAGGATGGAATGCAAGCATCCCTATCAATTTACATCTATACTCTATATGAATACCAAAAATGTTTCTGTTTGCAATTTATGTGTTTCCATTTATACCATTTACTTTTCCTTTTTTTTAACTTCTAATTTTGGTTTTGATACCAGGAATTCAATTAACGATTATAAAGTAAATATTATAGCTTATATATATTTTGTATAAATTTACCTTCTTTTGTGTCCGAAATTTTAGCAAAGTGTAAAAGACAAATTTATATGCAACAAAATATATTCTTTTTAAAAAACCAAACAATTTTTGGTAAAATAAATCTTATTAAAGCTAAAAAAATTTTTATTGTAAAATTAATAAGTAATTAAGAATATTAACTATTAAATTGTTTAAAGTAGATCATAAAATGTTTAGATTATAAAATTAAACAATTAGATATAAATTTTAAAAATGTTAAAAAATAGCCTATTTCCCCAATTTAATTTTGAAAGAATTGAAAGTTAACAAATATTCAATTTAACTAAATAAATTATTTAGAGCTTATTTTAATAAAATATCCAATAATTATTATAACAACCAATAATGCGATATTTACTAGGAATTCCATTTTTCATTGTAAAACAATGTAAAAACTTTAAAAATAGCAAAAGAAACCAACCTCCGAAGTTGAGATAAGTATTTAGAACTTATCAGTATAAAATCTAAAGGAATAGCGCTCTCTTTCATTCAATAAACTCGTCTCCGACACACGTTTATCCAACAAAGAAATCTCTCTCCTTTGGTAATATAATTCAACATCTTAACCGCCATTCAACCAACAAGAAGAAAATGCACAGTATTGAATATAAATAGTTTAAATGAGAATTTAGTGGAAAATGCAGAAAATCGATGCATTTTGGATCAACGATTTTCACGTACGTTTTATAAAGTAATTGATAGAGTTTTTTTTTTCTCCGATACCAGCCGAAATGCTGTCTGACAGCTTGAAAATTGAGACGAACGATGTGTCCAAACTTTGTCGACCGCAAATACTTTATCCAGGATGAATAGAAAAAGGTTGAATGAAGAGAAATGTTTTGTTAGAGAAATCGTTATAGATAATAAATATGTGGAAGGCTGCACTTTATTTATTATTTCCCATGTACTAGGTATAAATGTCAACTACATAGTTGGAATTGTATTTTAAAATGTGTGAAAATAGCACATTCACAAAATAAAATGAATGAATGAATATTGTATAACGGTTTATTCTTTAAGCATTTAAACATCAATTTTAATGACACAAAATGTCTTCTAACAGCAAACTATTGTAAAAATTTTATTTTCATTTTTTATTATTCATATCATTCAAAATTTTCATTTTTGAATCAATAAAAAAATCCTTTTTTTATAGTCATAATCACTTAAAATATAATAAACCAGAACAAAGCAATTTTTAGAAGAAAAATATCAATAATTTTTTTTGACAGACAAATGATGCAATAACTTCATATCCTCCCATTACTATATAAACACATTTATTTTAAAAATGTGTGTTTAAGAATATTCATTCTTTTCTGTTATATAGTCTTTAATGTTATAGCATTTCTTCGAAAGTAATTGGAAAAATTTATTTTAAACCTTATTTCTAGTTCCAAAACAGAAGATGGAAACTTTCCGTTTCCACATTGCTAGATACCAATACATAATACACAAATTCGAAATGTTAGAATAGCCTGAATTATGTATAATAAGATATTTATCTATAATATTTTATTATATTGCAAAACAAAAAAAAATTTTTTTCAACATAAAGGATTTTGATAGTTTGTGGTAATTTTTTTTTCTTAAAAAATGCATTGTATACTTATAGTATTTATTACAAATTAAACTAAAACTTAATTCATCATTGAATAATGTTTCTATATTTTTCGAAAACAATAAACGATTATAGTATTATTTTGATATGATAAACTAATAATTTTTTATGATAAAATAATAATTTAAAACCATTATTAAAAAATACATTTTAAATTATTTCATAAACTAAAATAGTTTTTGAAACTTTATAAACATTTTTGTAAGCATATAGCAATTAATGTTAAAAACAGTTCATTTTGTGTTAACTAATATAATAGAGAGATGAAGTTATCCTTTTAAGTAAATAATTAATGAGCCCACATAACAGGCATTCCAAAGGAAATGAGCTCATGGGAATGGACACCCGATAAGGAATGTATGTAGAACAACAGTCTCTGTAAAAGTAGTTTTTTAGCAATTGTATAGTGTGTACAGTGAAACATGAAAATTCAAAACATCAGGTCAATTTAATTGAAAATAATTTTATATTTATTTATTTGGTACTTAAGTTGAGAAATTCAGTGCATTTTTTTTATTTAATTTTAAATAATTTCTCTTTTTTTCTTAAAAAATATATTACACGTACTAAATCTTGCTATTCAAATATTCACAATTACAATACAAATGTTACTTGAATGAAATGAAACTTCCAACATTAGAACAAGTAACACCTCAAATAACATTTAATTCTGTTAAATAAATTTGTGTAATAATAATTACACATTATTTTAAGTATTATTTTAAATATTATTTATAATCCATAAATCTTTGCAGATATCTTTTTCCGTACAATATAAGGCTAAAATAAAGCGTAACTATTATATTTCAAAACATAACTTTAGATCAAAATAAAAAGAAGCAATTTTAAATTTAATTTTTGGATATTTAGTTTCTTCTTTGATTGGTAAAGTATGTGTGTGTTCCATATCTTAAAAAATGTATTACCTTACAATTAAGATGTTCAGACAAAATTTATTATATTACATAAAATAATACAGTTGTGTTTCATTTTCTTGTAAAGATTCGCTGAAAATATAAATCCACATCTTATTAGTTTATATAACGATAGTCTACAATATATAAAAAATACTTAGACTATTGTTATAAAACAATGTAAAGTGGATTTGTGAATTATTTCAACAAAACATTCATTATTTAGTGACCACAGTTAACCCAGATAGAATTTTTCTAAACTATATCATTTTTCATTACCAAAAAAATTATATAATATCGTTAAACCTTTTTGAAAAAATTATTAGGTTTGTATAAACTTTTTTATAATGTATGATATTTGATAAGTTGATGATTACAAAACCTATGAGAACTTGATAAAAAAAATTTTTAGGACTCGTTTTCTAGGATCAATATTAACATTTAAATTTATAAATAAATACATAATAACTAATATATTAAAAGGGTTTTTAAATTAACAGTTAATGATTCCACAAAACAGTTCATAACTATTCCAAATAGAAAGGTGCTGCTTACAAATAAAAAAGAAATAGCAGATAACGCAAATCATATTATTATATTACAGAATAAACATAAAGAAATGCACAGGAAGTCTGACAGGTGTGGAGGTGTTTATCGATCAAAGCAACCAGGGCACATTCTGCTTTTCCAAGAGGTGAATTGAGCTTATGGGCAATAATATAACGGGTTCCATTGGCGCACATAAATAAATGACATATGCGACAAATAACTGTTTCTCAAACCTATGATTTGTGGCAGTAAGCTCACAAATGAGGGAATCAAAATTGACATTTGTTCCCAAAAGAAATACACGCGTATCTGTTGGGTAAATTTAATATTGATTGAAAGTGAAAGGAACGGTTGCTCTAAAACTATTAATTAACAAATAACAGTTTTACTCTTGGGACAGGTAAATAAAGAAAAATAATTATGCTTCTGTTTTAAATGCCAATACTTAATTAGAATGATTCATTATTTATTAATTGCTGAACTAAAAATAAATAGAAGGTAAAGTATTGTGTTTGAGCCATAATTGTATAGATGAAAGCTAGTAATAATTAATGCTGTTTCAAGGTTTGTTTAAGAATTAAATACAATTATATGAGTTGCTTCACTTAAATAGAGAGAATTTTATTACAGCAATTAGTTTTATTCATAATTTCATAACATACATAAAGAATTACACATAATATACACAAAAAAATTATATTTTAATATATTAACACTTTCTATTTATAGTAATTTTAATTCAATTTTTTTTACTCACTGTTAATTCGATAATACATAAAAATGTTATTGTTATTTATTAATTTATTTAATAAATATTAACTAAAAAATAATATTATGAATAGTAAAAAAATAATTTATTCTTAAGCTTGTATAAAGTTGAGAAGGTTATTTGAGCAACTTGTAAGTACCCATCTTTCTTTCATAACGAATGAAATCTTGGATCAAATTAAATTATTTGAATTTAACTGATAAAATGTTTTATTTGTAATGGAATAATATAAATATAAAGAAAGTAAAAAGAGCATAAATAACGATAATTTCAGAATTGATAATAAATAATCTTTTTATATGATTTTGTGAAAATGAAATTGAATTTTCAAAAATAAATGTTTCATACGTATAACAAGTGTGTCTTTCCTAATTTCTTATTTAAATCTCGGAATATCAATAAAAGATTAAATAACTTTGTTTTACGTGGGCCTAAAATACCACTATTTAATTTATTAGATGGATCTATTATTTATTTCGAGTTCATCTTCCGAGTTATTCTACTCTCTGCAGTATACATGCGGTAAAAATACACCTACCTTTGAATAAAATGCCAGTAAAATATAATTAAACTTATAATAATAATTTATGATATATGTTAATTAAATATAAATTAAAAATAAAACACAAAGAATTTAAATGTATGCAGTATATCTTATTTATTTACGGACTAAATTACTCATTTATGCATTAAAATATTCAGGTTAATTAAGAGTATTCAAGTTAGAGTATCAAAAATGTTATAAAATTTTAATATTTTATCTCTCTTCAATGTATTTAATCACTTTTAATTTTAATATTGAAGTGATCATTATTCTGCATGTTTCATCATAATAAATGTAAATTCAACGTTGATTATCGTTATCAACCACAATATTAAATTTAAGAATATTATCATATAAATTATTCAATTTAATTAAAAATAATACTTGCAAATTATTTTTCATGGCTGTAAAACTCTCTTTAAATAAAAGTTAAGGTATCTTGGCTCATGGAGGAGAATAATTATAAAAAAGATTTCGAAATAAGTGTTTCAACTGGATGAAGCAGCATTTTGTTAATAATTAACTCTAAATTTCTCCTAAAACATAAAATTCATTAAAGAAACTGCAGTATAATACCTTTAATTTTTAATTAAAATTTAACTTCTTGCGAAACATAATGAAAAATGATAAAACCACCAAGCAAATGCATAACGAGAACCATTAAAAATTAAATCCTTTATCTAATTACAGCATGTTTACAAGAAAATTTTACACAGAAATTGACCTTTATGATTTTTTGTATATGCAAAAGAAAGCAAAACATTTATTAACAGTTTGGCAGTGAAAAACAGGGGAAATTAAAAACGCTGAAGCTAAAGAATTTCCACTGTTTATTTTTTTATCAATAATTAATTAAACATTTTGAGGAAAACATCCTGTCCTTTTTATTTTCAGCAGGCTAAATATAAAATTCTCAAGTGTGAATATTTGGTTTAACATGCAATATTTCAAATAGAAAAATTCCATTAACCGATGGTTGATAAAATTTAAGGTAAATATGACTTAGAATAAATATATTAATTATTAAACAAGTTTTAAATAAAAAAACGCCATATAAAAACAACAAAAATTATTTAATTATAAATAATGTTTTTAAATCAATTTAAAAAAATAGATATTGTTTCTGTAATATTCTTAGATCTTTCTAACTTATAAAATAGTTCATTCCCCCCATGCAAGTTTAACAAAACGTAAATAGCTGACAAAAATATTTTAAAGTATAAATTCTAATATGTGCTTATCACTCGTACCTCAAAACATATTATTAAGCTAAGAAAAACCAATAAACTTTTAGTGATGTTTTATGAAAAACAGAGAGATAGATCTTCTAAATGATGAAGGTATCGAACTTAAACGGTTAGAATATTTCCCCTTGGTATTATATAAAATTTTCGAATAGAGAAAATCAACTTATGAGAATAATCCTATCAGTTGTTATTTTTCTTCGGCATAAAGTAAAATCTCGCTTCCTTTCTATCTTGCTTTTTCTATTATCAGTTTCATCAATTCTGTTTGTAAGGATAAAAATATAAGTAAACTGCAGTTTTATTGTAAAATATTCCAAACTAAAACCTTAACAGAAAACAATCGTTAATGAAAACTCCCTCCTTTTCAATAAATTTGTTTTCAAAAGGTACAATTAACTCTGAAACCTAATGCTTTAATTTATAAAATCCTTTTTACTGAGCTTTATTATAGTAAATTCATTACATATCAACAATATCTATCGTTAAGAATGAAATTGTTGCAACTCCATCAGTAGATTTGGTATTTCTATAAAAGAAATTAAAGGAGTAATGAACATCAAAAAATTAAGAATTTAATAAATATAGCATTAAATGTTAAATACCTGTTATAGTAAATGACATTTTAACCCATTGTTGTAATAATTGTATTCCAAATGTTTAAAATATTTACATTATAATATTTAAACTATAATTATTATGATAAATATTCTAGAATCACAGCTTCGAACTTTCAATTTTATTAATTAGTTACCGTCAAAAGTTTTCTTTGACACAAAGTAATAGAAAAAAAAAAAAAAAACATTGATTTGAGATGGGTATATAAAAGCCAATCAAAGAACTTTTCTAAAAGCGGATATACATTTAAAATAGCTTCGTGTAAAAATAATGACATTATATATATATATATATATATATATATATATATATATATATATATATATATATATATATATATATATATATATATATATATATATATATATATATATATATATATATATATATATATATATATATGCTATAATATCAGTAAATCTAAGTTCAACAACCTATAAAATAGTATAAAAAATAGAGAATACATTTTATCACATTTCCTACAAAAAAATGGCCTATCGATAACTACAACCGAAATAAATACTAGAAGTCACGCTACTATTGCAGTTTAAATATGGATAAAATAATTTTTCCTCATATTACAAACCAATATAAATTTGATCGTAACAAAAATGATTAAATATAGATTAGGGTAGGATTCCAAAAATAGTGAAGGAAATGTTATTTTTAATAAAACTGTTGAGCTATTATAGTTGTTACAGAAATAAAAATGTTCATTGGAATTATGAAAGTGCATTAACATGAAAGGAAAGGAAATTGAGAGTAGATTGGAATTAAGCTATCAAACTAAAATAGAGAAACAAATGAAAACAGTGATCATTATAAAATTATAAATTGTTAAAATAATTTCAATTAATTATTATTTCTTATTAAAAATTATTCAATTTTAATTAAAAATTATTTTATTTTAATAAAAATGTCAAAAAAAGCAAAACCTTAAAATTGAGATAGTTTATAAAAAGAAACGCAATAATTTTGGAAATAGCACATTATTCTCATAAAATATATAAATTTCATACATAAAACCATTTGCAGCAGAATATCACAGAATGATCACAGTGAAAAGCTACTAAAAATAAAGTCAAGTAAAAATCGAACTAATACTTAAGTATAATTGAACACAAAATAAAAAGTAAAGTTTGAAGTTATATGAATCACTAGTGAAATTTTCGCTTGAATAAATAAGGATATTTGATGCTTTTAATAGATTATATTTTCTTACATAATATTAAACTATAACTATCATTAAATAAAATAAATATTAATAAATTAAAAATATAATTATCATAAATTAAATTCTTCAATATACTTTTAACTTCTAAATTTTATTATTCGTGATGTATGTCCATTATTAATTTTACCTGAAATTTTATAAATTGTTGCACTTACAAAAAAATAATCAAATGAATATTTTGAGAAACAGACGTCTAAATAAAAAGAATTCATGAAAAACTGATAAAATGAAAGAATTTATAAAAATGACCCTTCGGCAGATTGAAAGTAACCAAGATACTCTCCAGACCGACCTACCTCTAATAATGAAACATTCTACTACTGCTTCTATTATACAAGATACACAAAAAAGTTATTAGCATTTTTATTGATCCAAAATAACTTAACCTACGGAAAGCGAATCCTATTGTTAGTTCACGAAGTAATCACCATCGGAACTTTCTGACAACATGTATCCTATTGTGCAATCGCTGCCCAACTTGCTTAGTGGTCAGCGGGCCTGATAAGGATGTCCTGGGTTAGAATCCCGATTCGGGCATGGATGTACTTTCTCCCTCTATCTATCCTGTCTTTTTTTCCTTTCTTTGTATGAATGAGATATGAATGGTTGCCTACCCAATAAACGGGTACCTATGGCATGTGTGTGTACTGAGGAAGTCGGCCTCCACACTAAAATATGGTTCAGTTGCAAAAGTGGAGCTAATGTTGGCAGCCCATGTTGCCAGCCAAGCTGGCACACGACAACAACTACAATTGTGCAATCCCCTTGTGATAAAACTCAGTAGTTTTGGATGCAAAGAAGTCTGTGAATGCTTGGCGCAAGTCTGCTTCATTGGTGAATGTTTTTCCACGCAGATTATTGTCCAGAGAATGGAAGAGGTGATAATATGATAGTGCAAGGTCAGATGAGTAAGGAGGATGGCACAAAGTCTCCCATCCAAGTCGCTGTGAAATATTCTTGGGTACCCGCACGATATTCGGCCTCAGTTTTTGAGCAAGAACAGTATACCCTTGCGATTAACCACAGCTGGCTCTTTATTTTGCAATGCCTTTTGTATACATTCCAACTGCTGCGAATACAGGTCCGCAGTGACCGTTTGGCCCGTTGGTAGCAGCTCATAGTGAATAACTTGTCCACCAGACACATAACATAATCTTGCGTGTGTACATAGGTGGTCTTGCGCTGTGTTAGAGAGTATCTTGGATTAATGACCAATGTTTGGAACACTTGAGAGTGCTATACAAGACTCCCTTTTCCTCATTGGTCAGCATTTGATTGAATATAAATGCGCTACGGTAGAGAGAAAGCAACGATTAACAAGCTGCCACTTGTTGCTTATGGACTTCCACCAGCGTGTGAGGAACCCACTTGTTCAGTCTGTACATCTTACCTAAGCAGTGCATATGGAATCTAACTGTTTCACAGAATGTCTTACGTTTTCTGGCAAGTTGACTACCATATGCTTGACTACTATCCTCCTCAATAGTCAGCCCCCTGAAGGGCTTTCTTATCCAAAGACTGTGGTTGTCCACTGCGAGCTTCGTCACAGAGGGACAAACCTCCCGACCTCAATTTGTGGAACCAATGCCTTGCTGTACGTTCATTTCATTCATAACACTTTATCCAAACACATGACATATTCGGCGAAATGATACAGCAGCTGATAAGCACATTTTAAACTCGTAAAGCAAGCAATAATGAATGAGTTCCTTCGACACGCCCATTTCTCTTCGCTATTGTACAAATTACAATTTACAGGTGCGCGCCGGACCTGTTTTATAACGACTAATATCCCTTCTCTCTATCGATAGGCAATGTCTGAACCACATTATGCACTAATTTGCATACTTATTCTCATTTCATTCAATGGCAACGCGAAAACTGACAGAACTTTCTTCTTTATCTTGTAGTATTCACATTAGATTTAAAACTACTAAGAAATATTAATTATTTTGCTAGCTACACACACACACAAGAAATAAAAATGGAAAAGCTTTAAACTATCTAAATAATGTTAAGTATGAATAATGCATGGGCATTATTCAAATTTTACAGTTATTTATAGTTACGTATCTATTTTATCAATAGTTATGCGTGAAATTATTCCTAGTTTACAAGGTATTAAATTCAAAATCCTATACATAAAATTATAACAGAAAACAAATATATAATTGAAAAACGAAAATCAGTTTTATAATAAATAACATTAGAACAATATAATTATTTCCATTACATAAATATTTTATAAGGAATAAATATCTTGGGAAATATATAATATAAATTATTTATATATATTTTCTCGAAATAATATTTTTCTATCACAAAAAAATTGCTGTGAATGTGGAAATCAAAAACAAAGCTAATTTCCATATTATTGAATTCACAACGATATTTGAATAATTCAAAACTGCATTCAGTATTCGTAAGTTTTTACAGAAAAAAAAAGTAACACGAGTAGCAGGGATTTTTACATCGGAAGACTTTTAAACGACAAGCTGCTTATGCAAATTCGGTAAAAAATTATCAAAACTAAAGTAGAAACTTCATTCAATTAGATATGTTGCTATATGGCCGTCAGTTAAGTATACAAGAGCTCTGATTTATGAAAATATTCTTTATGAAAAAGATTTTTCGTAAAGTAGAAGGAGCCAATCTTATTGCCATTCGACATTTGAAAATATTGATATTTTAATGGGAAAATCTCATAATTAAAACATGAAAAGAAAATCACCAAACATGAGGATGAAATCAGTATAATCACATACGCTTCGTTTCAATAATAAAGACATATGATAACAATACAGAACAAACATATCGTCTAATTTTCTTTGTTGAAAAATAGCTGATATGGAGCCTGAAGCATAACAAATTTCCTTCTATTTAACGAAAACCACATCTTACCACCCAAAAATTAAAAAATGAAGTAAACGCGTAGAGGAAATGTAAATAAAATCTATACTTTTATTTATCCCTTTAAAAGGAATTTTATGTCAATATCACCATCGTTATTCAAAAGAAAAACTGCAAAAATAAATGTTTTTTATAAAATTTGAAATATTTCTCGTTAACTTTGCTTCTTTTTCCAATTCATTCGGTATATTTTATAAGGAAATAATCCAAACAAATTATATGAATATCTAACAGATAGGGGTTAAATTTCTCCAAAATTTGCTTTAGATGTTAGCATTTTGAGTCCCACTGAATGGTAAAATTTTTCAGAAATATCTTGAAGCAAAATTGAAGTCTAGTCGCAATTATAGATTCAATATTTGGCAACTTCAACTCCGTCCTCTGGAGAAGGTACTTCGTTAGGGAGATATTTTAAACACAGAGTCACTTTTTATGCTGTTTAATTTACCCTAACATAAAAGTAACCCCTGTAGCAATTACGTAACTAATCATACTAATAAAGATGGCTTATACCTCAATAAAGACTATGAATTTAAATATCTCTATTATTCTTAATTAATTCTGCAAGGAATATCTTCATAAACCTATAGGCTATTTATTATGATGCTAAATAAAACGAGGCTAGCCTTTTGCAGTAGCAATTTAGTATGCACCGCATAAATTGCAGTTCGGCTCAGTTTTCCATACATAATGGACCATATTTACGAGTTACAAGGGAGGAAACCCGGAAATTACGTGTTACAAGGAAAGGGGAAAATCCCAAGCACCTATCTCACATGCATTTATGCCATAGATAAAATTCGTTTCCTGTTATTCAACAGGGACTGAAATCTTAACAAAAACCTTTTACTACGAAGAATGCTCTCATATCACGATGTCTCAGAAAGCTTTTTATTTTACTTTGCGCCATTATTTATTGCTTTATTTTATTGTTATTTATAATTAAATCATTCAATTTTGCTACAAAAAATGTTCCAACTCTCAAAACACTTGTTTTCTGATTATTTAAAATTTAACGAAAAATATACAATTATTATTAAATCTCACTATACAAATATATTTAAGTTAAATTAATTAACTACAAAAGTTCCAACTTTAAGTTTGAATGATCTTAAATGACTTGCAAATCTAAGCCAAATAAAATTTGCTTTTAGATTTTTTTAAATATATCTTAAATAGGCATTGTCAACAAACAGTGCGGTTTAGTTACATTGTACTATGTATCTTTAATGTTCTATAAAATTTAATAAGGACACTTGGCTTATTAATTGGACTGCGAATCTAAAAGCTCGAAATGTATTTATTGAACAGCGTACCTTAACAAAATCATTACGAATATTTTTTGCATTCTAAAAATCCCCCTTTGGTATATTGATAATAAACTTCTGTGTTCCTAGTATTAGATTTCGCATATGAGTTTAATGGACAATACTGAATAAATTCTTCAAAGAATAACACTTTTTTCAAAAGTGTAAATTTTATATAATTCTAAAGGTCATAAAAGCCAATAATTAATCCTCTACTCATTTTCTAAGCAATATAAGAGAAATAGTTTTCTTGTCACGGTCACACGAGGTTTCATTACACTGGAAATTGCAATTTAAAGTGGATTCAGAACCTCTGCAAATAATCAAATCTAAAGTGGGAAACGAACTTACGAACTATCGAACAGAATGCTAACCATCTGGATAGAAGCTCGGCATTAAAAATAATAAGTAATAATATAATTCTGAAAGGAAGCTCTTAATTATCTAATTCTTCCTGTTTATAACACAATTTTGCAAAAAAATGGGTCTAGACATTATGAGACACAATACGACAAATACACAGTAATTTTAATATATATATTTATATTGAATATAATTTAATATAAAAATTATCTGTCCAAGAAAGAGATTACATTTCTTTTGCAGGCATCATAAGTTTATAATTCCCCATTAAAAGCGCAATGCTTGTAATCACATAAAATCAATATGTTTTTAAATCACATAATTTACAGGCTATAACAATATTTCTTTAACAACAATTATATATATATATATATATATATATATATATATATATATATATATACATATATACATATATATATACATATATATATATATATATATATATATATATATATATATATATATATATATATATATATATATGTATATATATATATATATATATATATATTATGAAACCCAAACTTACTGATTACAAATTGTGTAAGTCAACATGAGCCCGAAAATATTTGCATGCTTAGTATTTATATTACATAAAATGTACTAATTCACTTGTGTGTTATGACACTTACATATTTATAAATTTTATATGACAACTTATGGAGTACATACTAAGCCAATATTAACTATTAGGAGTAACCGTAATAGTTGTAACTGTAACCATAACTCATTTGATAATAAAGCAAATGATGTACATATGAATTTACGTACTAGTAGACATATTTAATAAGCTATTGTTGATGTTCTGGAATGTAAGACTTATTTGTATCAATTTTACCTCGTAAATTTGAGTAGCACTGACTGACATGGCACAATATCTGACATGGCATATTCAGCTCCAAGCAGAATGTTAGTTGATTGCTTGTCATTCTTCAGTCCTTTTGCACACAAAGGTTTTTTAGACTGGAGCCTACTATATAAAGGCTTTCCGACAACCGATCTTGAGCTCCATTCCAACCACGGTTTGTTTTGGTTTAGTTTACCGAGCAGAAGTCATTTTTGTTTATGGAAGCTACTTAGACTGAAATCTATAGCTTAAAATGGATTACGAACCATTACTAACATCCATGTCAAGAGACTGGATTTCAACCCATAAACTGCTGAACCGAAAGCTAAAGCGCTAATTATTTTTCTGCCAAGTTGACAATATTTGGCGATACTCTTGGTACCAATGCTGTACTACGATTACTTTTCCGCATAAAGCGGCATAACAAGAGAAACTGTTGTCTCTCAAATAAAGAAATTGTTGTCTCTCTAAGCCAGCGTGAAACTTACTAACTTTTAATAACGAGAAAAAAGTTTAACTTGTGATACAATCAGAAGCAGCATATTAACCTAACCAGAAAGAAGAAACCAGTAGAAATCTGAAAGCAAAATATCGAAATCTGAAATCGATATATCATAAATATCGATTTTTTATGCATCATACCCAATAACATGATATCTATTACCCACACAAATCATAAACCGAAGAAAACTGTAACGATGAGGTATTTTGATTATAAATGTATTTATTTTTTATCCTTACATATTATTCAAAAATATCATTGAAGGGGATATAATTATAATCAGCTGTTGTATCTAAATCCTTAAAATATATGTAATAAAAGATATATAATTCTCTACTTTAACCTCAACAGCTTAAATTATGATAAGTTTCATAAATTGCAGTAAAATTAAATGATTAAACAAAAATATTAATTATAAAAAATGAATTTTGGTTCAAAATATTTAATTATAGAAATAAAAATTCAACGAAATGTATACAAGGCTGTAAATACTTTTATTACATATACTAAAATAAATCCACAAGATTTTACTGTATGGCACAGACAGCAAAAATACTTTGGTAACATAATTTTGTCATTCAAATTTTTTTAATTAAAATTCCTTCCTTAAACTATTTTTCAAAATTTGAAAAATGTATTTAATATAAATCTTACTTTTTTAATATTTAACATTGTAAAACACGAAATGAGAGCATTTTTAAAATGCAGCATAGAATATATGAGAAAACCCATAGTGTACAACAACTCACAAAGTCAAAAAACAATACAAATTTAGTATGAAATAAAGAAGTTCAAAAAAGTTGAAAAGACTTTTCTTATAAATCTCCGCTTATTAATGGTAAAACTCTTGTTGTCCTGTGTTGAAAGAACAGGGGACTGAATAGGGGAAAAAATTATTCTTTCCAGCGAAAGAAAATTTTTATCGGAAAATTTTCTGCCAACTCTACTTTATTTCGCAAAGGGAAAGAGACGGAGACGGAATTTCAAAAGCTTTGGAGCGTATTATAATAAAATAAAAATAAATAGATATCGCCGGAAAAAAAATCAACACAAAAAAGTCGGGATTGTTTTTCAGTCCATTAATGTCCATTTTATCTGGAAAACCGGGAGCTCCGGGAAATATGAGAAGATTCCAGCAAGCAAGCTTCAGGAAAATCCAGTAGGCGAAATTCGAGTGCCTCCCACCGCCATGTATTTCCGCCAACCCTGAATCACCTGAGCGGAAAATTCAATTTGGCGTAGAATAGAAGGAAAATCCTACGCTGCAATAATTTCATTAAATATTTAAATGTGAATTTCCATCCAGAAAACTGGTGGTTGGCGATGAAATGTAATTATAGGCGTTTTTAAGCTTTTAAATGGTTGATTATGTTTAGTCTTGAGAATAATTCAGTATAAACACTGATTTATAAATTATTTCTTATGTTTTGCTCATTCTTAAAGAAATTTGCATTATATTTTCAAAAAAATATAATTTAATTTCGAATAATTATTTTAAATGATATATTTATATTGCAGTCTTAATAATTCATGCTTTATTTTTACATTTAAATTCTGTACTACAATGTCCCATTCAAAGTTTTGGTTTTAAAACACAAATGTTAGCTATAAACTAAAAACTGTAATTTTAATCTATAACAATATGCATAACTAATATATGTGCATACTATTTAAGCCATTTCTTTAAAATAATAAACCACATATTATTTTATTTTATTTACTCAGAATAAACTGCTTCTACATGTATATATATTGATTCTCGATAACCAAATATCTCCGTTTTATAAACAAAAACTTACAGAAACGTTTCAATTGAAAAATATGAGACTCACAACAAAATTCAGATGTTAAAATTCATATCATTTTAAAGGTAGTTTTAACATCTTTTTGTCACATAAAATATTTATACTTAATTAGAATATTTCAATACAAAAAAAAAATAGAAAGTGTTCAATAAATCTGGTAACTAAATTATACGGTGGTTTAGACAAACACTACTTTCTGTAGATGGAAAATATGAAGTGAAATATAGTCCGAGTAATGTAAATTAAAACAGTTTACATACACTTAAGTTTAAAATTATTTCTATTATATTCTTTTAGAAATATTTTAAAATATTTTTAAAATAATATAAACATTTTACAACTAAAATTGTTTCTTCTCAGCTGTAAAAGATCTAAAGATAATTTCTCATCTTTTCATCCTAAAAAAAATTTTTTTTTCAATGGCAGATTGTAGACAGCTACAACTGCAACAGAGTCCATTAATCCTTTGTTCCCTGATACCAAGGAACCGGCCAGACACGGCGACCTCTTAGCCGCCGAGGCGTTGCCCCGGGTGCACCACAGGGGGTGGGTCACCATCGCACCCTCACACATGCCATAGGGACCTGTTTATAGGGTAGGCATCATTCATACTTCATTCACAGACAAAAAGAAAGGACAAAGACAGGATAGAGAGAGAAAGTACATCCATTCCTGATACGAGATTCGAGCCGAGGACCTCCCTATCCATAGTCAGGCACGCTGACCACTAAACAAGTTGGCCGTCTCTAAAGAATATTTAATACATAATTCATAACTAGAATATTTCTGTACAAAATAGTGGCACTCAATAGGTAAAAAACTAATAACTAAATCAAATGACCTCGTCCAGCAATCTTTCAATAGATAAAAAATTATATAAATTATTCTGAATGGTAATGTAAGCAAATAGTATGTCTTTTTAATTAACCAAAATTCTCTCTAGCTTAAATTCACGAAATTAGTATGGCTTTTTCATAAGTTTAAATGTGATTTAGATATATATATATAATTTGCTGTATTTATTAGCGATTATATCTGTGTGTGTGAAAACTATGAATTAATACAGTGACAACTCAGCCACAGTAAATCCCTAAAGGGAAAAGAGAAGCGCATCTTCCCTATCCGATGGGGAATCTAGCCCAGTTACTATTTGGATGCGGTCATATGAAGACCGTATTTTCACCAGTCTTTTATGATGTGAAACTTATTTTTATGGAGTGTAATCATGAAAATTGTTATTTGTTAATTATTATTGTTAAAATAAAATATTAAAGGCAACGGGACATATTAATGAAAGAAAACAAGCAACTAATAAGCAGCGCAACAAATACTACTTAAAACTGTAAAACTATAGTGTTACTAATGAGTTTTAAAAGAAGCATAAATTTCCACTGAAATGTTTAGTAATTTGAAGAACATTATCCACTGAAATACTTACCTAACAATAAATTCCTTTGTTAATTTTTTTTAATTTCTTATTCTTGAAAAATGTGTTAGAAAGTTCTAATTTTAATTTAAAAGTCAATAAAGAAAACTTTTATTACAAAATAGTGGCACTCAATAGGTAAAAAACTAATAACTAAATCAAATGACCTCGTCCAGCAATCTTTCAATAGATAAAAAAATTATATAAATTATTTTGAATGGTAATGTAAGCAAATAGTATGTCTTTTTAATTAACCAAAATTCTCTTTTTTTTTTATTAACTGATAAAAAAAAACATGTCAAAGTTTCGCAGGTAGCTGCAAATTTCTGGAAATAAATTTTTAAGCAATAATAACGTACACAATATTCATTAATGATATAAAGAAAATGGTTGGTTGGTTTATTTGTAAAGCTTCTTTACCAGATAATACTAAAATATAATTTTCTATATGCAAAGATAATAATTTGTATAAAAGAATGGCTAAAACTACACGAATATCCACATTAGAAATGGATATTTCATATAGAGCAAATTGAAACCATTTATTTAAGCTTGAAATCGAGAATAACTTACAAAATGGTAAAGAAAAACAAATATCCCCAATACAATCCATGGAACAGTATTTGCATTTGAAATGCAAAAGTGAAATGAAATTTGGCTGTTTACATGAACTTAAAATCAAAAATAACAGTCAAAATATTAGACTGAACTTGCCAATTCATATAAAAGAACATAATTTATATTTTGAATAATCATAGAAAATGGATATTCAATATTGAATAGACGAGAAATATATATATATACACAAAATGATAAAACAATCTGACCAATACCATCCAATGAACATCATTTTAAATTACCCAAAGAAACGGATATTCTAAATTGAACGAATTGTGAAACTATTTGTATTTAAAATCAAAAATAATAAAATATTGAAGCGATCCTTTGAAAAAATATAATTTACATTTTAAATCATCACATTGGAAAAAGACATATTGAATGAACTTTGAGTCTGTTTACATAAATTTAAAATCAAAAATAACTTACTCAAGATGTTGAAAAGATCTTATTAATTAATAAAAAAGGAACATAATTTCATTAAAAATAATCGCTGGAAGCAAATATTCTAAATTAAACGAATTTCTACAATTTATTTCAATTTAAAACCACAAATAACTTATAAAGAGCTAAGGGCAATGACACCAACTTAAACAATAATGCAAAATTTACATTTAAATTATTATGCAATTTAAGTTAAATATTACGCATTGTTAAATCGTATTAATACAAATAAACAGTCATCTATTAACTCTTCTTCAAAGTTTTAATTTTGGGTAAAAAAAGATAAGCCGGGTTTGTGTGCCAGGAGGAGTCGAAAGGTTTTCCAGTCCAATTCCCCAACTCACAGAGGCAGGCGAAATCCGAAGCCTTCCGGCCCACCGATTTAATGAACAAGACAGAGATTCTGTCGTCTTAAAAGTTAGGGAGGGGAGGCGCAGGATGTACCGTTTTCAATTATCTCGAGATGGTGTTAGTTTCAAGAAAAACAAAAAAATGCCATGTATTTTTTTTTGTTCGGATATTTTCATTAGTATTGTTTTACAGGTTCGTGATTTCTTTTTTTTTTTTTTTTTAAATCCTTTTGTTTCTCAACCGATTATTACAAGGGTAAGTTAGATAATAAAAAAACTCACAAATAAATACCCAATACATTAAAACATTTTTAAGGATAATGTTTAAATAAATTTTAAAATATTATGTGAGGTTTTTTTAATCCTCATGTATTAAATGGTAGAACTTATTCATCATAAGTCCAACTTCATTGTGTATAACATAATCTCAACAAATCCTTTAAATAGTAAGGTTTTCGATTGATCTCGGATATGGGATAAATTATTAAGTAGTTTTATAAATGAAAAAATTTATATTTAGTTGTTTGAAAATAATTATTTCCTATTATTAACTTTACTTTGCATAAATTGCATACATGAATTTTTTCGTCGAAATTACTTAGAAATAAACATGAAGAAATATCAGTTTTCACAATTAATAGAAGAGTGATGTCTTTTTACAAACTTAACAGATTAATTTAATTTTATCTAAATGTAGCAACACATAACATTTTTATAGGACATAACTATCTTTGAAGCTATATTGAGATTATTTTGCTTGTCGCTCAATGATTATACTTCGCACGTGAAGGATAATTATACCAGGAGCTATAGTTTAAAAAGGATTCACACACACACACACAACTGGTAGCCGAACGGTTAGCGTTCTTGCCTTCGGTTCAACAGTTCGGGGGTTCGAATCTCACCTTGCGCATGGATATTTGTAGTGGTTCGGAATCCACTTTAATTCGTAGGTCTCAGTCTAATTAGATCTCATGTGCGAAAAATGACCGTTGAGCGACAAACAAACAATTAAAAAGGATTCCGAATTACTATAAACATCCAAGCATGATGCGAAATTTGAACCCATGAGCTACTGAGCCGAAAGCTGCTATCTAATCATTCGGCTGCTATCTAGAGAAGAAGACTATCTAAAGATAAAGTAACTGCCCTAAAAATTCTGAAGGGAATTTTCACATTAAGAAGATTTCTAAAATCTAGGCGAATGAAAATGTTTGTATTTTTTTCGATTAATCTTGGATGAAATAATAAGCAAAATGCAAGAAAATCGTTGAGATATTTAAATGTCTTTATTATATTGAAACGATTATTGAGAAAGTAGACATACGTATCAATTAACAAGAACTGGTCATTTATATAACAATTGCGCACTTATCGGTAACAAGATTTAAAAGTGGACTTTCACAAACTTATACAGCTTTTACGTATAAATAAAAAAATCCAAAATACTCCAAATGAAAATATAAGAAATATTTTTGTTGGTTATGAATTCGTTGTGTAACTTTATAATAATTTCACAAAAATTACTTAAATAACAATTATATAATAATTACTTAAAAAATAATAGTAGAAGAGATTACTGATTGTCTGTCATTGGTTAGTTTTAAAATTCCTGTAAGATGAAATAACATTTATTTTGATAATAATAAGAAAACTTCTCTTTTAAGATTAAAAGATCAGAACTTCTATTTTAACGATAATTAAGCAAATACAAAAGACAAAGTCAATCATACTTACCGGAACTTTTGTTCTGTTTGACAGGCTATGATCATATGCGCATACGAAAGCTTCCTTCATTGGAATCGATAATTTAAAATGTGATTTTGAATTAATACAAATTCCCATGTTATTGATGGGAATTGAACCCACAAGCTATGTATATATTTATATATAACTTATTCAAAAATCTAATCCAGAGAGTGATTACTTATACATCTAAAAAATGACTTAAATACGCAATGTGTTGCTGAATACTTTAAAATATTAATCATAAAATAACATGTATTCAGTAAGAAATTAAACAGATATTATAAGCACAATGATTACACAGAATCATTAAATTAGATTACTAAATGCTTATTTCAATTTAAAGATTTTTTATTAATAAACCACATCATACTTCGAACCAACATTCAAACTTTCACATTAAATACTACGGGAAAAAATGCTAGATTCAAGTATTAAATATTTCAGTGATATGAAAAGGATGTGTATAAGAAACATCTATGAATCAAATTCGGATAAGAATTTCCCTGAAAAAAGTAAAACTAATGCAGAAATAGAACACTTCCAAATCAAACACTTCCTATTAACATTGCAAATAGAAGAAAGGTAAAGAACAATCCAAATAACTAAAAGAGATTACACTGAATTAATACAACCAGACTCAACGACAAAGCAAGGAGAATAAATAGATCCAGTCTCTGTTCTTTATTTAGAACACCATAAATGAGCAATCGATGGATGACATTGGACAATTTAATTCTGGAAGTATTGTTTTGGAGAATTATTTAGGGCGTTATTTTCTGGTTTATTATATACTGTGACGCAAAAACAGTACATAAACTGCCATTAGCCAAAGTGGAAGAGAAAAAGTGTTCTTATATTGTAAACATTGGTATGATACGGAAAAGAAAGAAATCATGACCATAAACATTTAGACATTAGAAATTGCCCAAATGAATAGCTTCGAGAACAGTTCTGATGGGAAATATCTAAATCAAGTAATTTTATTTAACAGTTTTGATGGAAAATATCTAAATCAAGTAATTGTATTTAACAGTTCTGATGGAAAATATCTAAATCAAATAATTCTATTTAACATGTTATGTTTAGCAGAAAAGACCCTTTAAACACACATTTTATAAGCTAACAGAATTATTGAAGCTGGAAGAAATTTAACTATCTGATATTGTATTATATTTTTTTTAATGCATTATTTCACTTGCACGAATGAAACCAAAGATAACAGTATATGCAACAAAAAATTCACCCTGAGGTCGAGTCAGCAAGCTTTCGTTGACCATGTCTACTAGTAAAAAACGTGAATTTAACTTTAAGGGAAAATTACGACTTGGAAAAGTAAGAAAATCCGCTATTTTTAAGAATATTTCGTACTTCCTTAGCTTTAGGCAAAGCGCTGTTATGCACTATGAAATGAAGTCTCGCGTCTAGATCAGCAAAGAACAATCAGATGTAACACACTTTCAAATTATGTTACAAAATTATCTTCTTCTTTCTAATCTCCGTGTCTAGGAGTATACTAGACGAGGTCCACGAGTCCATTTACTTTCAGAAAGTCGAAAACAAATGTAGGAGACCTATATAGGTCGTCAAGAGACAGCCCCAGGCACTTAAGGGTATGTGCCGGTGATGCCAGTTCATTTTGACGTTTAGGACAATTCGGGTGCACCTTGAGACCTTTCTCGAATGTAAGAACTTTCAAGTGTCCACTGAAGAATCGGGAAAGTGTTGTCTGAACATATCTATCACAATCAAAAGCAAGGGATCTTCCTGGACAATCCGATTGATACCAGGGAGGACTAGGGGGAACGAGCCAAGTTTGCCTGTCAGCATGTTTTCCAATGGAATACAGTTCAAGATATGTCAGTGAATTGGTAGCTGGTAATGGTTTTCCAGAACCCTCCTTCTCCAGAACGTCTGCTATATCTCATTAAATTATTAAACGTTGAAGTAGTAACTTTTTCCGTCCGGGTGCCAATGTATTTCCGATTTGCGGCGTAATGGGGAAGCCGAAAACACATTTGCTGCTGTAAAAAATTATACTTTTTTCAAAAAAATCACAAAAAAAAGAATAGTTTTTTTTAATTTATTTTTTAAATTTTTAAAAGAAATTATATTGTGAGAAAATGGGAAGAAAGAGGAATCCAATTCCCTGTATGTTTTCTCTCTAACCTCAATATTTGCGGGTCTATGATAAAACGAGGTAAAGAATCACGTGCCTCCAATCTTGCAGCGAGCAGTTTCTGGAAGGTGTGCATAGCAGAATAAGTTAAATCAACATTAATTTCAACTCAATAACTTATTCACTGAGCCAATGACATTCCAGCCATATAACTTCGACTATTGCATTTGTTTGCAACCTATTTTTATAAAAAATGAATATTTGTGGAAGTATTGATAAAATGGTGAACTTCATAAATATTCCTAATTACGGTTATCTATAAACAGCCATTTTGTTTAATTTATAAATTCCTTTAAGAAAACTGTAGATCCTTTATTATACAAATCATAGAGCTTATTACTATTGGATCCAGTTTTGGCACCATAAACATACCACAATATCGCCATAATAAGCCAGTAAATAAACATTTCTCAAAATATTGAATCAGAATTTTTGAAATTATAAAATACACTAACAAACGAATTGAAACGACAAAATGGAAATCACAGTAATGGGACTTGTGACACGAAGGGTTGTTTGAAGCGATGAAAACGGATTTATCAAAATACGTCAAAAGAGTGACATGAATTATGCGTAGCTTATTTGTTGTGAATTTGCTCTTCTGTGCACAGGCAAACTACAAACAAACGAAGCGTCAATCATTAGTTTGACCTGTTTAAATATGTAATACCTATCCCAAGAGTGATTTGACACTTCATCACGAATTTTGATCAAATATTTTAGTGACAGTGATACGTAATGAAATGTTTGAACTACTTTGTAGTTGAAACCTTGACTTAGAGTTATAAATTATGTAACGCGAAAACTGGAACAACCATTTTAATTAAAGCTATTCGTTTCAGTGTATAATTGTCAAATAAAATTAGTGAATTATCTGTGATGCATTGGTTTCTCCAAATGATGGTGCAGAGCTAAATGATCGTCACTATTGCTTAATTAGGAAATAACGATAAAAAATAATGTAAAGTTATTGCTAAAACGTTAGGAATATAGAACAATTCAGTGGCAAATTACTGATAAATTTCAATCATACCGTGAATAAGTAATATATGTCATACTATTATATATACAATAAGATTATATTACTTGAATGTAATCTTGTCATATAATCTTATGAATATTTATATTTTTAGATAAACAATAATTTTATCGTCATTGATTATTTATTGAAGTTTATGAAGTTAAAAATATAAAAATGCATAAATGTGTTTTGTCAATTGTGGTGTTATTATTTTAATAATTGTTTTTCAATACACACACACACACACACACACACACACATATATATATATATGTGTGTGTGTGTGTGTATGTATATACAATTCAAAAATTAATATAAAAATTTAAATTAATTGCTGCTAATCTCTTTTGTAGAAACACATTTTCAAAAAATAAAATTTCCTAGATAATTATATATTGAAATCATTAGAACCTTTCTATCATTAATCTTAACTTAGTATTAATCAAAACAGTAAAATAATCAAAAGCATGAAAAAATCTATATCTTTAAAAGAAATCGTAAAAAATATTATATCTTTTGACTATTGGCAATATGGATTTCCGTTTTGAAAGAAGGAATATATTTGAAAAAGAATGCTAAGTTGTAACCATAAAAATATAAGATTATTTTTGTATCAATTTCTTCATATATTACAATCGAATTTCATTAATATTGTATCACTAAAATGATATAAGTAGTTAGCGAATGAAGTAATTATTTGTTTGTTATTAATACTATATATTGTGCTCCAAAGATTTAACTACTCATCATTCAAAGTATATAATTATTAAGTGAATAAAATAACTATTTGTTTGACTGATATAACTATCTCACAATTCAAACCTCCTTCATATAAATCTTTATAAAAAATCAAACCTTTCTCATATAAATCTCATATAATTCATATAATCTCATATAATTCTTTAGCGAATGAAATATAACAATTTGTATATTATTAATATTATAATGTATCGACTGATATAACTATCTCACAATTCAAACGATATAATTCTTTAGCGAATGAAATATAACAATTTGTATATTATTAATATTATAATGTATCGACTGATATAACTATCTCATGATTCAAATGATATAATTCTTTATCGAATGAAATAACTGTGTGTGTTTGCTTATTTCTATTATATCCTACTCGAATGATATAACTATTTTATCATTCATATGAAATAGCTATTTTAAAAATGATAAATAAATAATGTATATTAAAATACCAGATTTCATAATACACCTCAACAAATGCACATAATTATTTTCCCTTTCCCTTCATAGTGACTACCCTCGCATATGTAATATTTTTTTCTCTAATAACTAACACTAACTTTGTGTGAAATATCCATGCTTCATTTCGGAACACAGGTATTCTTTGTGTGAAATACCCATGCTTCATTTCGGAACACAGGTATTCTTTGTGTGAAATACCCATGCTTCATTTCGGAACACAGGTATTCTTTGTGTGAAATACCCATGCTTCATTTCGGAACACAGGTATTCTTTGTGTGAAATCACTTCTTTTATTCAGTAATGCTCTACCCACAAATTTGTCCCATCTTTTTTATCCAAAAATAATTAGTTACTCCTATAATCACTTTTTAAACATTAAAACGAATATCATTCATATCGTTTGATGCTAAATGAACAAAATTAAAAAATAATTATAATCCAATAAAAATAAACGCATATTTTGTATCGAATCATTTGATAAACATTCCCCATAGCACACGTACCATAGTAGCATTAAATTGCATATGATAATTTTTCAGCATTATTTGCATAATAAAATATTCCAAAATTCAGAATGAATCTAAATGCAACCATGCCTGTTCCATAAAATTTTACAGACCTGCTATAGATTCGAAAATAACCAGAAGGAAATCAAATCTATATTTGGAATTCTAATATTTATTCAAAATTCGAGAGCGAAAAAATAAATAATTGGTAAACTTAGAGGGAATAAACATTTTAATTAATTTTCGTTGAATCATCTTATCTGGAAACAATTTTCCATACATATTTGTACTTGAATTCTTAAATCTTTCATCTTAGACTATATATACATAAAATTGAAAACCTTATCACAAAATATTCACATTTTTAATAGAACTGGGAATATTTACTTTCTTCTTCGACATAAGACAAAAATAATGTATATACTCAAAAAAAATTAAAAGTAATATTATATAAATATCAGAGAGAAATTTTATCTCAGTATTTATTCCAACATATATAATCTAAATAAATTAAATACTTTAGTATTTAAATGTAAATAACTTTATTCCTCAATAACTAAATACTTATATATAAAATTATTAAGAAATTAGTAGTATTAAATTCGGAGAAATCTAGCTGGCATTAGTTTTATTTATTTTCCTAAACTCAACCAGAGCTTTCCTCGATAATGGGAAGAGTTTAATAACATTCCAGTGAGTTGAAACCCATCCATGCTAACACAGCCATGAGCATTATTTACAGTACACCAATTAGGAATCTAATCGGACCTCAGACGATGAATGTAATTTCTTGAGGATATGTAGTTCAAATATAATGCATTTCCCATTATTCAAGATGGAGAAGCACATATCGCTTGGTAATAAGACCTTGAAATCCAACATATTTGCTAAATGAACAATCTGATATCCCGTTCAATATCTCAAATATACGTCAGTGGTTGTTGATGGCGTTTCCAGAGCAGGAATATAATTTAATAATCAACGCAAGCGTAAATTATTTTAAAAATAACTATAAAATAATATTCTCTAAAAAAAAGTTAATGTTAATATTTAAATCAAAAAGGAAATACACATTTTGTAATTTATTCTACAAGGGAGTATTAAAAGAGTGAGTTGAAGTTGACACCAGCGAACACCCTTATACCTAACTCCAAGAAGTTTAACCAATTTAACGGGAGCTGCTGGGACTTTTATTTAAAAATATATTAAAAAATAACGTTATAAAAATTTTACAACAGTTGAACATGATTATTTTACAACATGTCTTTAAACATACAATTAAATTCCGGTTAATTGTAAAGATGAAAACAAGATGACAATATAATGGAGATTATGATAAAAAAAAATTATATACAGTTAACATAATAATTGTAATTCTGCAAAGTTCTTGATTATAATTAAATTAAAATTTATAAATCATATTCAAAAAGTTTTTTTATATTTACAAAAATAGAGCCTTAATTTGGACAAAAAATGTTTTTAGCTAAGTTGTAGAAAAGTTTCCAATCCAACAAACTAAGATTTCACTGTTTATTAGGAATTGAACTGTTTTATTTAATTTCTCTCTCGCTGTACGATTTCTCAGAATTTTCTTATTCCAGATGATCTTCCAATTTTCGCTGGGTATGGCTAAATGCCAGGATAATGTTAAAGAGCAGGTTATCAAGAAGTGAAGTGGACTGCCTTCCTTTTCACAAGTGCATTCTTTGTAATCAGAAATGTGGAATTTGTAGAAGTAAGATGGAAATGGTCCGTGGCCCGTAAAGAAAAGTCCAGTTAAGGTTTTTCTTGTTTTGCCTTCAGGGAGAACTTATTCATAGAGAAGGAGCCGTATTCATGCGTCAGTAGGGAGGAAACCAGTAAAGCTCCCAAGCAGCCTTCCCAACCGACGATGCAATCAGAAAGAGAGGCACAGCATCAATCTAAAATCATTCAATTTTGGCTAGGATCACATCTCGGACTTTTCGCTCTGAAGAGCAGTATTTTATTCCTAATCTGTGATGAGCCTCTGAGTTAAAACCTTGAAAGAGAACAACTTTTTGTTGCACAGTTATATAATTCTAAAATACATATTGGTTATACATTTATTTTTAGGAAGATATCCTATTTCACAAAGTCTTTTTATCTAAACTTAATTTATATATTTCTTGTAATCAACAACTGCTGTCGAAGTTTTGACCAATAAAACAATCATAAATTAATTTTGTTTGATTGTTGTTTTATATCTACCATAGATTTATATACACTGCCCGACATTGAAAATGCATCACCAAGATAAAGACGCCAGAAAATTATGCAAATTGCAGGGTAGACGCAGCTTACATTGCTGTGAGAATGATGTGAAATAAAGAGCTCTCCAGATCACGTCGGATAAGATATAAGGTGAGGAACTGAAGTGGTAGAGTGGGCAATATTCGCGCCGTTATTGATGTATGGAAAATATCGTTGAAAGTTTGTTCGCGTAGCAAAAGACGCCTGTAATGGCAGGGAATTCCAGCCCATCATCGACGGAGTCAGTTCGAGCAAACAGACGAGTAGGCATGATGATCGGACTGACAAGGGCAGGTTGGTTCTTACGGCAAATCGAAACTGCCACATACCTGAACGCGTACACATTGCTCCGGCTGCGTCTAAAATGGATGGAACAAGAGACTGTGAAACGTTTGTGGGGTGTCGGTGTAGCCAGAGTGACGTCAGCACGCATAGATCGAGGGGTCCAACAGGAGGCACTGGCGGCCCCACAAAGCACACGTACCGAAATTCTGCACCATGTGCAACATAACCTGAATGTTCCCATCTCGAGCAGACCCATTTGCCGTCGATTGGTTGCTAGTGGTCTGTGCACATGCCGTCCATTAAAAAGACTGACATTGACCTCACAGCATACACGCCAACGTCTGGAATTGTGGTGGATTAGAGAAAATTGGACTACGGTGTGCCCTAGGGTCATCTTCTCAGATGAGTCACGTTTCTTTTTCTTCAGTGATAGTCGTAGCATACGAGTGTGGCGTCTACGTGGAAATAGATTCAATACTGCAGCAAATGTGGAAGGCCCCACAATGCGGCAACGCAATATCATAATTTAGGGGGCCATTGCGAACGATTCTGGGCACCTCTAGTTTCTTATTCAAGGTACTATAACAGCCCAACGTAGAGTGAATGATGTACTGCGACCGGTGACACTTACCTACTTTCAGGAGGTTCCTAATGCCCTTTAATGGCAGGATAATGCCCGACCGCACATTTTTCACATCAGCCAACATGTCCTGTCAGGTGTACGATTGCTTCCCTGGTCACCAAGATTGCCAGATCTCTCATCAATCGAACAGTTTCGGATATGATTGGACGCCTTTTACAGACCTTGCCACTGCCTCCTTCAGAGGAAGCACTTTGGAAAATGGTTGACAGGCAATGGCGATTCATTCCTCAGGATGCCATCCGTACTCTCTTGACTCCGTGCCTAGACATGTTGCTTCGTGTATCGCCGTCACAGTTGTCTTACAATCAACTGACCCGACCTGTTCTCACTGTATATTATATATATCATTTCGATGCACAGATCACTTATTCTCTCTCTCTCTGTCTGTCTGTTTGCTGCATTACATCTCTTTCTGACAACTCCTTCTTGGTGTTGCATTTTCAATGCCGGGCAGTGTATGTTGGAGAAAGATGATGTAAACTAAAAGTTTTCTAAAATCGCCATTTCAATCACTAGTGATTTTTTAATTACAAATAATGCAAAGAATTTAATTTTACAAAATTTACTTGAACGAGATTAAAAAGGGATTTGAAAGGATTTTTCTTTTTAATGGATTAGACCGTATAATATTTTTGCCATAGAACTAAAGAAATTTAATTAATATAAAGAATGTGATGAGAGAGAGATATGACTGCTGAAATTGTCAATCAATTACTTTTTTGCGATAAAAGTGCAAGATAATAAATAAGCTTTATACGTTAATTAAGTTCTGTAGCAGAAAAAAATGCAATTGTTGAAGCAATAGCTTTCCCATTAAATGATCAAATTAACATTTTCCTTAGCTACGAATAATTAAGTATATTTTCCATTGACATTATCGGTTTCCTTAAATTTATGATAAATTAATCCAAATTGATTATTCCTCAATTGAACTGCAACTAATATGAATTGCAATGCATTTTATTAATTTATACTAAATATTGTATTTTATATATATAATTTCGTGTAAAATTTTAAATACAGTTCTCGCATTTTAATTTACCATCAATAATTTTTATAAATGTCAACGTTTTTAAAAACTTAAATTTGACAAGGGATGAATATATAAGCTTGATAATTGAAAATGATGTATATAAAACAGATCCAAAAAAAATTGTTAGGTCCACTCATAAAAATATTAACTTACAAAAATTATTAATTGTATAAGATAGTTTTTATATAAAAATGTACGCATAAAACTAACTTATAATTAATTCATTTGGGTCTTTCCGTAAAAATACTAATTTTGACATTTTATACTAGTTGAAATACTAAATTGTTTCGATTTGGGGAACTCTTAAGGGATTTAAAACATATATTTAAAAGTGCAATTTCTCAAAAAGTAATGATTGTTTTCCCTATAAAAAACATTTCTCAAAATATAAACATTTAAACCATGGAAAACCATTTTCTAAAGCCCTAAACTCGCTTTTTTTCTTCTGTAAGAAAGATTTAAAAGGAAAGGAAGGCACAAATATGACACTTAAAAAAAATGTGACTCCTTATAAATGGAAGTCATCTTTGTTGTAAGAAAAAATTTTCATCAAAAAATAAGTCTAAAAAATAGTGTTTCCCGTATCCCCTTATTTCTCAATTTTCAAGGAAATTTTAAAGAAAGATACTTTCAGTTTTTTCCTCCCATCAAACAGCAGTCGAGAAACCGGATTATATTCGGGACCTCAGTTTCCTTCGCAGATTTTCATTGTTTATAAAAACGAACCAAAAAAATAGCGGATAAAGGTTAAAATAAAAAAAAATGTATGGTTAAAAGTTTCTCCGGCTTTCCCAGATACACAAAAGGGGCGGATTGAAGGATTACAACGAAGGTAAACAAACAAAATAAAATACAATTTCACCTTCACAATTTTTGTGTAGGTTCATTAAAGAAACTTAACTGTTCAATCCGCTTTTCGACTTTCATACTTCTTTTCAAAAAATTAGAGATTGCCCCACAAAGAGAAAAATATCGCGATTAAATTTTTTAATGTTTCAAAATATTATAATATTTGTTTTTGTTTATTTGAATATAGTTCCTTTCTTAAAACTGCTAACAAATTCTCTGCTTCAATAGGAAAATATACCACTTTAATTATTAAATTAGAAAAGGACATTTAAACAGAAAGCAAACATAACAAGTAAATAAGTGCGTTTTAGTATTATCTGCGTTTCAAAAAACATTTTTTTAAATTTTAAATTGTATATATATAATTGGAATATATCATTAAATATTTTAAAAGAATCAAAGTTTAAATATTATTTACGTTAAAATACCATTTTCCGAAAGTACACTTTGTCTATAAATAAAAAAGTTTTATAGTTTATTCAAAAGCTAAAAAACGAAAATCGTTGAAGGATTAGACCTGATATAAAAGACAATAATCGTGTAAAAATAATCATAGTGTACCATAATCTTTCAAAGCTATCGAAACTGTATAAAAAATCAAAATTTTACACAAATAGAAGAAGAATACAAATTTTGATTTCAAATAACAGGTGATACTCGTTATTTTTTTCAAGACGTCAAATTTTTGGAATGAACTGCTTTAGGAAATAATTAAACATATCCGATCCCACTTAAAAGAGAAAATCAGACTTTTGATTGGTAGTTTTAAAAACTGAAGTGTCCAATCAAAATACTAATTTAGTATCATAAAAGAATTACTTAATACGGCAAAATGTAACTTGCTTTTATTCTCAGAAATGTAAAGTGAGTAGAAAAAGATGAAAAATACCAAACTAATTTGAAAATTTTAAGAAAAAAAAATAGAAGAAAATAGAGAATTTAAAATTTAAAAGGAAATTACGTCTTCCTCAGTTGTAGTGGTCCGAAAAAAGCAATTTATGCAGAAATGTTACAAGAATTTTGCTTTGCGTTCAAACTGCATTTCAGTTTTTCATATCTAAGTTCAAAATATAAAATTTATTAAATAATGGGAGCTACCTTTGTGGTTTGTAAAAATGTATACGAATAAGTAGCAAATAAAATAAAACAAATTGCACTCCATGAAATTTTACGAGAGTAAACTATATAATGTAAGATAAATTTTGCATTGTGACAGATGTGTTCGCTTGTCACTCAATGATCAGTTTTTTGTGTGCGTATAAGGGCTAATTAAAACCGGGATTTACGGTTGTTGTGATGAAAAAAGTAAGCATGGGCACGTTTCAATATATATTAACTCCACAGTATTCAAGCGTTTCAATAGATATGAACTATTTCATAAGCAAATGCTAAAATCTTCTATTGTTATTGTTTTCAATCCTATATACCAGAAATCTAGCAGCAGCTATATCAGAACCATGATACTGTGAGCCCCAGTCGAACATCAGTACTGGACTTGCTCAAACATCCGCCAGAGCAAACCCTAAGCAATCCAAGATGTGATGGGGATTTGTTTTGTTTGTCGTTCAATGTTTTGCACACGAGGGATGATTAGACCAGGACCTACGGTTTAAAGTGGATTCCGAACCACTACAAATACCCATGCCCAAGGTGGGATTCTAACCTACGAACTGTTGAACCGGATGTGGTGAGGGGAAGACGGCTTCAAATTGCATTTTGTGCACAATGAAAAGACCTTGTGCCCAGATTCGAATGTCATTTTTTTCAGATGCCCAATATTAAGTCTTGAGACACCTGTTTCATCATGTCTGTCTCCAATGGATTCTAACGCAATCCGCGGGGGTCTTCCTGCTGAACCAGGGATGACTGCGAGGAGTGAGCCAGACTTGCATTTCTTCTTTTTTTCTTTATAGAGAAGATTTCTTTATAAATGAGTGTGTAGTCTCTGTTGGGCAACCTCTTTTGGCCAGAGCAAACCCCCAGAGCAAATATCTGCAGCTTCGTTGCCTTGAATGTTAACATGGGAAAGAATCCACTGAAAATGGACATCTCTAACCTTGGCTAGATTTTTAATATCATATGAATCTTCTAATTGAAATCATTCTTTTATTCTAATATATGCTAACAAGTCTCTATCAAGACATCAATGAAAATTAATTTAATCGCAGATCAACGATTTTTAACATGGTATCACTTAATCCGATGCGTGCAGGTGAATGAATGTAACAAACACAGCTCAGACTCATATGAGCCTTCACATGAGCTTTTCTAACTTCTAACAACCCGCGTCCTACAAGATTAGAAATACTGTTACGTAATTATTCCTACTGAATGAAATAAAATCAAAATATTTACCGGATATGTGATTAAAAAAAATTCAAAACCAAACATATATCTATGGCATATATATCTCAATAAACATTGAATATTCTTTCATATCAATTCTTTTCTTATCAATTTCATTTGTATTGGAAAAACTTATTTCAAACTCTAATTTAAAAGTTTAGGTAATTCTGCGTAGTTTTTCTTCATAGTGTGTAGTTGTTAAATTATATTCAGTTGAAAAGTTCGATCCATCAACTACTAAAATCACACCGGTATATGTAGCCCTCAAACATTTATCGAGGTGAATGTTTGAGAATTTACCCAGTTTCCTCTCATATCTGTAACATTTTACGCTTCCTGTTATTAAAGCTAATACTTGCGCACTAATAAACTACAAAACGCGATCAAAAATGTGCCGTTGAAGGCTATCACTGAGGCGATTTTGAGTATTACCGATCCGGGTATTTAAGCAACGACATTTTAGAATGAGACAAATGTGGAAATCTTTTCCGAAATGCTTTGATGTTAACAATGCTAACGTTATTACCAAATATGTACAAATAACAAATTCAAGATTTTTTTCTACCAAAAGACAAAGTTGTTAAATATTCAACATAAAATGAAGATAAGACATTGTTACAGAATAGAGTATGAAATTCATTGCTAATCGGAATTCGAATCTATATCCAAAGTGGAAAGAAAACACAATCCACATTCATTATAGATAATATAAGAGGATAGTTAATAATACAATCGCACTAAAATGGGAATTGCTCGAGCAGCTGCCGCATATTCCTGTTTTAATCTCACGTAATTTTTCATATTTTCGGTGCTTTAGAAATATATATGGTATATAGGCGATTCCAAAAGGAAGAAGTGCAGCAAGCAGTTTCGAAATTCTTTTTACAGCAGAGAAAGCAATTTTAACAAATAGTTGCATTCAGTGAACAATAATAAATGAGATGATCATCTAAATATTCAAATAATTTTGCCTGACTCTGATATACATCAGATCCAAACATTACACCTTAGAAAGATTTTTTTTCAATTCTTAAACCATGCTCTAAATTAAATTAATTTTGTGGCAATGAAACTATCACTTATTACTTGCTTTTAAGCTTACAATAAACCTAAAAATAAATATTAATACGAATCATTATCTAAGGATCTCCGTCTGGATTCTATAACCATAATTCAAAACTTTTTTTTAATTAGTTAGTATTTAATACTAAATTTCACAAGTTTCTTAGAAACATTTTTAATATTGAAACAATGAAACATGAAGAGCCTAATCCACCTGAAAAGTATCAAACTCTTCATGAAAATCGGAGCAAGTCGTTAAATATACCTACCCTTCAAGTAAATGAGCAACCTTTGACTTTTAAATTCAACCTACGGAATCCACAGTATTTATCATAGAGTGAGTTTCTCCGCGAAAACTAGTTTCTGCTCATTTTAAAGGAAGATATGAACAAGAAAATAAACTAATGATGATTTAAATGTCTGTAATAATTAATCCTTCTTTATCCAACAAAACGAAAAATGTTACAAATTTAGTTAGCATGACTATCATTTTATTTTAGCAGGAGTATACGTGCAAATATAAATAACAAGGAAATATTAGATATAATATTTTTATCTTGTCTTGTGTGTCCAAGACTGTTTATTTTGTAGCAAAAATGAAAGTTTTATTATGAACTGTTTTTTATCTGAATATGCAAATTTTACTATTTCATTGATTAATAAAAAGAATAAGATAAATACATTTAGTGAATGATCAAGCCACAAAAATAACTCCAAAGTCATTTTAGAAAAAACTAATTCTCATTTCAAGAGAGTGTCGAACTAAAAAATACTAACGATAAATCTACCATTTTATTAATTTTATTCTAAGGGTCACATTTTTTATTTTGAGTTTGTCTGCATACAAAGCCCGAACAAAGCTTCAGACCACAACTTCATTTATTTATTTATACTTCTCACTTCATTTTAAATTCTTAAATTATTTGCACGAATTAAAAGCATTATTTACGATAAATATGTGACTTAATATTAATAATAATAAAAAACTTAAATATAATTTAAGTTTTTGAGTAAAAACACTTTTTGGAAGATATGCTTTTATAGCTCTTTCATTAATGTGTTTACAACGCTTATATTTTATACATTACAAATTAATTATATTTACAAAGTTTATATTTACAATATCTGTTACATTAATATAAAGATCTTTTATTACTGTATTTTTACTCAAGTATTCTGAAGATTACGTAATATGCAACTCCTTAATATTTGCGATACAGCAATTTTATAACATGTTACTATAATACGTATTTACTATAATATTATATTTTTTTAAAGTTTATAATACATATACGTCTGAATTCATTAAGAGCAAAAATTATTTCTAGAACATATTAAACTGTTATATTCCTTTTTCGAAATGTAACATTGTTGCATATCTTTTAATGACCGTTGAATACTGTTATACTCATTTCACCATCATCTTCGAATTAAATCAACAAGAAATCAAACATTGTTAAGCAGTAATTTATTTCTTATATCCTTTAAAAAAACTAACTATGTTTCATTCTGAAAATGTTCAACTTTTTTTTACACAAAAGAACATAAAGCAAAGTTTTCTCAATAAGAAGATTAGGTTAATCTGTGGTTTGGGTATCCCTTTCTCGCCAAATGGGCGATAGACGCGCAAAGCGTGCTATCCCTGACTATTTCATCCTAAATGCACTCCTTGTGGCAATATCTTTTTTGTTATACAATTATGTGTGTATTTTTTGCTATACAATTCGTAAAAAGAACCATTGTTTTTGTTTTCATTGCCATACCAACGATGAAGTTCGTTAAAAACACGGATATCGGTTTCGTCGCCATAGAAACACCGTTTTTGCGTAGTGTCTCTCGGAGCATTCAACTTCTCGAGACAACACGCAAAAACGCGCCAATTGGCGACTTTTTGAAAATGTGCGAAGCAGGGGACTCAAAGCACATTTTCACCGAAGATTATCTGTGTCCGTTCTAAATTTACTCATAGTCAATATATTTTAATCAATCGATTGCTACAAGGAATACAATGTGAACTTTGGATGAATTCCTTTACTATATTTTTTTCACAATGTATCGAAAAGTGTTCTTTATGTTAATTGTGTGTAAATACTGTCATTTTTGCAATTAGAGTTACCAATCCAATGCGTGACTATGATACAAATATTATGTAACATTGTTTGTTAAATAAAAACTGACAAAAATGTAAATTAAAAAAACTTATTTCCTACGAGAAAAATTAAACAAATACTAAAATCAGTTAAACAAAATAAAAGAAATGAATAATCTTATTCAATCAGAAATTATTTAAAAGGTACATTTTTAACTTAGCTTTAAAAACATTATTTTGGCATATAATTAATTAAAAGATCATTGATCATTAAACTTTTCGATAAAATTTGTACCTTAAAAGTAAATCAACTGTTAACATGGAGCATGATTTTGATCTTTAGACATGAAAAGAATAATAGATTAAAAACCTACTATAAAAACTATTAAAAATAATAGATTAAATCTATTAATTAAAACATTCCTCTTAATTACATGATAGCCTTTATATTTCTATTCAGGCGTGTATTTCTATTGATTTGATTAAGGTGATTTAAAAGCTTTCTCTAGTTCGCTAAGAAGCCATTTTATCAACTTATCAGAAAAGCACAAGACGATAAAAAATGTCACAAAAAGTTAGGCCTAATTGTAACAAACATCTTCCTAAGAGTGATCTTTCAATTGTAAATAAACACGAAGCTTCGTAAACTTAAATGAAATTACGGGACTAATAATATTGAATAATTGCCCTTACCTTCAAAAGTTCCACTTGTTTTCTTATGTATTATGCAAAAGAATTGTTTTTATATCCATTCATTAGATACTTTTACTTATCTAAAATATTTTACTTCTATATATTACTCATCATTTTTTACAAGATTTTTAGCCATTTTTACGAAATTAAAAGAAATATCATTAGAATGTTCTTTGTATTGTAAATAGCAAATGGAATTTTAATAAGATTCACGGGTAACTATTATATAAAAAAGGCATCTAATATATCTTAAGTATCGTAAATGAGACACTCTAATACAAAAGTGTACAATAATTAATCTGGATTAATTCAGGCAAGACTTCAAATGTGTGTGATTATTCAAACATTATACAGGAATAATTATTTTAATTAAGTACATTCAAATTAAATATATCTTCAAAGTTTTCAATAATATTACATTTACAGTTAAGAAATTGTACAATAACGAATTCAAAAAATATAGCTATAAAATTCTCAAAATAATTTTTTAAATCATCTATATTAACGTATCGTTTAACTATATTTCTCATAACTAAATAAATATGAAATTACTTTTCTTATAAAAAAAAGTCTTTCGATTTTTATTATTTCGATTCGATTTAAAAATATTTTTATCGTAAGCATTAAGCGAAGCTATGTTGGCCAGTTTTTTTAATAAAAACTTATCAATGTCGAAAATAATAAACACCTTAACTATATACGATCAAATTTCTCTATTCAAATGGCATGTGCCAAATTACTTAATATTTTATAAAAATTGTCGTTAATTTGTAAAAAAACTTGAATATAAAACTCTGTGAAGGAGTGTCTAAAATGAAAAGATCACAATGAAAGTGTGGACTCTTTAAACATTTTTGTTAATTACATAAGATATTTTTTTAATTTACGCTAGTTGTTATGATAGAAACGCTAGTTGCATTTATATATTTTAGCTTAATAATTCAGAAAAAAATAATAACTGATAACTCATTATTCGAATGAAGCTAATTTAAAAACTTGCATAAACCAAATTTCCTACAATTTAAATGATATTTCAAATGTGTACATAATATTTTAGAAAAAGCAATTGAAAATCATAATATTTTACGTAACCAGTGTCATAATAATAATTATTAAAACTAATATGTGCAAGAATTAACACTCCACGTAGCTTTTGTAAGTCATAAAAAATACTAAGAACTAAAAAATTTAATACGTAAATCTATAAAATATTCGATTGTCAAATCTCTGATTTTTAATTTTTGTTTAGAAATGTCTTTTGAAATACCAACAGAAAGCTAAAATTACAATTAAAATTCATTGAAAACCATAAAATCGAAATTTTAATTTTAAATTTACTGGTAGGTGGTATATATCATTAAGGAATAATAAACACAGAGATTAAAAAACAATTTATCTAAATTACACACCAAGAAATACATAAAGCTTCTAAGAAAAAGAATAAAGTTGCAAAATTTTGTATAAAAAATTTTATCAAAATAACTGGGCTTCTATACTAAAGTTAAAAAAAAAAGACTTTTGAATATTGATGTGTGTGAACAATCATTTCGAAATATACTTCCTAAATATCAATACAAAAATCCGTTTCATTTTATATGGCTCTGACTAAGATTACTTTGTCAAAATAACTCACACACAAAGAATTTTAATGAGAAAAACTTAGCCAGAAGTAATTTTCAATGATTAAAAACTATATCATTCATTAGAATGAAATTAAAATGAACTTATTAGAGCAAGATGTTATGCAAAATTTTCCAGACAAGATAGTTAAATTCCACAGGATTATTATAGATTTTAATAATATGGGGAACGAAAAAACTTGGATTCAGACTATGCTTAATATGGACTTAATGTATCTGAAGTAATTATCAAACAACTACTATTAGTTGTCATTGAAGAGAAGTAAATTGTTTTTGAATGGGATATAGAAATTTCTGAAATTTTCGATTTTTAACAAGAATTATATTTTAAACTTACTTCTCTAAATTATCCTATTCAGCTCTCTCTCTCTCTCTCTCTCCCATACACACACACACAAATACTTGAATTATATATATATATATATGTAAATAACCTCTAAAATATATATAACAATTAAAAAATTAAATCATTAGAAAGAAATTTTCATGTATTAGCATTAATAAATAAATTTTATTTAGTCAAGGTCAAGATATCTTATGTAATATCAAAATTAATTGGCACAGTTTGTGAGGAATTTTTTTTAATAATTTTTGTTAGCATATATTATAAAGTTTATTTCAAATGTGACATCTAAAAAGGTTACACATATGTTTGCCAGAAAAAAGTCTGCATACAAACGTACGGTAAACATTCCACAGAGAATAAAAGTACATTATAGTGTCAACATCAATTAAATTTTTATATAATGCTTTTCTTTAAAAATTCCTTAATTATTAATAACAATTTCAGATAGATAACACACATTGTTCGAAATTAATAATAATAATAATAATTTAAAATCACATAAAAAGCAGTCAGAAAAAGTTTGCATATAGATGAGAAAAGTCTTTAAAAAATAATTTCCATGTGTTGTCAATTAAACTTTAATGCCTAGTTGGAAAACCTTTATGTTTAAGAACCTCTTGCAATCGCTTAAGCACAGAGTGAATTAGCTTGGTGATTTCTGCTGATGTGAAATATTATTCCACTCAATCCTAATTACTTTCGTTAGCATATCTTTCGATATTATGTTATGTTGCTGAATGTTGCGTTCCAATAAGTCCCATAAATAGTCCCATAAATGTTCGGTGTTGCTTAAGTCTGGTGATTGTGGACGAGTAGACAACTGATATTTGAATTGTACAAGAGCCAGATCTTTATTTTGTGGTCAGTGTATTTTGGATCATTGTCTTGTTGAAATCAAAAGTCATCGCCAAGGTTCAAATCTTATGCACTCTGTTTCAAATTTTCTTTTAAAATATTTAGATATCCCATTAGATCTAATATTAAGTCTATAAAAGTCAATCGATTAATTCTACTTGCTGTCATGCACACCCAAATCATCACACCACCTCCCCCATGTTTAACTGCAGACGCGAAAGTTTGCTTCTCAAAAGCCGTACCTTGTTTTCTCCACACTAGTTTATGTCCTTTGATGCCAAAGATACAAAAACTTGCTTTCATCAGAGAATATTATTTTTCAAAAATCTCCGAAAATTTATTAACATATTTACTGGCAAAATTTAAACTTTCTTGCATATTTGCATTTTAAATACATGGCTTTCTACGAGCTACACGGCAGTGATAGCCATATTTTTTAGTGCAGTAATCTTTGTATTTAAATGTAAGGTATTAGGATGCATATATTTTCTCGTAAATTCAGCTTAGATGGTCGGTTACTCCGAGGCTTTATGATAACAGATTTCGATGGTTTGTAACTATCGATTACTCTGTGGATAGAAGAATGAGTTCTTCCAACTATCTTTCCAATTGTTCGAAGAGTTTTACCTTCATTCATTTGTCTAAAGGTGATTTTCTTTTCGTCCGGAACAATCTCTCTTCCTATAGAATCCACTTTAAGTCTCATGCATCATATCAACAAAACAATGTTTTTTTTTTAATTCTATTTGTTTTATTGCCACCAAAGTTAAAATGAATAAGTAGTAAAAAATAAATGCAGACGATATTTCATTTCATAAAAGTTCACGGAAGTTAAAAAAATTAAGATTAATTTTCAAATTTCTTTGTAATTTATACCTGTACGCAAACTTTTTCTGATTACTTTTTGCGTATTTTTAATTATAAAATATATGTTATACTTTTATAAAATTTATTACTTTTATAAAATATATGTGTTATTTTTCCGATATTGTTACTGATATTTAAGTAATTGTTAAAGAAAAGCTTTATAAAGAAATATAATTAATATTGACACTATAATGAACATTTATTTTCCGCAGAATATTTACACTGGATTTATACAGAAACTTTTTCTGGAAAATGTATACCAAAAGTTAAAAGTTTAAAAGTGTTGCACATGTTTGATAAAAATATTCATAAGTGCCTTTTATGTATACATAATAAAATTAATATCCATTGGCATGAATATGAAGAATCAAAATTATTTTAAATTTAATAAATAAATTCTATAAAAATAATAACTGCTATAAGTAATTATTATTCTTTGAGAGTACAATTATGAGAAAAAAGTACAACTTTAATATTTTTTAACTTAAAAAAATTACCTTATACCATTTTAAACAATTATGATTTTGTCAATTTTCATACAACAAATTATTATAAAATTCGTTGATAATTAACATGTTTATAAACAAGAAAAATTTTTGAATAACTTATAAAAAAATAATAATTCATTTATAGCTAATTTATGTTCTTCGCAAAGAAACATTTTCGTTGCTGGATCTCACAACAAAAACTAACTTATTATTTTTTAATTCTCGTTTTAATTTTTAGCCAACAAACTTTTTATATTATTAATTTAAAAAGTTTGGTAATAACATTCAATATTTTTTATTTAAAAATTAAAATCGGTGCAAAAGTAAGTAACAAAAAAACATAAATATTTAAAACTGGTTTGATTAATAAAACGTGAATCTAATACCTTTTTCATAATATCCATGCATACTAATGAAAAAGAAATGGTTTACTAAATAAAAAATAACATTTTCCTAGATCTCAGATTAATATGTGGGGATCAGTAATGGGAAACATAATGACATTTTGGAGGGCTAAATGCAATTCAATCGATTCAGAAAATCTTCAGATCGTTAATCGATTGAGAAACATACTTTAGCGGATATCAATGAGAAAAAAATCATTTGCAATCATCATTAATCATTTCGGGAATTTTATAAGTTTCTCAGTTAAGGCTAATATTTGGCAAAAGGCTTCTTGATGTGAGCTTGAGTGTCGCCGCAACAACCCCAAGAATCGATTATTCATTACTTAAGAAATTAAATGTAAGTCACGTTAGACAATATTATCATTTCTTAATACATTAAATGTAAATTATGTAGGACATTTAATGTTTTAATCCTTTAGTAACCACTGACTCTTGTGTATATGAATATAATTTCCGTTTTCTGCCAAATTTTTTCATAAATAATACACGATATTTTATATAAATCAAACATAAGTTTATAATTTGTACCAAACAGAAATTTAATATATTTTCCATAGTAATTCCTCTATTGATAGCGCGTTACTTGAATCCCATTAGTCATTCACTTGGATTATATTATTAATTTTGCAAATATTGCTTGATTTTAAGTGTTTCAAAATTCCTGTTTATTTTGAAATTGAATTATTTGTGACATGGTATAAGATAATATTTTTCAGTACAGAAAATACCAAATTTACATTTTAATTTCGTTTAAACACAAGAAGATGTTACGGTTTTATATTCTTTTCCTTCATAGAGGGTGCTTAAAAACTTTCCCAGGTTGTTGCCTTAAGATACCTAAATAAAACGAACCATCTATGAAAACTTCTGTCAGGAGACAATCCACAATCGATATCCAAAACTCATTGCAAAAACGTTCCGCCTTAAGCAATACAAATTATTCTGTTATGCTGTAACAAATATAATCCATCCAACAGCAAATAAATATTTATTAATTACAAGAGGAGTTTTGAAGCTCCCATGTGTGTGTGTGTGTGTGTATTATATATACATATATATATATATATATATATATATATATATATATATATATATATATATATATATATATATATATATATATATATATATATATATATATATATATATATATATATATTTAAATGATTCCTTATAATGTTTTATCATACACATTTTATAGAAAATAATGTTTAAATTTAAATGAAAAATGCGTAGAACTGATTTATGTATAATTAATCATAAGGCTTAAAATATGAAAAATTTCACGATCAAGCTTGTACTCTTAAAAAATAAAAATACGTTATTATTTTCTAGATATTATTCTTATATTATGAGATAAGAATTTAAAAATATTTGCACTTTCAAATGTTTATATTTCTCTCTTTTATTGTAAAATCATAAAGCACAAGCCTTCTAACAACCAAGATTATTTTAAATGGCATGAAAATAAAGCATTTATAAAAAATATCAATTAAAAATCTACATACTCTATATAACTTTATTCGTATAAATCGCAGATTTTTACAATTACTTCAAGTTCGAATGCTATATTTTAATTTAAAATGTATACTTGAAGATATTGTTTATCGCTTCTTAAACTTCTTACGCCTCATACGGCGATGAAGATAACGATAATCATTAATCTTTTCCTTGGCATCACAGGAATAAAAAAAATTTTTATTTGGGATAGGTAAAAGTCTACTCAATAAGTTACAAAGGCTCATCAGATATATAATAAATATGTAGTACGAGGGAAATTATTTCAAACCTTCTATTGTTTTAGCTAATGCAAAATATACAAAGTATACAAATGAAATTTATTCCTGTGATTAAAATTTATATACATACACATGATATTGATTATTTCCTGTATGAAATCCATCATATTAATTGAATTTTTTGTACAAATTTTATAATGGAAATAATTACTGATAGCTATTTTTTATATAAATTAGTACTGCTAATTGGTAATATTTTTATATTAAACGTTTAATTTGAAAATCATAAATAGATTAAAAATAAAAGTGTTAATTAAATATTAAAGCTGATATCGCATAAATATATATGTTTTTACATCATACTTTTAAGAGTATATATTTTATTTAAAATAAAAATAATATTGTTTTACATGAAAATAACAGCTGAAAAGTATTACTTATCTTCAACCATTTCGATTTCCTGTTTTCTCAATTCTTATTCATCAGTTCATATATCGTTTTTAATTTTCACAGTACACCCCTTTCTCATTTCTTATACGCAACAACCGAAATTGTCTAAATATGAACACTAATTTCGGATCTAAGCAGTTTAAAGCGAATATATAAGTAAGGAGTGTATTATTGAGATGAAAAATGCATGTAAAAACAGGTGGGTTTAAATGATAATATGAAAAATAGTAAATTTTGAAAACCGTATGCATTAAGATAAAATCTTTTAGATCAAAATATCATATTCAGAGACAAAATAATGCATTTAATATTGTTGTTGAGTGAAACGAAAAACAAAATGCCGAAACGTTTTATCCATAAGAATGATTTTAAATTCTGAGAGTTAAAACCATTACTGAAACTTGAAGATTCTATTAGAAACGATTATCAGCAAATAATCTCAGAACAATAAACCACGAATCGGAATGCATATAAATTTAAAAATATAACATACAAAATTCGAAGAAACATAACATTTAATTAAGTAATATGTCAATTCAATGTCATTTTTCGAAGTAAAAACACCAAATGCAAATCAAACAAAAATAAATCTATAAATTACAAGTTGAAGTAGGAACTATTTTTAAGTAACGTTCCTTTTTCTAACAGTACTGTGCTAAATGTGCTAGATCAAATGTCCTCTTCAACAGCTCAACTTTTTGTCAATATCAAAATCAAATCAAAATCTCATAACGTTCGGATATTTTTGCATAAATGTTAATTTCAATCGAATTATATATCGGTAAAATTGTACACCAATATGGTAAGCACTGTTAGATATTAATAGTATTGAGCATTTTGTGCAAATTTTACAATCATATATTAAAAATCATATGTTCATGTTTTTCTTTTATCTGTTTCAGATTCTTCACCCAAGAGTCAAAATGAAAGGCGGAGTAAAATACAACATCCATCTGGACCCGCAAACAATGCTTGTGCATCGCTCTACTGGACTCTGCGGAGGTAATTTTACCCGTACTCGTTGCTGATCACCGTTACTTTGTATTTTAAGTATGATCAATAGTTACTCACTAACAGTAGTGTGTGCACAAAAATTATTAATTATAACCGGTATACGTTATCGGGATATTATTCATCGTCATTCATGCACAGTTACTTGTACATGCATAATTATTGGCAACACCATTTATAAACTAGGGTACCTAAGATTTATCTATTCTATTATTATGGATACTAACCAGAATATTTGATAACTATGTATCTAAAAAGATGTAAGTTATTTACTAAATAATAATAATAAAAGCACAAAGGCTAAAATATATAATCTTTTTTTTCTTGAACTGGGGTGTAATAACGATTATTCTTGGTGAAATCGGTGATCAGGTGTTCTAGATTGGGCAAACTGCCAGCAAATGTTGGCTCTAAAATCAACTCAATGTCCTCCAATCAATTAAATGTCAGTTTTGGATTAAATATTTATAACTTCGTCCGGATAAAAATAGAAAACTGTCAAGGGTTCTGTTCATGAGAAATAATAAGTAGCATTAGTTTAAAGTAGAACTTCTATGCTACATTTATTTTAGAGTGGAAAAAATAGATAACATCTTAAAGTCTTGGAAAATTTAAAAATAGATAAAATAATAAGAAATTTACTAAAAAAAATATTATTTCATATATATATGTACATTCACTTTTTACATAATTCAGTTAGTGATTGGTATTTTAGTACATTGATTCACTTTCAAATATTTCCTAGACTTTAATTATCTTGAAAGCAAAAAGCTTGCAATTAATTTATAGTTAGAATATAAGCTAATACACGTATTTGATGATATGACAATGAACGAAATATAGTTACTTTCGATTCGCAGGATTTAATGAAGAAAATAAAAACTAATTTCTCTGAAAAGAGTAATGAAACAGTTTCTTTTATATTAAAGAAGGGAATTAATTTAAAACAACACAGCTATAGAATTTTTTTAGGGCAATGTCAATGAAATTGATTATAAGTGTCAAAAATTATGTAAATCAAGAGTTTATGAATACGAAATTTAAATAAGGCCAGAAGGAAAAGTTTCGTGTTATTTAAAGCATACCTTTAATAACAATTTTATAGATATTTTCCTTTTAAACAAAAACCACAATCAAGATAAATTTTAATTTCGTGTTGAATGCAAAAAAATTGAGTAGCCGATCTTAAAAATATGAAATAACTTAAACTTTATTAATAACAAGAGTTATTTTTCAAACAAAACTTTTAAATCATAAAGCATATCGTTTTTATAAGTCTCTCTCATCATACTATACTTAATTTTAATATGATATTACTAAAGCTTCTCTAATTAATCTTATAATATAACATTATTAAATTTCTAATATGTATACTAATAACATGATAAATATTCCAATAGACATTTATTTAATTGTGATTATTTTATTATTATATAATTTAGTATAGTTATATTATAACATAAATAATTGTGGATAAAACATTTGCGATTATTTAATTTACAATTATTATAAATAATTACCAGTTAAATAAACCGTAAATCATTTTAAAATGTACAAAAATAATTTTAGTGTATTTAATGCGATAGATTATCCATAAAATTTCTAAACTTGGCATATTTCTAAGCATAATGCGTGTAAAGCAGTTTCTCTTAACTATATATAAAAATAAAATCGAATTAAATCCAATTGCATTTTAAAAATTTAGAAGCAACTATAACGTTTACCCAATCACTCCTTACACTTATTATTTTACCAACTCTTCACACGAACAGAAATTTATGACCTCAGATGATTAGATTATTATCACTCTTTAGTCTTATTTACAAGAATTGATCATATTGATCACGATCATTCACCTAAAAGAAATGTTGCCAAACGAAGGGATATCTCGCCAATAATTGTAAACGGTAAAACTAGCATGGTCCTTTCTTATTTGCCAAACGATGCTGTATTCTAGCAATTACGGAAACCACCCAAATGGCCGATAGGATTTTCGATACATGCCATTAATTTAAAACACTCAAATTTAATTGGATTATTATATAACATTTCTGACCTAGTTTATACTCTATTATTTATTCATTTTCGGGCCTTATTTGATAAAATTAAGCTAATATTTTTTTCAGATTACAAATATTAGAATTATTTCTTCTAAAAAAAATAGTTCTTTACAACAAATAGCGAAGTTTAATAATTTCAGGTGAATATTAAATATTATTTGGTTCAAATAGTTTTTTTTTTTCAGGGATGTATCAATTTATATTAGAACCCTTATTCGTGAGAAAAATTGTTCTTATTTCCTGAAATAAGATCAGACGCTTTGATACAAATAAAAAAGGATTTCTCAAGTAATTCATTAACAATATTTGTGAAAATTTATAGAAACACGATTTAATTACTTTACTCTTCATTACTCATACTAAAAATAGAGATACTAAAAATAAAGACATTTTTTCACATATTTTCAATTTATTTTGATTAAAATTTTCATTAACAAATAATAAAACTTAGCGTTTTATATTTTTACTGACACTTCTCCTACTTATTTTTTTGATCAGTTTTCGTTAGTAATTATTTGGAATACAAATATAGACCCCCCACAGTATATTAGCATAAAGTCAATTAAAAAAGAGTATATTGTTATTAATTTATTAGTTTCACAAAAACCACATTCAAATGGTAAATGAAAGCTAAGCCTTTTACGAATCCAACAAATTTTAAGTAAATTACATAGATAAAATAAGACTAATATATTAAATAGACAATTTTATAATATTGAATAATAACATACAAAACAGTTGATTCAATGGTTAAATAATAATTAATTTGCTGACCCAACACGCATCGCGCGCCTATTAAAATAATAAACGCAAAAAAAACAAATTCAATATATCCCTAGTCTTTATTTAAAATATTATATTTTCAGCACTAAAATAATTTGAAAATTATTTCCATTTAAGTGTTTGTAAACTTGACACAGAAACTTTGCTCCTCATTTATGTGGAGAAACAGGAATGATCCTTTAATTACTCGTTATGACTCAATGAATAATACAGGAAAACAGATTTAATGGATCAAACAAAATAATAACAAAAATTTGAAAAATTATATTATATGTATGAAAACAATCATTGATTTATAAACATTGTGACGCAAAAGACTTGTTAAACATGAAATACAATATTCATGCAAGTAAGCTTTAATAATACTACAGTGTGTTCCAAAACGACCGTATAAACTCTGCACTACTAAATTTCGCGTTGTGAGTTCATAAAGAGAGCGCAAAAAAGCGTTCCTGTACGATCCATAGTTTACCAGAAAAATACGAAAAGCAAAGTATGACGTCACTGCCGGTGCAAGAAAAAACACTTTATTGAACATATCAACAGCAGTATATGCACAATTCAAAGCAGATGTTCATAGTATCCACCTTGAATGTCGAGGCAGGCTTGAACACGCCGTGGAATGGCTGTCATCACAAGTTGAAGCATCTCTGAATCCACCGAAGTATAAGCAGCGTGCAGACAAGCAACAAAGCCCATTGATGTTGGCACTACGTCTCAATGAACCAGTTCCTTGAGATGGCCACATAGGAAAAAATCCAACGGTGTAAGATCTGGCAGGCATAGAACCGGACCTTCACATCCGATCCAGCGGCCGTGGCATTCCATATCTAGCCAACACCAGTTTAACGACGGTTTTAAGTCATTCCATGGCGCGCACGCATGCATGACGCAATATGCGCAGCGAACGTTTTGAACATTATCGTCTGAAAAGACATGCAAATACTGTTGTTGATATGTCCAATAAAGTGTTTTTTCTTGCACCGCAAGTAACGTCATACGTTGTTTTTATTATTTTTCTCGCAAACTATTGATCGTACAGGAACACTTCTTTGGGCAGTTTTTATGTACTCCCAACGAGGAATCTAGCTGTGCAAAGTTTATGCGGTCGTTTTGGGACACCCTATATATATAAATAGATATATGCGTGTTATATATATATTTCTCACTAAGATATCTAATTTTGCTTCAAATATGATCTTTACTGCATATCATTTCAAATATTTTTTTCCAATGGTCGGGGTATATCGCGATGTATTGTCCCCTTACCCCCGAGGAACCGGCCAGAAACAGCGACCTCTTTGCCTCCGAGGCGTTGCCCGGGATACACCACAGGGAGTGGTTCACCATCGCACCCTCAAACATGCCATAGGGACCCGTTTATAGGGTAGGTACCATTCATACATCATTCACACACAAAGAAAGGACAAATACAGGATAGAGAGAGAGAGAAAGAACATCCATGACTGAACCGGGACTCGAACCCAGGACCTCCCTATACGTAGTCAGGCATGCTCACCACTATACAAGTTGCCCGACTTCATTGCAAATATCAAAACATAAAAAGCGCGAAATGCGCTTCATTCTATTTAATAAAACCGGAATAATACGCAATGAGCATAAAAAGTTTCTAAATTTTATCATTTGAAAGTAATATTTCAAACTAAATCTTCCGGCACCGTATATTAAACTTTTAATTCTTTCTTCACGGTAAGTTTAGAGACTTCTTCCACAGGAAATTGCGGCCATCTATCGCATGCCACATCTTCTCAGTCAGCTTCTCAAGGCCTGTATCTAAATATTAGTTCTCGTCACGCTTACCGGCATGTTCTCGTGTCTAATACTAACACTTCCAGCACACGAAAGAAAATTTAAAATATTTTGTTGCAAATTTTTAGAGCAATGGAATAGTTTTAGAAAGTAGGAATCCTCATACGTTATTCATTTTTTAATAAATATTTCACTATTCATGGAAGGAGGGAGTTAGTAAGGAAAATTTTCAAATTCATTTAATAATGATCATTTCATTTTTCTACAAAATATAATGCAATAATTACAATTAAAATGAACTTTATATAATATTCAGCATTCATGAATGAAACTATAAATAATTTTCAACTGTGGAGAAGGAGAGTCGACTGATTTAATATAAATGAAAGATCAATATATTAATTATATGTAAAACAAAAAAGATAATAACTGGATAACATATAAGCAATATAAAAAAATCAAAATCTATTATGCCATCAAAAACTTCACTGTATCTCTAAAGTATATTAAAGCTTAATACAGTTAATAATAGATGTCATAAAATTTAAAATCAAATAAAAATAAAAGCAATTAATAAACAAAAATGTAATTAGATTAACCAACAAATATTTAGAAAGATCATATAAAGAACCAAAATCCATGATCTTACACAAATTTAATGGCTTATTTACTGTGGAATTGATATTTAATTTAAAATTGTTACTCAATTTTTTAATTTTAAAAGGAGCCTGTAATTCTTGTATTACTTTTACACAGTAATGAAATTTTAATTAAATAGCCAAAAATATCATTAAAACTCAATTGTACGACATCTTCTAGAGGTAACAGCCTAGGTAGCCCATACCTGCTTTTGCAGATACTAGGCACTGGGTAGTAAAGCATATTCTCTGGTTAGGTAGTCAGCCGAACGTGAAATCCCAGAGTTTAGTTCTTAGGCATGTTTGAAATTCAAAGGCTGAGATGAAAGGTTGAGTTAACCTTGCCCGATGGGTGAAATATTGAAACCAATCAAAAAAATTATTCTTTTTCGTCGACTAGCCATAATTTACAATTTTTGACTCTTAGTAGCCACTTGAAATGTCTCAAAGTATTTCTATTTTGAAGTTCTCTACTTTGTATTAACCAAAAATTTCAGTATTGTAATAATCATTTTCATGTAGCAAATGAAACCTATCGCGGATGGAAATGGATTACAAAATCTGATAAAATCAACTTAATACAATTCCTGATAGGTTAATTTCTTAAACGAAAAAATAACTCATTTTTATTTTCCATCCATTTTATGAGTTTAAAAGCTTGTCAACTAGCATTTTAAATATAAAATATAATTAATTAATTGATTTGATAACGAAACCACTGAATGGCCCGGTCACAGTGTTACCGTAACTTTTGTATACTTGATGCTGGTATCCATATTAATTTTTTCTATTATTTGAATAACATGCCATTTCGAAAATAATAAAGAAATAAGTTATTATAAATTATCCTTAATCATTTTTATTTAATAAGAATAATATATGTGTTATTGTTACTTATGACACTTGGACAAGCCAAGCTCACTATGCCATTGGTTATGCGAACTTAAGTCAGAAAGGAGCGTCTTTCATTTAACAAAAGCACCATGAAGGTGAAAGTGCGATTTTGCTCAAAACTCCTCCGACAGATGGCATCACCAGAGGAATAATATATAAGTTAATTCATTAATGAAAAGCAGTAACATGCAACTTCTCTCCCTAAAAGGAAAACTATATTTCTAAATATGGAGTCAAATATTCACCTTACAAAAATTTTCAAAAGCTTCAAATTTCTAAAGAATTCGGTCCACTTTTAATTAAAATCATTTGAAACTACATAAAGTCAACATCTGTGTAAGAGCTCGTCTAGTGATACAGAAATGTGCTTAATAAAACTAGACAGACGAAATAGGAAGGCAAATTAATTAGAAATATTGCAAAATTTCAAAGAAATAAAAATTTTATTTCAAATTTCTTGGAAAATTTTCTCTTTGAGAAAAGACAATATTCCAACTATTCTCACATTTGATTATCTTCGTGAAATTCTGACTCGTATTGCGGAGTTAAAAGACTTTCTAAAGGTCACAAATACAGCGTATTTTCTGCAGTTTCATATCACGAATTTAGTAATATTTTAAAAATATTCTGAAAGTTGAAAATATAATTAATAACGTTGAATTAATCAAATATTTTTTGCAATCAAAAGAGATCTGTATCCTTGTGACATTTATGAAGTAATTTTGATTCCAAGTAAGCAGATAAATTAATTCAATAGGACGTCATGCAACTGATATCGTAACATCTATAAAGAACTAAAAGAATAATATCGATTTATTTTGATGTATAAGAATATAAAAACTTGTTTGAACTTTAAACTACTCTACGAATCTTGACAGATCAGTATGAAATACAGAATATTTAATCTTACGTTATTTAAAAAGAGGCTAGCTTAGGATAGCGAACATAATATACAATTCATAACAGATAGATAAATTCGAAAGGTATTAAAGACATGTATTCCTTACTAAATCAAACGAATTATTAAGCCTATAGAATGTTACTTTGCCTGAAAAGAAGCAAAAAAAGGTGAAATCAGTCAGAAGATTACAATTTTGCCAATATAATTGTAATCTGCTGACTGATTACAATTATATTGGCGAAACTTTTTGGTCACTTCAAAAAAATTAAATACGTTTGTAAAAATTTTTAAGCGAAGGATTGAATTTCTTATTTGTAAACGTGGAATTATAAGGAAATTTAAAATACTTTAGAAAAATTCGATTGAATTTTGTCACGTACTTTTCTTATCATCTCGAAAAATAATGAACACTCACAAAATGTTAAGAATTCGGTAATATTTTTCTTTGTGTCTCAAAGGAAAATGACACTTATGAAACATAAAAAATTTGGCTTTCTTTTGAAATTCTTTAATATTTGTTAGCATTTCGAAGAAGAAGTAAATTCTAAAAATAGAAACAAAAGTGAGACACGCTTTCCAAATTTAAATAAATTGAGAAATAAGCCTAACTCGATACAGGAATCCTTTACTTAAAAAACAATGATCAGACTTATACTTATTTTTTTAATTTAAAGATCTTGATAAAGAATTCATGAGGAAATATTACGAGTATTGAAATGTGATTATTCCTGATGACAGCTGAAATTACGCTTAGGCTGTGGAATTTGAAAAACAACTGAAGTTGACTTTGCCTTATGTAAAGATGCGTGAGAGAGTATGTAATTTAACATAATAGTAGAGCACCAACTTTAAGCAAGCCTCTAGTAGAAAACAAAATTAATATTAAATCTAGAGCATTAAAAATCACTTTAAATAATAAGAGCACTCATCTATCTTGGCATTCAAGTCTAAATGAAATCTCTAAAGTATACTTTAGAAGATATTAAAAAAATATACACAAAATGACCGTGATGAGTTCTGATATTGAAGCAATTAATTCAAATTTATCCAACAAATTATTTATCTTAGTGAAATAACGTAAGCAAGCTAATTAACTAAACTTGAAGAAAAGTGTAATTTAATTTAATGGGGACCGATAATAATAGTACCTTTTGATATCATCGCATTAATGCAAAATAAGGTTTCGTGAATCAATAAGAAATTTTGATCCGTTAAAAATGTTTTTCCTTGAAAATTCGTATGTAAGCAAATATATATATATATATATATATATATATATATATATATATATATATATATATATATATATACATAATTCAGAATAAAATACATCATGTATAAAATAAAAAAGCAGCATTTAAGTGAAAAATAATTTTATACAAAATTTTAAAAAAGTAATATTTCTCTTACGTAATAGGAGTTTTAAAATTTATTTGCTCGAAATTATTTTTAAACAAGTTATGAGATATTTTCAAAATTGAAATATCCTTCAATATAACTTTTTACTAATATAGCGATTTCCAATGATTGAGTACATAATCTTTGATTTTAAGAAATTATTTTACTTTGTTCTTTTATTTTATTTTGACCCGAGGTTCGCATTTCATACAACTTTATTTTAAAGAGAAGACTTCTTGAGCTTTGTAATTTTTTTTAATTGGATCTAGGTCCTAAAAGAAAGTATGTGATTTTTATCTCCACTAGTATCTGCACATGCAATTCTTAGATTTCCGAAACTTTTCAAATAATAACAAAGATATCGCATTAAGTAAGTAAAAATATTTAAAATAATACAAAACTATTTTGCATATTTTCAGCAATTTCGTAAAACAACGAAAAATGTCCAAAAAATTCCTTTACAGCATCTTTTACTTTGCCAACTTTTAAAAGAGGAATTCTCGTTCCTTAACACAGGATGAGACATATATTGAACTCCAATAGGATAAAGAGAAATGGCAAATATTAAAATTTATTACTATATTTCTATGAAGTTAGGAAACTGGATTCTTATAGAGGATTAAATTCCTACACATATTTTAGCAAAAACTTCTGCGGTCGCTCCAATGGATTACTATACCCATAGTTTTATTAAAATCTTAAATATATACGAGACGAACTAAGTAAAATGACGGGCTAAAAAATGCATGCTATTAGAAGAATCCGGCAAATATTTAGATGTAAAAGAAAATAATTCGCTTTTATTAATAATAATTAAGATGTAGATTAGAAGCTTAAGAAGAAGATAATCACAGTTGAATTTCTGAAATATTGTTAATGAAAATATAATTCAGCATGGCCGTGGTAGCTAAGTGGTTAGGGTATCGGCCTTCCAACCGGAAGGGCAGTGTTAGATTCCCAATGCCGCCAAAGATATACCGAGTACATGCGATATACCAGCTCGTTAAATCTGTGGAATCGAAAATCCTGTGATCGGTCTTTTAGCAGTTACCATGGGTGCAAATGTCTGGAGAAATTTACTTCCCCTTCAGATCAATGTCAAAATTGAGGGAATGCCCGTGGTAGTGCCATCTATCAGAGAAATTTTCTCTTAGAAAAGAGCAAATATATACTTTGGTGCTCTGATTAAAACGAAAGACGCTCTCTATTGACTTAAATTAGCATTGCAAAGGCATAGCGAGCTTGACTTGTCCAAGTGTCATAAGTAACAACAACATAATTCAGCATGCAACGTGATATATATATATATCGCGTTGCATGCTGAATTATGTTGTTGTTACTTATGACACTTGGACAAGTCAAGCTCGCTATGCTTGTATATATATATATTTCTCCAGACCATTGCACCCATGGCCTATGTATATATATATATATATATATATATATATATATATATATATATATATATATATATATATAAACCCATCCATTCAAACTATCTTGATCAATGGTAAGAAACTGTTATTTAATTTAAAACTTTTTCTACGCTATTCAAGATTAAAAGAGGTGCATGGGTTAAGCACAAAAATTTATCACAGAAAAGGATTGCAATGTTGTTTTTAAAATAGTTTTCTAAGCCTTTCCAAGGCATATTCCGCATGCCTTTCAATGATTAATAATGCATCACACACACACATATACAGGAAAAAAAATATACAAAATTTAACCTAATACTTTATTTTCGGAAACAAAATAAAGAAAAACTAAATTTTAATTAAAAGTAAAAACATTTTATGTATAAACAGTGTTAATTTTTTATATATATATTGTTAACATCAATTAACGAACACACATTGCGAGAGACTTTGCATTCATATTAGCATAACTCAACTGGAAAACACTCTTTATGGATAGAATTTATTTGGAATAAAAAAAAAGAAATGGCCCTCCTCTCATTAAATTCTATCCTCATCGACTAGTTAATCTTGCTTTTTTTGCAAATAAAATTAAGCGTGAACCTTAATTACTCTTCAAAAAGACGAATTGTCGATTGCTTTATGCGCCATTTCAAGATTCAAAACAATCATTATTTTGTGCTTTAACTACACACTTGTAGAAAAAAAAAAAAAAAAAAAAAAAAAAACGGGACATCTTTATAAAAACAGAATTGTTTAACGACTAGGTGTTGCCACAGTACATGGTTTTAAAAATTGAGAGAGAAAAAAAAAAGAAGTTACTAGGAAGCATCCGGACATAGAACATTTATCGTATTCCCGGTTGGCAGTTAACATATTTTACTGCCACATTTTTAGGCCATTAAAGTGGAATGGTAGGGCTTCGTCTCAGCCCCGGAACGAAGATAAGAACCGAGCTCATAAAAGTGGCTGCGCCCCAACCGATAAGAAAAAGGCTATGCAGAAAAGGGGGAGGGCGTCTTCACTTCTTGAAGAATCTCGTACTTTAACCTCCTCCACCGCCACACGAATTTAGACAATCTTTTTTTTTTTTTTTTTTTTTTTCACCTTTAAAAGTCAATTTGTGTGGCATCGCTCTTTTTCACACTTTATTCTGCACGTAAAGTATTAATTTTTTATTCAACCGATATAGGAAATTCTTGTTTTTATGGTTGACCTTTACCGCTAGCTACCAGTTTATTTTATTTTTAACATTTTATAACAAATTTTTTTGAGTTCTGCAGTTTCTTCTCATGTAGATGGGATTCATCGTTACAGCAAGAAATATAAGTTACAACCCATACGTCGTTTAAGAAGAAAGTAAGAGCTTGTTTTTTATAGAGACGAATGTAAAGTTGAAAACTATTACATTCATTCAAATAAAATATTTCGTATTGCTTAGTTAAACTATATTTTACAAGCCAAGTTTAAAACAATTTAACAAAATTTTTATTAAGTTAAGAAAACATAAAGAAATTCAGTTTTAATAACAAAAAATATAGTAATAAAATATATCTTAGTAAATAATAAAAAACTATAACTGCTAAAAATATTTTAGAAATATTAAACATTTAAATAACATAATAAAGAATACGAATTACATATGGTAAAATCAATTTATAAAGAAAAATAACAGCCATATAGATACAAGTAAATGCTAAAGAGGAGGACTTGAAATAGAAATGTTTTACAAAAGCTTCAACACAGTTATTTCTTTAAGAAACAGTTTATAATATGTAGAATAACCATAAATGAAATCAATAATTGAAAGCGATGCTAAATTTTACTTGACAACTATTTCATTAAGTGAATAAATTTCAACAAATACATATGTATTTCACAGATTAAATTATTTTTTTAATCTGAAACATAAAAACTGTGATTTCCATAAATAGCAATAATTACTGCTCACTTAACTTTGCTTAAAACACTGTTTGTCACCGTGAAATAAGAATGGAAGCACAGATAATGAATATTTCCTTTCACAATGAAATTGCTAGTTATTGCATTCGGAAATACTTTCAATCAACGTTTCGAATGATTGGAAAAAGCGTAAACACGTACAAGCAAAAAATGTTATTTCAAAAATCAAAGAAAATTATAATAACTGCTACCTTTTAGAAATAAAATTTACTGAAATATGCAACAAATATTTTCCTCTATGCAGATGAGATATTTTTAAAACAGGAAAAGGTAACACCCAGTCTCCGTTCTTGAAACGAGATAAGTTCCAGGGCGGAATGTTACGGTGTTTTAATTAATTAATGCTGCATAAGCAACAATACAGTGAGTTCAAATCAGCATTAAATTAATTTCGAAAACTGTAATTAAGGTTTAGTTATGAAATAAGTTTTTATTTTAAACGTGTCACAGAGACGAATATAACTTCCGTTCAATTCTGTGCAGTCAATTCTTCCCCAGGCAAAAGTTTGCTGTGTGTACAAACAGAATAAGAATTTTATATATATACTTACTTGTGAATTATCAATGTTCTACTTTATCATTAATATATCTCTAAACATTTTATATACATTATATTATAGATGTGCATACACACAAGTATCTATTGTATGTTTACCGTTATAATGTCAATCATATTTTTATTGAAGAATGTTAATAATAATATACTATTTATAAAGAAATTTTATGTTATTTTAATTTATAATTGATGACACTTACAAATATTTTGCAAGACTTTCTTCAAGTTTTATCCTAGTTATATGACTAGCAGCGCAATAAGATGAAAATCAACGTAGTTTTATATATTGATTATATAGTTATAACTATAACTATATAAAAGAGAACTCAAGTATCATAAAAATATAATATCCTTACACAACAAGAGAAAACTATACACATAATAAATAATTGACAGTAACTACAAGCAGAATTACTTCAGATTTATTATACCAAATATTCAGAATAATGTTATTCCAAATATTTTTATAAATATAAAATTTTTAAATTTTAATTTGTAAAACAAGAACACTAATTTTAAGAGAAATGTAAAAAAAATGATGTTGGCGTAGACAAAACATTAGCCTTAAGATTTAAAATATTTTGTGTTTACAAATATTACAATTATTAATTAAGAATTCTATTAATTAATTAAATTTTTAAATATTTAAGTTGTCCCTGGCGATTTAAAATAACCATGAAGTAGACTTGTCTTGTCTTTTTCATTTTACTTCTGTTTTATGGTCGACGTGTTAATAGTAAACGACTTCTCAAACCCCCATGCTTTGGTCCTTATATAAGAAATCGTTTTATTAACAAAATAAACACTTCGGCACTATTCTCAGACATTCAATAGTGAACTTCGCCTTGTTTGCTGCAGCTCGAGGAATGCGATTTGAAGGCAGACAGCAAATTCGTCGAGAAGTCGGGTTTACGATGTTGTAATAACTATGTTTGATGTAGATTCTGACATCATGAATGTTTTGAACTAATAAGAATTGTAATAAAGTGACTTAGTTATGAGCTGAATTGAAACGAAAGAAACAACCACTTTATGGTTAACAAAATTTTAAAAGGATCATTAGCAGTATATTAAAACATTAGTAAAATATTTCCAATCATCTTACACATTACTCTATTCTAACATTCAAAATGCTTGCATGTTTCATCATGGTAAAAACTTTTATCGTGTAATAATAGAGTCATTTTAACCCTAAGTTATGGCATAAAAGTGTTTTGATGCACCATTTTGATGCACCGTTATCTCCAGAATAAATTTCGAGCAAATATCGATCGCTAGATACTATTCATGAGAAACTGTATATCATAAATAATGAATAAGATATTTCGCTTACCGCATAAAGGTAAGGGCTTGAGATTCTAACATACTGAATTTATTTGCGGACTTTATGTTTTCGAATAAAAACTTCTCCGCACAATCTTGCGAGGCAATTTATATGTTTCCACTGTTTCGGCCTATATTCTATTCTCAAAGTTTCAAACACGGTGAAGTATTCTGACAGCAGTAAGGAGAAAATCCATCGATCATTTGATTTTCCAGCATACACCCAAGATTCGAAATAGAAAACTTTAAACTTCAGTTGCAATGCTAGACTTTTAACGCAGTAACTTCTAACGCAGAGAAAGCTTTGATATTTTACATATAATAAATATCCGAAAACAATGTTTAAAAATAATTATTATTTATCAAACTGAACACATTATGAAAGCACTTTAACAAGAGCAACAAACTATCTCTAATGCGATGTTTATCGGTTTTAATGTTTATGTTGTTGCATTTGAGAGATAAACTTTGTAAAAATCTGCAGTGTACTGGTATTTAAAATGGAGATTGACAGAGCACTAATTTTGTTAAAGATCTCTACAAAAAAAACTTGGAAAACACACATCAGAATTAATAATACAATATTTATTTATTAAACATTCATACCTTTGTATCTCTAAAAATCCGAGGGAAGAGACTGCTCTAATATATTTTATATCAAAATATATGGGATTAAATTGGATTCACCACAAAATAGGTTATTTCATTTATTCAAAACTAATTTTAAAATTATTCTTACAACAAGTATTAGTGAAATTCGTTGGACTTTTTTCACCGCAATGCAATTTCCTCCGGTAATGTTATCTATTAATTTTCTTTAGAAAAAGGTACTTTCAGTTAATATTAAAAATTATAAATTAACTTTTTGCGTTTTCAAGTAATATCAGCACTATGAATGAACAAATTGTTTATGAATCTGAATACTGATTGTATAAATAAAATATGCAATAATAATGATTATCTAAATTAAGAAACTGGTAATATAACTTTAAAAATCAGAAATTCGTTTTTTTAATCTGTTAAGTAATGTGTCATAATAAAGGAAATTATTTCAATGTATTTTTCTAAAGTGAAAAATACAAATTCATTTAATGTTTAAAAAGAGCGTAATCAATAAAATACAATTGTAAATCGAGTGTGCAAATTTTTTTATTAAAAAAAAAATATGTAAATGATGAAATTTTCAAGGTCAATGAATGTTACTTTTGGTCCCAATAGAGATTTTGTCACTTATCTAAAATATATAAAGCAATTAACAACTACGGGAAATTATTTTTTTCCGTCATTATTAATGTTCTCTAAGGACATTTTACCATATACAGTCCGGTAATCGATTTCAAAATTAATTTATGAAGCTTATAGGGAAAAAGGAAGGGTGTGTTGTTGTTGTTTCATGTCCCATTTGGCCAGCAGCACTAGACCAGGTCCATAACGTTAAACAACCCCAAAATATCAAAGGATCGTCGTGTAAATCTTGCTTGGATAGCCCCAGGCACTCAAGGATGTCTTCTGGGGTAGCTTGTTCAACGAAACAGTTAGAACAGGTCTCGAAAATTTTGGAGCTCCAAAAAAATTTAAGATAACCACTCTTCGAAAATAGTGGAAAGTAGTTTGTTCCTGTCTTTTAAAGTCGTGAGCAATGAGCTTATTGGACGAGAACGCTGATACCATTGGTGCTCTAGAAAGACAGGAATGATGTGGTAGCCTGAGATATGCAAATACGAGGCAATACCATTATCATCATTATCCACTATCCAACGTGTATAAAGATTGGATGTGGATAACGCTTCTAAGAACACCTGTTATCCACATCCAATCTTTATACATATATTACTGTGTCTCACACCATTATGAATCACATACATAATCCAGAGTTGCACCAATAAGGGTCTTTAAGACAGTTTGCTTACCTCTAAGCTGTTGGTATTCATTCTCAGTCAATCAAGTCAACAGATCATTCACCAATTTATCACATATAGGAAAACGACAAACTTTCAATTTCAGTCATCTAAAATGTCACAGATCTTAAACAGCAATTATTGAATGATCGGCAATATTCGAAAGATTAACTATATTCATAATTCCTCATCGATGCACACAAATGTATACTGCCACTCCGAGAGTAGTTTCATTTCCTTCGATACTTTTGGCAAGGATTTATTGCAGAAATGCTTCTAAGAAAATATTAAAAAAATATGATAAACATAGGAAGTTAAACAAAATATATTTAAGAATCATTCCAACCTTGTGTAGCTATCATGTCTTCTTAATTATCGTAGCAATCACAAGTTAAATCAACAAACATTACTGAGACATGACAAAAGTCCAATCAAACAATAAGATTTTGAGAAACATTTTTTGATGTCAAAGAAAATAATATAGTTGATTCTGCACATAACAATGGCATTTAATTAAGTTGTAAGGCTAACTAGGTTAACAAATTAACATTTCCGTTCTTGTAATTGCGCTTCGCAAATAGTCTTCGCTGTTATTCCAGAAAACCATTAACACATCGATTTATTGAGCTTTCTGGGGAAGAGATCGTCATTAGGAGGTACAGAGCACCTGAAACAAAAGAAAGCCAGGGAGGAAGAATGTATTACGAAAGAAATCAAGCCAAGATTATTTCCTCGATCTTCTTTCCATCAAACTAAATAATAAACAGGAAAACAAACAATCTTGCCCGTGGAAAAAAATTGGCAAACAGTCAACAAAGGAACTCGCTTACCTCTTACAACACGGGAATAAACCATGATTCAATAAATTACAACCTGATGTCTGAGTGCAGACAGTAACGAAAAATATTTTTTCCTCCACATCAATAACTGCTCTCTTCCCGTTTGGGTGGAGTTTGAAGGAGCAAAACTATCAGATATGACACTTTTTCTGATAAGTAAAAATGAATCCGTGTATTGTATTCCTATTGTTCATTCAAAATAAAAAAAATATATACGTTACTCGGTGAATGATAAATCAAATGGAAGCGATACATATAATGGGAACAGCTTCAAGAAAGGTCTTGTCAAAAAGATTTTTAAAACCTTTAAAAATGAATCACATAAGAAAAAGACAATATTAGAGAATAGAATGTGTGTGTGCACACACACTGCGTGCGAGCGTGTGTGTGCGCGTGCGTGCATGTGTGTGTTTGTTTTCAAAATCAAACTAGTAGTTGACAACGTAAATAAATTCATATATGCTAATTAAAATAGACACATCGTAATTTAATTGAATAATTAAAAAGATATTTTTTAATTTAAGTGTCCCATTCTGACACCTTACTGTAAGGCCATGGTAACCTTGTGGTTAAGGCATCGGCCTTCCGTCCTGAACGGTGGAGTTAGATTCCCAATGCCGCCAAAGATATACCGAGTACATGCCATATACCTACTCGTTAAATTTGTGGAATCGAAAGTACTGTGGTCGGTCGTTGAGCAGTTACCATGGTTGCAATGGTCTGGAGAAAATTTCCTTCCCCTTCAGATCGATATCAAAATTGAGAAATGGATAGTCTGGTAGTGCCATCTATCGAAGGATTTGAAGAGCAAAATCGTACTTTCACCTTCGTGTTGCTCTGATTAAACGAAAGACGCTCTTTATTGACTTAAATACGCCTAGCCAAGGCATAGCTCGTGCTTGGTTAATCCAAGAGTCGTAAGTAGCAACAACAACCATACTGTGAACAGCTTAACTCCCTAAGCCTGATGTAAATTATTTTAACAACTATCGCATAAAGTCTTCAGGGATGACTTTTCATAGATTGGCAACCATATTTACGTATCGTGGTGGTGAATATTCAAAACATTTCCAAGTACCCACCCAACAGGTGTTGATGCAGAAAAGAGAAGCGCAAATTCCATCTCTCGTGTGAGTGTTACCTTTGGAATAATTATTTCAAAGAAACTATCAGCCTACTTATGCCTTTCAAGACTTCCAACAAAACTTGAAAACGTTAATTCCATCACAAGCTCTAACACGAAAAAAACTAATTAAATGTTTGGGTAAAACAATTTTTTAATTTTCTACATTTTATGTAGGAATACCTTCTATGTATTTGATATTTTCCTGACTTTTATTTTACATTGTATAATGCTTTGCCTTAATATTACTTGGTTTTATGATTAAATTTTAACACCACTGGCATATACACTTTTATTTATATTAAAATAATTAACTGTTGATATTAGCAAGACAGGTTGTATCCTGTAGATTATAAAGTAAATTTATAAGTAGAATAAAGATTGTAGTGAATTAGCTAAATATTTGGAATAAATTAAAATATAACCAAAAAATATCAATTATGTTAAAGTATAGGAAAGCTAACGATATAAATACAGAGTGCTGGAAATACTTTAAAACTCAACAGCTTTTTTTACAATTAATTTACTATTGCAAATTATATTTAATTTTAAATAGTCAAAAACTGCAACATAACTCTACCAAACTTTTCCAAAAAAACTGTTAGTGCTGAAAGAATAACCATGCAAACCACGAATCACAAAAAAAGTTCTTTTATACATCAAAAAGAAAAAAAATCAATATTTTTATCAGTTTTATTATCAAATTCTACGTTGGCAGCAATGAGAAATATCGATATTTTTAAAAACAAATGGTCGCTTAAATTGAACTTATCAAAGAATATATTACGGCAATATCACACGATTATGGAAATTTTTCACCACAAAAAAATGGTCTGATATATCCATACATCAACGTTATGAAACTACACAATGCGACGAAGAAAAGAGGGGAAAAAAAATAGTACAAAAATAGCAACTTGACAAATTATTCCGAGATTAAAAATAATGAACTCTCAAAAAGACCAACAAAAAAAGAGAGAACTAATTGCCCAGAGGAAAGTTATAAAAGCTCTTATCATTATAATGGCCGAATATCGCGTGAATATCTTTCACAACTCATTTCCGAACCCCCTCACCACGTGATCACGCGTACAATATCTAGATCGGAACGGAGAAATTAAAGATTGTTGGGATAATGAGACAAGAGCGCCCCACAGCGGCTCCACCCCAAACCATCTTCGCGAAGCGCCTGCTGTCACGAAAGTAGACAAATTAAAGCCACGGTAAGAGAGGGGGTTTTAAGCGAAGGGATGCCCCAGCAGAGTCTGAGAATGCTTGCCCTAGTGTAACATTATGCAGGACATTTATCTGGAGTTATAACCAGGAAACAATCCACGCCCTCGGGGAACGAAGCCGGAGAACGGCTCCTCCCATCTTTGCCATTTAAGGAAATGTGTGAATTATTTATATGCCCCATATTCCTGTAAATAGCGAGGTAACAGCGTCGAAATAGTTATGCCAAGCAAACTATCCAGGACTTCAAAGGAAGCTTAAAAACTTGTGTTATATTTTTATCACAAGCTAAGTTAGAATAGAGATTAGAGTTGATTTACATGGGTATAAAATTACAGGATGTAATAATTTAGTCGTATAAACGTCCCTCTTAGAGCAAAGCAGATATTTTTTTAAAAAATGCAATGTTTATTAGCACATAATACATAAATTTATCACTTAACAACAATAATTATGATTCAATAATAGTCAATCTCTCACAAGACAATACAAGAAACAATCATATATAACTATCATCGTTAGTATTTTTCAAACAAGCAAGTGAGCTTTAAAATTAAAAAACAAAATTTTCTGTTCAAAGAAACTAAAAACTAAAGAATAATTAAAGATAAAAGTAGTTAGACATTACCGAGATACAAAATATTTGATTGATAATAATTTAGAAATAAATTATATAAGGCATTTCTCATAAGATGTATAACTTTATTGCAATTGTAAAATTTAAAGGAAAATAGTTTTAAAATTTTATTATCTACACATTTTAAGGATTTATTTAATAGACATACCACGATGTATATAGCCAAAAAAAGAATATAGTAATATTTCGTACCGTTACAAACCCTACGTATATTAATTCCTTCAGAAATTGATTTTTATAAAAATTTATACCTTCTTTTATATAATAACAGCAAATTTTTATTTTTTACAAAATAGAATTATACTATATGACACAATATGCGATCAATTCAATATTTATTTCTAAGAATAGTTATATAATGCCCGAATCCTCGGATTTCTGCTTTTCAGCTGTATAAACGGCGGCACTTATATAGTGGGGGCCCCCAGTGGGTGCGCCATCAAAGTGGCTCTTCCTAATTTAGGATCACGAACCAAGCAGAAGACCCCCAAACTTGAGTTACCACATCCAGAGGTATCACTTTATATTTAAGTCATTCGACTACGACATTTTTTACGTGCTCCAGCAATGATTGTTGATCATGACGGTTCTTTGCTCAGGATTCGAACTCACTACATTCCGAAAACGAATGCCCTAACCCACCAGGAAACTGTGGTCATCTCTGAAAATAATCAAATGCTTGAAGTAAATGAGGATTTTCGAACTTCCTAAACATCAACATCATGATAAAATATTTAGAAATTTTTAAATTTAAGAAACTTATATATATATATATATATATCAATAGATAGATCAATATAGATATAATTTTTAAAATTCACAAAATCATATTTTTATTGATGTTTTTTCAAAAGATACTGATAATTTTTCGTGTAAGCTCAGTATTGCTATTATAAAACAAAATTAAAGTATTTTAAATATATTTCATTTCACAGTTTTTTCTCTCTAAAGTAAATGCAAATAAAATCATTAACATAGAGTGAAACAATCAATTAAGGAAAAAAACATCAAACGCAACTTTGAACTTCGCTGGTGCTAATTATTTCAGAAAAATCAGCTGCGTTTGCCAAATTACAATGGAGAAATATTTTTTGCTAAACAAAAGCCTGTCAAAAACTACTCAGTAAAAATTCTAATGTTTTCTGAAGGCGCCTTCAAAGTTGCTAAGTCTGCCAAAAGCATCTTTTTTTCCAAGGACACATCCCTAAAGAAAAACTCACAAATATTCCCTGTACTGAAAAAAAAGACATTTCTTTTCAGCTTCGTTAGATTTATCACCATTTTTGCACGTATAGTTTGGAAAAAATCCCTTCATTTATTTTAAAAGTTGTAAATAGAAAAATGCAAATACAAATATTGAATGTATATTAAAGACTTAATATTACAAAAATAAGAAAGGAAAAGGTTTCTCAAAATTTCATTTTGTGAATTTGTCCTAAATAAATAAATAAAAACAAAGCAATTTACAAAAAAAAATTTTTTAATTTGATTTAGTATTCAAGAAATTGAAATATGCATATTAGATATATTTGTATTGTATCAAAGAGTACTGTAAAATTTAATATGTAAGGATAAGGAATTCTTAATATCTATTTTTGAAATTTTTGACCTGCAGTATTAGAATTTTTTTTATTGAATTACAGAAACGAAATTTTTAACTTGTAGCACTGAAGAAATGAATATTTAATACAATTGATTGACATTATAAGTACCCATCTAAGAACAAAGTAACAAAAGAGAAATATGACCTTTATGGAAATGATTCATAATCAATTGAAGATAGCATAAGCATTTGTTCTAAGAACTCGGACAGACTCTGGTACAAGGACAAAACGATCCATTCATAAAAGAACTACTCTGACTAGTCCAAATTGAGAATGACGTCATAGAGATAACCTCACTCAAATACTAAATTTGAAATTAAAATTTTATAGTCTGTTTCAAAAAATAATGAATTACAATTGTTTCGTTGAATGCATTCGAAAACAGATCGAAGATCTATAAAAGTTACAAAGCTTCAATGTAAAATATTTTTATTCTAATTAGCTTGACCATTCAACAAATTTGATTACATATTAAAATCTGTAGACACAGTTTTACCTCAAATGAAAACATTAGAAAGAAATATTACTCAGTCAAGTTATTTATAAGCAATTTGGTTCTGACTCGTGATTATTGGTTGAGATTTGGATTGGCTGAATGTAAAATAAAAAGTATTCAGTGATAAAATTTTGGAGATTATTCTACATGTATAAAATTCGTGAAAAATTTCTTTAAAATGTATGTAGAGATAACAACTTCAAAGGGCCATTTCAATCTAAAATAATTTCAAAGCACTTAGAGCACCATTGTGAGTGAATAATAGAAATGATTAATTATATTATAATATAATAGCTCTTTCAATGAAACCATTATTCAAATGGCATAGCGCTGATATTGCATACATTTCAATCGCAGCAAAGAGAAGTCGAAGAGATCATTAGCCTATTTTGAAAACAAAACTTATTCACAACGGTTTCCTATTTTGCACACTGCCATTTCAATACATTGGATTGAATGACCCCATGAAATCATCTTCAGCTAGATATTGATCCGTAAATCAGCAGAAAATGTTGGGATTCAGAGCTTTCAGTGTTTCATGCACTTGTAGCTTATAAATGAAGTACATAAACCGCTTAAAACATTTGATATATAATAGATAATATAGGATAAAATGAAATTCAATGAGAGATAAATTGTATTGGTTTTAGAAAACAAATAAAATTCATCTCACTGTTGATGCTCTCATAAATCAAATATATATATATATATATAGATATATAATTTTTTTTTCTTTTTGCTTGACATTTTGAGTAATTAATTACTGTTATAAAAATCAATATCAATAATTAAAATCGAAACAGATATTTATTATGATAAAATGCAATCGTAAATTAAATTACTTAAAAACATTAACAGTTATAAAAATTAACAGCATAAAAAATAAATAATAAATGTATATATTTATTTATTTTCATAAATGTGTTGTTTGTTTATTGAAAATGTTAATTTTTATTTTAACATCCTGAGTCCAATAGTAATCCAAATTATTGAGATTAAATGTTCAAACCGAACATTAAAAAAATAAAAAATCACTTGATGTGAAATTGCTAAGCTTAGTATATATATATATATATATATATATATATATATATATATATATATATATATATATATATATATATATATATATATATATATATATATATATATATATATATATATATATATATATATATATATATATATATATATATATATATATATATATATATATATATATAGCATGTGTGTTTCTTGATTTATTTCAAGCTCCCGAATGTTAAATGTAATTAGGAATCTTTTATTCCAAAATTATTCAAAGTATTCCTTCATTTCTAAATTAAATATTCGTTCGCATTTCGAAAGTAATTCCTTTCATTTTCTAATTTATTCATATGTATGCATGCACAATAAATAGAAAACAGAAATTATAGAAAGTTCTATGCATTCATCTTAATTAACATTGCAATCACATAATTTACAAAATCATTATCAGAAAATTGTAACATTGATTACTGATTATGTAGTACATTTATTTAAATTCTTTTATTTAAAGACAAATAATTGATATTTTTATAATGAGTATTAATATCAGGATTTTTAATTAAAATTATTATACTAATGATAAATATAGAAATTATAATTAATTGGTATATTAATAATTCACAATTAAAAATTATAGGAAAGTATTTCAGAATTATAATTATTATTATTATTTGAAAAATGAATCTGTGTTCAAAATATTTTAAACCTGAATCGCAGATATATTTACCACATATTTTTAATGTATAACATATATCATATTATATATATATATATTTGATACAAGCTCATTTTCAGGTTAGAATTGCTCTATCAATAGCATCCGCCATCTTCGAAATCTGGAGCGGGTCAACAGAAGACAAACTATTTTTTATGTCAATGAGACTCGGGATCAAAAGCTGAATTCCCTCAGAAGAGTCTCAGAAACGGCCTCCATGTTCCTCCACAGAGCTATGAGGTAAGCCACTTTCATCGATTCACATATTAACAGAATCTTCATCTCTCCTACATTTCATTTTAAACAACGTTCGGTTCTGATGCCGCATTAAAACTCATTCGCTAATTTCCACTGCAGGAATAATGCCCATTATCTTGACAACACTTTCCTGGTCGTAGAGAATACTCAAGAGAAATTCATCTATTTTTATACAATACTTAATTTTCTTATTCTAATTAAATGTTACTCACAGGAAAAAATTATTACTATATCTGTTTCACTATTTTCATCGTAAGAGAGAAAATTCAATCTATTATAAAAATTAGATTTTGTACAGTTATTATTTAGTTATATAATTGCAGGTATTTGTAATAAGAATATTACTTTCGAGAGATATTTTGTCAAAAAATACTTATCTCTCTCTCCCTCTCTCTCTCTCTCCCAAACTAACGAGAATTACATAGCCACTTTACAATTTCCTACATACGGATTTGAGTAATGTTTTGCAATAAATAATTTACGAAGATTAGTATATTTAGCTTATGCTACAAGAAAAAATGCACAAATGTCTTCTCGTTTACCATGTATGCCTGCAATATCACAACAAAATAATTTGGAAACTACAATAAAATATTCAATAAATTTTAAAATAATGTGATTTTTTTAATTTTATTTATTTATTTTTATTTTATTATTTATTTATTTTTTTACTAAAATTTTATTTGATTATATGATTTACCTTTCCAGCAAAAGCATACAACAAAAAATAAATAATTACAAATGTATCCAATAAAACAAGCTTAAAACCAACAAATAAAGCAAATAAGCAGAAAACCTTTGTTACAATTGAATAAATAAGATATTTGAAGACCAGTATACTTTTAATGAATGTAAAATAAGCTAAATAAATAAATATTCCAGAAGTAACTATCTAAATCACTATGCTATGCTGTTAGTAACATGGGATGAAAACAGTTTTTGTAAATAAAAACAATCCTATTGAATCCAATTTTTTGTATTTTTTCAATTTTTTGAATTCCTATTAATCCAATTTTTTGAAGAAAAAATTTAATAAAATTTCACAAAAATAATTCTGTTAAGGAGTTTAAATTTTAAACTAAACTTTTTACAATATCCCCCCTCCCTATACACAAATTATTTTCCGTTTAATAGAGTAATTAAATTATAATACATTTTTCTTTTTGTAAAACAGAAATATATTTTTTTATGGAATTTATGGTTTTAATTTCGTAATATCCAATAAATAGTACGTTTAAAGAGACAATTTTAACATTCCATTTCATATTTTTCAGCAGTGGAAGAAACATTTGAACGCAATGACACAAAAATCAAAATAGACAACGTTTGTGAATCAATTTCTCTCGATGATTAAATTTGAATGTTTGTAGCTAGGCAAAAAAAGTTATTATATTGATGTGCCATTGCCATCTTATAGGTATTACAGGCTGTGGATCTACTCATGCAACCTGGTACTGCTCGTGAGCGTTGTGGCCTTTGTCTCAGTAGCAGCTTGGACCATCTCCGATTATCGGATGTCGCTCTTTCCCTCCATAGACCTCCGCCACCCAAGTCTACTTTATGCCTACTTAGCCCTTGCCCTCCAAGGAGGCATCCTCCAGGCAATAGGCTGCCTGGGGGCCATCCGCATGAATGAGCGCCTGCTGAACATCTATTGGACACTCATGCTGATCCTACTCTTCGGCGATGTCGTGCTTGGTGTCGTGTGGCTGTTCCGCTTCCACCACCTGTCCAGTCACCTCAAGGAAGAGCTTCGCACCCGTTTGGTAGACAAGTACGGAATAGACGCCGAGTTCCAATTGCTGTGGGACCGTGTGCAGACGGAAACCGGCTGCTGTGGAGTGGACGGTCCCAAGGACTTCGGCGAGAGCCAGTGGCTGAAAAAGGAGAGGCAGGACTATCCTCAGCACCATCAGATGGTGCCCAGAAGCTGCTGCCTGTTGCAGCAGCCCATATCCTCCTTCCAACACGAGCCAGAACCCTTGAATATATCATGTGTGGAGACGGACAGGAACCCGTCTCTCATTTACTTATCCGGCTGCTACGACTCGGTACACAGGTGGCTGCAGCACGCCGCAGACATGCTCTGCGTGTTAGGCTTCTGTGTCATCGCATTCCTCAAACTCTGCTTTTTAGGCATCCTCCGGTACGAAATAAGAGAAATGATCCAGAAAATCAGGGTGCTGCGTGACATGAACGAGTCTCCAGGGTTGCTGGACCCAACGGGACCTGCAAGTCTGTTGCCTGGGCCTGCCATGGCAGCTAAGTTTCGCCGCCAGCGAAGTAGCACCGTCGAACAGAAGCAACCTCCTAACGGGAACAACAATGAGACCGAGCCCGCTTCTTCCCCCACGAAGAAGAGCTCGAGCCCCGTGTGACATTATCTTCCGATGAGTACCTAACAAAGTATCTATCTATATAAATATATATACATATATATCTATATTTAAAAAAAAAAAGGGACAGGGCAGGTAAGCCGCTCCCGTTGAGCCTCTGGTGACTCGGAAGTATTCATTTCCGGTCATCTGAAAACGTTATTAGTGAGATGACACACAGTAATAGTCTAAATAACTCGCATTCATGTACATATTTACACAAACATAACACAGACATAAGCACACGGACTGGTTTCATCGATGCAGGTGCAATTTATTGAATTTATCATTTCTTTTCTCCGTACATGAACACTAAAATGAGCTTCAACTAAGTAAAAGCTTTAAAACTGCAGCAAAACACTCTTGAGTGAGATAAAAAACATTCCAAGCAAGATTTCCAAAATAATTTTCTTTAATATAAGGGTGAAAGTAAAATGCTATTTTAAACCTAACACAATAATAAATGGCTATAAAAATTTTAAAAACAAAGATCATACCGGTTTTAAGATTACGCCGTTTATCTTAAAACAAACCATGTGCCATTTTTATCATCTACGCAAACACACATACCGAAAACTGCTGCTATGATACCCAAAACGCATTAATATCTTTGATTCAATAAATCGCATCATCCTATAAAATCGGGAATCTCAAGAATACATATACACCTCTTTACCTTTATCTTTCAGTATATCTTATAGGAGCTTCTTCCAGCAGGAAATCCGATGGAAGGCTTTTTGAGAAAAAACTAATATTTCTATATCCGCATTCTTTCTCTCTTTTTTCCGTCTTAGACACTTTCTACAAACGCGTAGAATCAGATATTTTCTTTAGAGAGCTTTTCGTACAAAGGAAAATAAATACGTAGGCATAAATCGCAAACTTTGCTTCACCAATATATAAGACACGAACGCTGGAACTAATTCAATTTCGAACAAGTCTGCAACTTAATTGTACAAACACATTAATTTGTACTCGGTGGAATGAGAATTTACTCAAAACACACCCTTAACCACAGATATAAAGTTTACTTCAAGTTATACAAACAGGGTTTTAAATCTGTTTTCACACCAAGTTCTCCAAATAAAAAAAATTAAGATGGTAGGCAACATAGATAAAAGATAGATAAAAAGAGATGAGTGAAAATGCTGCAAAACAGCAATATAATATTTCGCCATCTCTTTTCAAGTGCCTAAATATAATCTATAATATAGTGAACTAAATTTTATTTATTCAATTAATCAGCAATGTCTACATGACATTGCACACAACAAGAAAAATAAGAGAGAAGAGCACTTTTCAACTCTCAAATCTTTATCATAATCCACGAAAATATCACTTACAACTAATTAGTTAAATTTTCTTCACATATAGATTAGAGTTATTAAATAGTTATTTAGAAAATTAGGCCAGATATTAAATGAATTATATATTTAAAATATAGGGATATTTCAACATATCATATAAGAAAAAAAAATGGTATAAATAATCAAAGTCACGATAATTTTAAAATACTTGAGTTCATATACTTCGTTTATAAAAATCTTGCAGAGAAAATATTTGAAATAAATGCATAAGCAAACATTTTTCATTATTAGCTCGATTGTAAAAAATTGCCTTTTTGGGGGGAGGGGGAAGCACAAAATATTTTAGTATTTTTCCGTTTTTGAAAATCTCAATCATGAAATTAAATCCTGCATTATTATGCTACCGAAACATCATTTGCTGCCAAGTATAAATGCTGTCTCGAAGCAAAACACAGAAAAAATAAGATTTTCGTAAATAATTATTTTATTGGAAAGCTAAATTATTACATAATAGTTATTATGTTAATTCAAATGAATAATTATAACAAAACTTTTGCAGATATAATAATTACAGAATGGAAATTTTACTCCTTAAGAAAGGAACGAAGTTATTTTTGAGAATTAATACCATTAAAAAATTAAAAAAAAAAGCATTTATTTGAAAATTACCAGTTCGGTTGAATTCTCATAAAAATATGGTTTACTTTTGTAGAACACACTTAACGGGAAAATAACGAATTTTCTCAATTTAAATTTTGAAACAAATAGCCTGCAGACATTAACATTGGAAAACAATAGATATCTATTCATATTTCAGAATTCTCCTTTAATATTAATAAACACTTAACTAGTTTTAGAATAAATTAATAACAATAAAATTAGTATTTATTTCGAAATGTCTTTTGAATTATATAATAACACTTTTATTGTCTATAACTGAATCCAAGTATAATCTAATTTAAAGAAATTAAATATTTAAAAATACCTAAATTTCTCAATTTACAAATAAATTTTATTGCGAATAATTATAAAAGAGTTGCCAACTTATGGAAAATATAAATAAAATTTGCTCAAAAAAATATTTCTTTACATTTTTTTCGACTTATAAAACATTAAACTAATAATAAGAAATCATATCAGAAAATGCAATTAAAAAGCAAAATATGGCTTTATTTGTATAAAGTAATTTAAAAATTTAATAATATGTGCGTGTGCGAGTAAGTTTGTAATCTTTATATTATCAAATATTTAATCTTTTATGTTAAAATATATTACAATATTTTCAAAATGAATGATAATTTTATTATAATATTAAATCACATAAATTTTGAACTATTAATATTATGTAAATGAGTTTTAAAATTAAATAATAAAACAATATATTTGATATGAAATAAAACTTTTTGAATTATATTCAATGATTTTACTTTGATTTATCCCGAGAGAATATATTTTTTAGTATACACTGAATATATAAACATATGTCTAAATTAAATTATGTTTATAGCAAAACTGAATCCTAAATGCATAACAACAATTCTAAAATATTGAATAATTTCTAAATTCTTCAACAAAATATGCTTAAACTATTTTAAAATTGATTTAAAAATTAAAAAAAAAATTCAATTCATGTTTCAAATAACTTTCTAAACTGTAACTGTTGGAACGTTTAACAAAGTTTATATTCGACTTTAAAAACACTTTTTGTTGGATATAAAACATAATATACAGTAATCTCCCCCGTAAAACGGTATTCTTGTAACCAATTTCATGTCCTTCATTTAACACTTGTTTTCCCCCAAATAACTCGTTGATACCTCCAGATATTTTTCTGAACTGTGAAATTTATAATGATTTGACAGTACGCAATCCATTTCGTGTACGTTTTTATATTGTATCAGTTGTGTGTGTTCTTATAAAATTAAAATTATATTATTGTGAACTTTGAACATTCTGCTTAAAAAAAAATGTCGGTAGAACGTTATTTCAAAAAAAAATTACTTTTAAAGTGAATAAACATGTAATAAAACTACTCTTGGAAATATTTGGTTTATTTTAAATTAACTGTTAGTTAGTTACATTTGTATATTTTTTTTATTTAAAATGTTCTTAATTTGATTTTAATAAAATGCACACATTTTGTTCATAACTCAGTTTTTCCTAAATATTTGATTTAAACTTCCTTTAACGAGAAAGGTTAAACGAGATTGTATACAACGAGTTATACGAAGTCATACGAGCGCGTTTTACGAGAATGTTCGTACAACGCGTTGTCCTGTAGCCCGGAACTAATATACCACGTTATAGGGGGGATTACTGTATATGAAGTCACGAAACAATCCACAAGTGAAATTTCAAATGCAGTTGAAAGACTTTAAATTTAGAAAAGTAATCAGAAATATTGGCGATGAATAGATGGAAAAAATCGATTGATTCAGCTTAAACACTGATTAAAAGTAACAAGATTAAATAATAAATCGATAGAAAGCGGAAAATTAAAAGAAAAAGGAAAATTTTTCCACTAAATCCGGACAGTTGGCAACTCTATTCAATAAAGAAGATTGCTTTAATAATAAAAACAAAATATGTTGCTTTAAAACTCAAATATAATGTTATGAATCTGCAATTTAGTACGAAAGTTGCTTTACAGTAATTTCGGACACTTAGTTAGAAACATAATAACAATTTTTTTTAAATTTATGAATAAATTACAGAAAAAAATACATTATGCAACTCATATTAATTACTTCTTAAACAATTTATGTGGGTTGATAAACTAATGTAATTTAAAGTTGTTCAGAAGTTAAAAACATTAATTATTTCGTAAATAATTAATTATTATTTATGGAAAAATCAATGTTCCTAACTTTTAAATTAACATTAAACTATCCAAAAATATCTTACAAACTCGCATATATTATTTAAGAACTAATTGTTTCGTAAATAATTAATGATTATAATTTAAAAACAAGGAAAATGATTCTTAAGAGTTAATGATTTTAAAAATCAGAAAAAATATTTAAAAAAAGAAAAAATACTTTTGCTAAGTCGCAGAATTTAAAACCACATTAAATTAATAAGCAAATTAAAGGAAAACTAAGTACTTAATTACGAAAAATATACCAAAAAATGCTTAGATTGCCTAACGCATTTTGCTTAGTTCTAGAATATATAATTTAGCAACTAGAATATATAAAAAATATATATATATATATATTGATCAATTCAAGTTCAACAACATTGATTCGTAGTATTTGATTTGGACTAAGATTTATATAATTAGTATATATAATCATTTAATATATTTCTCACTTGTATTAAAATCATTATATGTATTTTCTCTATAGAAATATTTAAAGATATTAGCAGAATACCAGAAACAAATTATATTGAAAAAAAATTTTTAGATTATATAACTTAAGAATAGATATAACAATAGTAACTCACACATATCAGCAGAGGAGCATTACTCGATATCACTTAAAAAGTATGCCCCTAATTTTAAAATTATGCTTTAAATACTAATTTTATTTTAAATAAAATTTCCAAAATGTGTGTGAAATTATTTCAATTGTGAAATATTCCACCTATTACAGTTTGTTACACATCTCAAGGCTAGAAAAGTGGATTAAAATTTACATTAATTAAACAAATAAATAATGTAATTTAAAAGTCTTGGGAAACTGAATAATAGATAAATATTGTGATGTCAGTTAAAATTTAAATTTTATTGTTCCAACTCAGAAGAAGTTATGCTAAATTATGAGCAAGCGACTCTTATCTTCACATCTATATATAAACAGTTAATAATATAAAGAAATAACTTTTCTTAAGCCAGCTTTATTTTTGAACAAATGGGTTTGCATTCTATAAAAATAACTCTAATGAATTGTAGGTAATTTTCTATTAGTCCGTCGTAAATGAATATCTGCCAAATATGAATTAAATTCTTATATCATTCAACATAAAAATATCACCAAACTAAAAAAAAAAAAATTCAAAATCCATCAGACAGGAAATTTCGCCCACTGATAATATATCGAATTAAAGAAAGAATATAAACATTTCCTTGAACCCTGTGCTGTGATGACCAGTATGACAGTCCGGCGAAAATTCATCACCAAGTTACATAAACCATTTGAATAAAATAAAAATCCATATGTACTGTTTTTGATGAAATACTGAGAAACATGACAAGAATTAGGTTATTTGTTGATTGTGAACTCATAGAAAAGTACGACTTACTCTCAATAATCAAAATTATTGGCAGTACGCGGAAATTAGAGTGTTTCTACTTGTTTGCAATGAGTCAAACTTTATTATTGCAACAAACAAAATGCATTCAAAGATCGAACCAGACTCTTATTCTTTCTTTCGTTTCACAGACACTAAATAAAACATGCAATGAAATAAAACTTAAGAAGAGTTTCTGAATATTTACATTTACGTACAAGACAACTCAACTCTAAAAGTTATCTGTATATAATAATGACAATATTTCATAATTTATATATTAAGTAATTTTATTGAATTCAATAACAAAAATCATCTTCACATTCACTATAAATTCATCATAAAAGATTCAACAAGTTTTTTTTTCCATTTCACACATTTGAACACGTTATTTGAAAAGAATTGAATGAGCTAAATTCACTTCTTAAAATAATTATCGTCCAAAATATATAGATTTTATTTTATATGAGAACAAAAAAAATGTCCAAAACGTCCATTAATCAAATGAAACATTAAACATATAGTATTAAAAACAATTATTCAATCTGTACGCTTAGTAGTGAAATTTTTAAAATATAAATTCTAGATCACAAAAAGGGTAAATGGAATAAGCTTGAGAATTTCTAAAAATTTTATGTTTCCATGCATTCAATAGAATTTGAGAGAAATCGATGCATCTATAAATATAAAGCCTTGTACATAACTAGAAATCTAAGAAAGCTAATTCTTACATAAACAGAGAATGCAAACTGCGGCAAGAAACGTAGCAACTTTGTGGCCTTTTCATCGCGATGGATTGTCCACGTTGGGTGGTGACAATTTCAGCACATCTAAACCATGTGATAGGCTGTCGCTCTCGATTCACGATGGACAGTTTCAGTGGACATCAAATATATTCATTCCAGTCCATTCTTCGGTGACATAGGACGACAAGTGGCGATGAAATTGATCAACTTTTGAAATTGTTTGGACTTCAGCATCGCTATCTTCCGTGCACTGTGAAGGAAGAATGGCCTCCTCCTCAGAAACTTCATATCAGCTTCGAGAGCGATCTCCAAACACCACTCGACCGAATGATGGCATTTCGATCATCATTCCAATGTCCCCGTAAAAAAAAATAAATACAAAAAGAGCTTGGACGGAACATTGTGGTGCCGCGGTAACGTCTGACATGTATTATAATAAAGATTTAAAAAAAAAAAAGAAAAGGAATCGCACAATTCGTGCTATACCTTAATAAAGTTATCTATACCAGAACTGTGCCAGTCTCTTTTCTTTTTATTTTAATCATTTGTGTATGCACATTACCATATTATTATTAACCATAAAGTGGTTGTTTCTTTCGTTCCAACTGAGTATTTGGCTACATCATTTTATTATAATCCTCATTGGTTTAAAATATATATGGCATCAAATAACATTTTATCTACATCACACTTAATTAATTACAGCATTACATTGAGACGGAGTCGTAAATCTAACTTGTTGACGAGTTAGTTACCTGTTTTCAATTCTTCAATCAGCAGCAAACAAGGAGAAATTCTCCTTCGAATCTCTAAAAATACTGTAAAGCTCATTTTGTTAGTAAAATTATTTCTTATATAAGGACCAAAGTATTGGTTTGAGAAGCCGTTTTTCATTAACTCAAGCCATTAATACGTTGACAATAGAACGGAAGAAAAAGCAAAATGAAAAATGTATGACAAAAACATCCACTTTATGGTTAGTTTAAATTACCAAGGATAATTTAATTTTTTTTAATTTAAATAATTAATAGAATTTTAAATTAATAATTGCAAAGTTTTTTAACAATCTCTTTTAAGCCCTAAGAATAATACTTTGCTTACGCCAATATTAAATTTATTATTTTATTATTATTTTTTTTTTTTTTTTTTTTTTTTTAAATTTCAATTGTATTGAAAATAAAAATGCTAATATATTCAAGATTATTAAAGTTAACATTTTTGATTAAGGAAATTCAGAATAATAAATTATAAATCTAAAAACACGATAGATACTTCTGAAGATTTTGAAGATATTCCATATTTATTGAATAAAATAATGCATTGGTTTATTGATAAATGATACTGTAACGATTACAAAATAAAAAATATTACTTATTTGAACTTTTAACTATATTTTTAACAAAATAAAAGCATGATATTTGAAAATTAAATGTTCAAGAAATGTCCATTATATTTAACGAAATAAATATTTCATTTTTCTCCTTTAACTTCAGCTGGAATAAGTCCTTCCAGCTGAAGTAATTCATTTTTACAAATTGCATATTAATGTAATTTTTTCTCAAAGTTAACATCAATACTTAATCTGATTATTAAAAATTAAACTACACTGGTTAATACTTAATCTAATTTAAAATTTGAATTCTGATTTAAAATTCTATATTTAAAATCACATTACTTGTAAGATATAAGAGAGAAAATGCCTTAGAAGAGAAATTATAATAAATTATCCATTTCACCGCTTAGTGATGAATGGAAATAAATGTTGGCAAACGTGTTATTCAAAAATAATGCGATATATACCTAGTATGAAAAAAAGTTTATCCAATTGGAAATTCGAAATTGAAATAACTCTTTCATATAGACATTAACGCAAGAAATATGTATCATTTTCTTACTGTACATAAAATCGTCTTAATTATTCACAACTAAAAAAAAATGTGATAAGGTTTATTAGAATATATTCGGTACTGTTATTCTTAGTGATGGATTGGGTTCCTGCTTCTCAAGTTTATCGCTCTTTGTGATGGGAAGTGACTAAAAAGGGTCCAACCAAGTTTTATTCCAAATTTTTGAGATATAATTTTTTTCTGGTGTATTATTTCTGAAAAGATAATATTGAAACGTTTTACATTACACTGACTTTTTATAAAAAAAATTATCAAAAACTCAGACAAAACTTTCTATCGGCTAGTTAAGTTCTAATAAACTTCAGCATACAGCTAGAATTAATACATCGATACACATATATCAAATATCGATAAAGAGATCAATAATTTAATTCATCTTTTTATAGTTGGATAAAAAAAATACCATTCTCACCAACTGATTACGCTGAAACAAATTTTTGTATTTTGAATCTTCTGAACTTTATACGCATAAATATGTTTGCAGAATAAATTTTATTTCGCCTAGAATTTTAAAGGTCAACAAAATTTATGGCTATTTGATATTTTATAAGAAATTAATTTTATTTTCAACAAATTTGTCTTAATTTAATAGACTTTTTTCCAATTTATTCTATCGCCATAAGAAAAAAATAAACACAATGACATATCAAATGTTCATGATCCCATGTTTTTTTACTGTAATGTGAATCACTTTTCATACAAGCATTTTCTCTAAATAATTTCAATGTTTTATCACTACTCCAATTCAAAAGAACATTTGAAAAATCTTGCATAACACAATTTGAGGGAGGGAATAAACAATTAATACAATAATAGCAAATTGAACATAAGGTATAGAATAATAAGTTTGAAATCACACAGTTTGCCATACTCAAAAATAACATAGGGTATAGATGCCTTATAGTCAAGGATTCCAAATTCTGAATTTTTTTGACGATGAACAAATGTTGCCAAGATAACCTATAATGTGCACTATGGCGTAAATACTAATGTTGCCAAAATAGAATTTTCTGATTAATTCTGGTATGTCTCCATCTCTATGATGTAATAAAAACCAAGTTGCCATATACATAAGAAATCCGCCAAAAAGTCGCCAAACTCAGAATTTGGCCTCTTGGATTATACGACAACTGTGCGGCATAGTTTTACAATCGAAGCAATCTGGCTTACAGTAATTAATTTATAACTTTCAAAGATTGTAAGGAAATTACAATTACTTCCTATAATTCTTACAATCGATACAAACATACAGTAATTTGACACTATATATTACTGTATGTTTGTTTTTAATCACTGTGAAGTAAACGTATTGAAGTACATTTACTGAAGCATATCAAATTACTGAAGTAAACATACAGTAATTTGAGATGTAGTAATTAATTTACAAATTGCAAAGATTGTAAAGAACTTACTATTACATCCTCCATTGCTTTAACATGAATATCCAAAACAGATCCCCCAATCACAACCTAAAGTACAATATAATTTTTAGAAAAATTACTACATTTAAATGGATGCAAAAAATTTCTTTAATTTCTTTCTTTTCATTTCTACAAATGAAGCTTCAAAATCAATTCAATTTCAATAACAATAAAAACAGAAAATAAAATTCAAAAAATCATATAACTTTTTTCATAGATTACCAAAAAAAATTAATAAAATTAAAAATCTAAAAATTTTAAATCTAAAAACAAAATATCTATGGAACTAATCAATATTTCAGTGATTTAATTTACTTGCATATTTTTACGATTCATTAACACATTGCACTCTATCTCAAATATGATATTAAGAATAATGGACTATTTTTAAATAACAATTTAATTGATGCTTAATATAAATTCGTAGAAAAAATTGCAAACAAAGAAAACTTATTGTTAGCATTTTAATGACTTCTAACGAGCCATTGTTTACGTACTTATACTTAATTTTATATCATTGTTTAATTCAACTCCTACAAAAATGGCTCCCAGTATAAAAAAATATATATTTATGGTAATAATTTTCAAGATTTCAACTTAAAATCATATTATATTGTAATAACTTCACAGTTATCACAATGAAAAGATAATAAACTTAAAATGTATATTTCGCTAATAATCTCTTTATTTTCCTAATAAGCTAATTCGCTAATCTAATTTCGCTCTAATTCGCTAATTTAATTAAATAAGCTAATTCGCTAATCTAATCTCGCTAATAACCACAGTTATCAATGAAAATATAATAAACTTAAAATGTATATTTCACTAATAATCTCAGCTGATTACGTCTAAAGTTTTTTCCTATACTTCATAATTTCAATTTCAAACTTAACTAAAAATAGAATTCTGAAAAAATGCAATATTATATTGATGTTTTTAATATGAAACTATTAATTATTTGTAAATAAATAAATAACTAAGCATGAGTTTTTATAAAGAATCACTTTAATATATATATTATTAATACGGTCAGGAATCAAATTTTAAGCGTATTCAAAATTTTAGTTAATAAGTTACCACTTTTGTACAGCTTTATAAAATAATCATACATTTCCAAAAATAATAATAAAATTTACAGAGTAAAAATTTGACCAGCCTTTACATAAAAACTAAGATAATATTTTAATGTTACAGATAAGTTTCGAAGAAAGCAAAACCAATTCCTTTAAAAGATAAATATCATTTTTACTACAAAAGTATTACAACTTTAAGATTATAGAAAATGGAATATTGATTTTCCTTGTAAATTTCCTTTTCGAAATTATTTTCAAATAAAAATTTTCTTTATGTCGAACATTTCTCAAGTAAGAATAATCAGTTGCGAAAAGTTTGGCTGATGATTTTTCCACGTTTCTAATTTTTGATTTTGTAACCATTTTTTATAAAAACCAATTTTGGTCAATTGCATAAAATTTCAGGGAAAAAGCATTCATATCAAATTCACTATTAGGGATTAACATTTTTTGTAAAATTTATGAAAAATAAAAGTGTTAATTATTGATAGGTAATTTTCAATTATATATCCCCGCTTTTGATCCTAAAGAAATAGCATATTTTTTTTACAAGAAGTGAAAATAATATAATGTAGATTTTATTGACTCAAAATTTTATTTTATTTACTAAATTTAATAAATACTAAATAGAATATTTTGTGCAAAAATTAACTAAAAAGTGATAAACATAATTAACAAGCTAAATGCTAAACAAAACTAAAGCTAGTTGGTGCAAAAGATTTCTTGGTGGTAATTTTATCGGGTAAAAGAAGCATTATAGTCACAAATAATCATCAAAGGTAAAAAAACATTTAAATACAGCGAAATTTAATTTTGTCTCATTGCAAAAAAGGTTATATTACTACATTATACTTACGCAATTGATCACCAATGTGATTGCTAAACAGTTTCCATTAAAAATAAACATGGGCGTTTAAATAAGTTTTAACAATAAATGATAATTATATAATTGTTTAGTTTATAAAATGTGAATAAAAAATGTTTATATTATTTTCTAGTAAATTGGGAAAATGTAAACATTTTTAAACACTACATGATGCAAATGGAATATTTATGATAATAATGTATATTATTTTCTTACACATTTTGGCTATTATCAAAAGCGGGGAAGGGATCATATTTACTGTACGGTCACCTTTGGCGTGTTTTTGACACCAAATTTGGCGGACATTTTTACTGGAATTATGGCAAACTAGTATTTTGGCAACCCTATTTATCATTAATTTTTCATGAATATTTACCGATTTGAATTCATTTATATAAAATTCAATCAAAAATTTTTATGGATAATTTCACATATCAATTTTATTATTTTACCATTGATTTTTAAAATCTATAAATGTGCGTTTTTTGTTAATTTTGTAAAATTAGTTGAGCAGATTGTTCATACCAACAAGGTATGAAATATTTGTCACTATTTCCTTCAATTTACTCCCGCCGTTTTTCTCGGTCGGAAATACACCATGCGGTCATCCTTGGCGACTTTTTTAAAATTTCACCAAGGGTGACCATACAGTAAATTTTTAGGCGGGGATATTATGGAAAAGTATTTTATGATACATATTTAAAAGATATTAAAAGATTTTAATATCTTTTTAAAAAAATTTTACTTTTTTAAATTTTTTTTTAAAATTTTACTTTTAAAAAAGCAAATATTTTAGTGATCATATAGAAACTATTACCTTAGGGAAAATCATTGTACTTATAAGCCGGATGAAGCAAACACAATATGCACACTGACTTGATAAAAGTTAAGTAATAGGTTTATGCAAAGCTATGTCTAGGCAAGCAGCAAGCAATACAATCAAAGAGAAAGTTAATATGTGTGAAGCAGTACAGATTGAAGAATACCATCCATTTTAATCAGCACAGTACAAAAATAATTGATTAATACTTGTACATTTTAATGAAAAATATCTCTTTCATGTTCTTTACAGGTATGTAATTTTTTAATTGCAAAGTACACTTTTGGAGCTATATGCTAGAATGCTTTTAGCTCACATTGAAGGCACATAATTACAAGGAAAAATAACCATGTTGCCATTACAGATTATCGAAACATAAACTGAATACTAAACCAGATAACAGTTCGGAAGATGAATACAGCGAAATAATTCAAATTTTCTAGTTGCCATAAAAATGGGAGTATGAGCTCGTGAACGAAAAGAAAATTATTTTTGGCAGAGAAAATCCTTTTCAAAAACATATAGACGATAGTGAAATAAACACTTTACGAGGATAAATGAAGCAACTTAATGGCAAGATAAAATGTAAATATCACTCTTATATAGAAAAAAACAACTTGTTTGTTGTAATGGTGATTTAGTAGGAAGGATATTTTTAAGCGATTAAATAATCTCGGTATATAAATATAAAATATTTTACACACAAATTTCATTCAGATATAAGTACATTATTATGTAAGATTATTAAAGTATTAATATTAAGTACAATTATAAAAGTATCATTATTAAGTATGATGAACATTCATTGGCAATGAACAACAGTTATCGAATCTGTAGAGTTACATTTCAGAATCAACAATGATTGCATTTGAAGAGAGCAAAGAGCTTGTAGCGATAGTTGAATAATTCAAGAAGTCCCAATCACTAAAAATGGCACGGATACCGTATAATCCAGGATGGTAAATTCTGAATTTTTTTGGCGATGTAGAAATGTTGATAAAAATACGATGACGTATTGTGACGTGCGCGAGGACGTAAATACTAGGTTTACCAAAATAGAATTTTCTGCATAATCCTTATATCTCCATATCTATGATGTAATAGAAACTAAGTTGTCTCATACATAAGAAAATCCGCCAAAAAATTTCCAAAATTCAGAATTTAGAATCCTGGATTATACGGCATCTGTGCCTTAAAAATTAATGGCAAGGCTAAATAAATCACGAAAAATGACAAAGTACCATTCCATAATTTTGAGGTAAATACAGTGGGTACTTTTCCATTATACCCTCACTTTTGATCCCAAAGAGATAGCATGCTTTTACGGAGAAGCGAAAATAATATAATAAAGATGCGATGATTTTATTGGCTCAAAATTTTATTTTATATTTAATATTTTTTTTGAGCAAAAATTGACTAAAAAGTGATAAACAACAAACTAATTGCTAAACAAAGCTAAAACTATTTGGAGCAAAAGTTTGCTTTTTGATAATTTTGTCGATTAAAAGAAGCGTTACGGTTACAAATTAATAAGGGTAAAAAACAACTAAATACTATGATCCTAGTATCGATCACCGATGCTATTGCGAAAGAGGTTTCGCCAGAAATAAACATTGGCGCTCAAATAAATTTTATCAATAATGGACAATTGTTTAACATATAAAATGTAAATAAAATGTTTGTATTATTTTTAGTAGTTTCTAAAAACGTAAACTTATAACATGATGCAAATGGATTATTTATGACAATATTTCACGATTTTTTTCTTTCCCATTTCGGTGATTATCAACAGCGGTGGTATAACGGAAGACTACCATACAATGCCATCATAATGGCATAGAGTAAAATCCTAGTATACGTAACACATTTGGCACGATTTTCCAAACAGTCACCAGTGGTAAAATGATGCATTGATGTTTGTTCCCAAATTGTTGACAATTTACATGCCTCAAGCTCAATAGCAAAATCACGAAAAGTTTTCCAAATGACAAATGGCTGAAACGCAATAAGCCGTAGAACTTAGTGAAATTAAAAGCTTGAGACGGCAAACATTTTTTCCTATACAAATGTCGCCAAATTCACCAAGTTATGTATACTAGAACTGAGATTGCTGCGGTATCGACTTTCTTTGTTACATTAATCTTGTAAATTCACTGATGATAATGGAATTATTTTCACTAAATGATAAATCTCATTAATAATAGGCTTTTGAAGTACTTTAAATACACGAAAATAAAGATTAAATATATGACATCATAGATGTATTTGCAAATAAATTTCCAAATATCACAATTAAAATGTATATAGTTGATAAATTATTTAAAAACAGTTTTGAGAGATCAATAAAATAAAGTTTTTCGGTCTTTTCGCAAGTTTTTAAAGATAAATGTGCACTTGGAACAGGTGCCGTATAATCCATGATGCCAAATTCTGAGATTGGCGATTTTTTGGTGAATTTTCTTATGTAACGGGCAACCACGTTTTTATTACGTCATACATATGGAGACCTATAAGAGTTATGCAGAAAATTCTAATTTGGTAACCGAAATATTTACGTCATCGCGCACGTCATGATACGTCATCCTGGCAACATTTCTTCATCGCCAAAAAAATTCAGAATTAGGAGTCATGGATTATACGGCACCTGTGCAGTGCACTTTGATAAAATTGCAAAACAACTATTCATACATAAGAAAAGTGCATTAATATAAAAGAAATTTTAGCTTAAGAAAACACATCCATCTTTATTTTTAGTAGAATTAGAACTTTTAATAAATGTTTCATGTTACAATATGAAAAAGATCTTTTTCTTGCTTTTATTTATCTTGCTTTGCCACATAGATTACCTGACCAATTTTATTTAATTAATACAATTCAAAAGGGTTATTAAATGTACAAGAAATTTCCTTTTTTAAATAATATTTACTCCTAAATTTGACAGAACATACTAATAAATATAATGAATTAAGTAATTTAAATCAGTTATAGAAATTAATACACAGATTAGGATGTATTGAAAAAAAATGATAGACATAATATATGCACAAATATTGCTTGTTTTGTTTATGCACAACTTTCATAGAGGAGAACAGCATACATGAAAAAGTCAGAGAAAGAAAGACACATGACAAATCAACCTACGAAAGAATAAAATGTGAAAATGTCATTATTTTATCAAAGATTTATAGTTGAAAATAGGAAAAGTAAGAGATAGCACAAGAAAACATCAAAGGAACAGACACAATGAAATTTCATAATTTTATTTCAATTTTATAGTGTACAATATATACAGAATAATATAATACCGGTCTTTTATTTGTGGCCTGTGGTTTTCGGTTTGAGCTTGAAACAGGTGATTGTAGAACGCAAGAATGAGTTCCAGTTGAGTAAGAGCGTCTCTTAATATTATATAGTTGAACAGCTATTTGGCTGGCAACTTTGGCATTGTTTTCCAGTAAACCAATATCTGAATAGTTAAGGTTACAGATAAAAAAAAGTACATTTATATGGAAGATAAATAGTAAAAATATTTGTTTCCATATTTTTCCATTCAGTCAAGAGAAAACATGAAAACGTCAATGGTTTTAAATTTCTAATATTATAGGATAAAATATATTATTGAAAGCATGATTATAATATACAATACTGTGTTCGAAGATATAATTCAATACATAAATATTCATTTTATGTGAATTAAAAAGGATTTTAAAATATTAAAAAAATCAACACTATATTAGAACATACTAATTGAACTATTTTTTAGAAATATTTTATTTTATCCTAAGATAATTTGAAAATAAAATTTGCTTAATCTTTTTATATCTTTAACGAAATATTAACAAGAAATATAATTAGTGTATTTTCTTTGCTTCATTGAATTAAATTCATGTAAAAAAATTAAAACCAATTGCAAACTGAGACATACACAGGTAAAAATGTAAGTTATTATATATAAGTCATAAAATGGCATTTTTCTTTACTTGCATTTAAAACATTAAAAAAATGTAATGCCAATATTTCATTAAAACTTTGTGTAAATGCAAATTAATGTTTACATGTCGATGTAATAAGTACCACAGGAGTAAGATGTGCAGGCAACCATGGCAAAAAGTCCTTTTGAGAAAACCAGACCTCCAGACAAATAATCCGAAATGATAGTTTATCTTGTATATCTACCTCACCTTTATTGTAAGATTAATTCATTCATCGATTTTATAGTCAATCTCAAAATCATTAACAAAGAAATTTTCCAACCATTTACATGAATAATACAGTACTTTGGTTTAGTACAAGTAAAAACTACTACAATGCTTCTTCTGTTATACTATGCTTCTTGAATTAAAATTAAATGTTCTTCATCTCAATCATTATTAATATCATTTTATCTATCGTTCATTCATTACATCATATACAACAGTTCTTATATAGGAAAAAATACAAACCGAAAACAATAACAATTCGAATCATACTCTCATAAATGAATAGAAACCATAGTTATTATTTTGAGAAAATCTTCTCGGTAATAATTAAAAAAATCTGAATAAGTGACATTTAAATAGTGGTAGCATAATTTTATTTGTGTCCCTTACAAGATTAAATCAAAATATTAATCTGTTTACAAATTTAATAAGAGATATTTACATACATAAACGAGTATTTTTTATCAGAATGACTTCAATGGATACCAAAATAAAAAAATTGGCGTCATTTCTTAAAAAAGACAATAATCATCACCAAATATAAATGTGATATAGAAAAGGAATTCAGCATAGGTATGGAATAGAAATGAAACAGAATACAGAAGAGAAATATTTTTGTGAATTATAATTGGTAGGCTGCCGACAAAGGAAAAAATGGCAGCAAACAACACGATTTTTCACCAACAACAGAAAGTTGTATACCTAAAATGTAGTTGCTACTTTGACAAAAACCTTTAATTTCGTTGAAAAAAAGTTCAATTCTAATAGTTATTTCGTTGTTTTCACAATAAATGATAAAAAGTTTTAGATTTTTCATTTAAATAACTTTATTTATTTATTTGCTGTTATTACTAAAATAGTGAACATAACTTACTTTTATGTTTAGTTATTTTTTTCCAATAAACAACCAGAAATTTTTTAAAATTTATATTCTAAAACATTAATTTTAATATTTTTCAATTAATTTTTTTGTTTTAATTATTTTTAAACATAGAAAATCTTGGAATCAGTTTGTTGTAATTCTCTCCAATTTTCCCAATCGACGGGACACCACGCATGTATTCAATCATTTAAATTAAGGATTTTGATAATAATTTATCAAGATCCTTTAAAACTAACCAAAATAAAGTAAGATAAAAAAAAAACTCATAGTAAAAATTTCACAGAATAAGAAATGGAATGAATGCAACTGTTCTTTACAATTGCAAGTAGCATAAAATAGCAAAAGAAAGTCGTTTGAAAATTGCTAGATCGGAAAGATTGTTGCCAAGAGTTGGTAAATTTTGTCTAAGACCCATTGATAGAAAAATGCTTTATACATGCATATCAATAGTTATTGACTCACGAACAATAAAAGAATAATAGGCACGTAAGATTTCAAATGAGTGAAAAAAGCTTATTTTCCAGATATCTACATTCGCAGGATAATTTAGAACACTTTATTTAAATAAAGCAGAATAATACATATGAAAGGATACTAGCTCTAAGGGAAGCTCCTTGGCTAAGATCACGAACTCGTTCCAGAACAAATGGCGTCACGTCCTTTCCCGAAATACCTTTGACTCTAAAACGGAGGGAAAAAGCAATATATGATTTTCACAAGAAACGAAACACATTATTAAAATACAAGAAGAAAAAAGTAGTTTATGATTTTCTTCTACCACTATTTTAAATTTATTAAGCTAGTTACAATATTCACTTAATAGATTTCTATGTACAGATCTGAAAATAATAAAGGTAAAAAAAATAACAATAAATAAAAATGTAATTAACTAAAGTCAAAAATTGAACAAACGGAATGAAACATATTTTTATAATGTTATAGAAATTATTTTGAACATGTAAAATGTATCAAGTTAATGTGTTTTTAAATTACAAGTAGATATTTCCTCACGTAAAGATTTTTCCATTAACAAAGTGAATAAACTATTATAAAAGTATGTTTCCTTAATAGAATAAATACAAAAGGAGATTTAAAGTATTGAAACCAAAAATAAACTTCCTATAAATGCATATAATGACATCTTGTTTAGTATCAGATTTAAAGAACAGGAAATTACTTTAGAAATAAACTTAACACTTTAATAGATATAAAATTCCAAGCAATTACAAATAAAAAGCGTAGCCAATATTTAACGCGGTACAAAAAAGATATAATTTTAAAAAAAATATTCAAAAATATAAAAAAAATTTATATATATATATATTTTTAAGATTTAAATTTAGTTCACGAAAATGTAAAAAGAAAAATATAAGCAATTTTTCATTCACCATTTAAAATTGCGTCGAACATTTAAATATTAACTTAAAAAAACAAATTAAAAATTGTTCATTAAAAAAAAAATAAGCCATCTGTCACAACTAATAAAACTAACTGAAGAGAGAGAAAAAAATGTCAATAGAAAAGAAATAATTTATTTCCTGAAATAAAATTATGTGCGTGCGATTTATTATTTAGTGAGTGAAACCGTTACCGTGCGTCGTCAAGAGCTTCTTTAATAACAGATTCTGTCTTATAACCATCTTCATGATATTGTTCTGGTATTGGCACAGCTAGAAGAATGCCACTCTCTAATGATAACTGATCCCTTGAATCTGTCAAAATGAATAATTATAAAAAATAATGTTCCCCAATCAAATAAATATTTTTATAACAATTTTGTATTAATTGTTCCATTTAATAGATAAAAATATTCAAAATAATACATATGACAGAAATGTATAAATGAATAATGAAACAAAAATCCAATCCGCTCAAACACTCACACGCTAAGATTTTATTCTGGAAGTCAGAATAGATTTTAATTATTTTAACATTCTCCAATTTAAAATCTCTGAATAAGTCTTCAATGTGTCGAAATCCTTAAAATATATTGCAATTTAGGATTTTAATTAAAGTCCTAAAAAAATTATTCCCGTGATAAAAAAATTAGTAAGATAAAAAAAAAAAGTTATCACCATTAGCAACCATCTTACAGTAATTGCCAATTACAGAAGATGAAGAAATATAAAATTGAAACACAATATAGATTTTACGAAACTATTATCAAAAAATTTATATTTTAGTGTTCAGCTTTGAATTGGTAATTATTTTTTATTTATTTTACAAATTCCTGATAGATTTAAAGTCGTATCAAATCCAGAAAATGAATTCAAAAAAGTTGTATTTCCTCCTTTTTTTTAAAAAAAATTGAATTAATGTAATCATTAAATAACTTTTGAAGCGGCTTTGGCGAGAAAAAGAGGAAAATATTTATAAACCTCAAATTTTTACTCGCATTTGTCATTTAGAGACAAATCCTATTTTTTCTACATCTAATCACGCCTCTAACTTTCAAAAAGCCAAAAATATTGTATGCCATAGACAAATACGTTTTATTATACTGAAATAATTACTTTTTGACATTTAGAATGTCTGCCTTCAATTGAAGAATGATTCAAAATAAGAAATATTGCACACTTTTATAAGCGTACATTTTTCTACTTGATCAAATAAATTCTATTTCACTCCATCCAATAAACTTAGTTAAAGACACGTGAAATAATTTAATCATGAAGCATTAGTAATGGCCTGAAATTATAGCAGAGTTGTTATAATATTAACGGTATTTTTTGAAAATTCTGACGAATAGATTCAGGAAGTAAACCATCATTTTAACATATTTTATTTATCAAACCGATTATAAAAGGTCATTAAGTTTTATTGCATTATCACGAGTATCATAAATGATAGAAAAAATTCTTTTGTGTTTTCATTTATTTTGGATTAAACTTTATTCGGTTTCATTAATCCCAAAGTCGTTATCACTGTGATTTACACGGGTAACTCAAATGCAGCAAAATTGCCCATCCTGCGATTTGCCCATGTAACTCAGTTGTTGCAGAATTTACTCATATTCTGCGATTTCCACGAAGTAATTCAAACGTAGTAAAATTTGTCCATTCTACGATTTTCTCTGGTAACTCAAATGTAGCAAAATTTGTTCATCCTGTAATTTCAACGGGCAACTCAATTGTTGTAAAATTTGCTGATCCCTTGATTTTAATGAGCAAGTGTTTTCCTTTCTTCATCCACCTTTTCACCATTTCCCAGTGAAATAAATTACATACAATATTAATTATATAATTTAGATTTTTTGACCAACATATGTAGTACGTTGTAAATTAAATTGCGGTATTTAAAATACTTGTGGTGATATCATCTAACTTTAATAAGTTTGCCACATTTTTATAATCAAATTAGGCTACTAGAAAATGTTTAGCGATTGACAGAATATATATACTTCATTTATCTGATTCTGAAAGTGATTTTAATTTCGATAATGATATCGATACTTCGGTGAAAGCGATCAATTTTTTCGCAAAGCATTATATTTAAATTTTACACATTTGAATTTTTCTATTAAGTAATAAATGAAAATTAACTATAATTCAATTGAAATTTATTTTAAAAAGTTATGTTAATATCTGATAATGGTTTTTCAGTCAGCTTAGTTTTTCATGATAAGAATCTATATAAGAAATATTTCTGGAAATTTTCTATAATATATAGATTTAAAATATGCACAAAATACATAATTTTTGCAGCGATTTCGGCCTCGAATTCCTCAGCAAACTTAAAATTCATATAATGTTATTCAAAAATTAAAACTGAATTTTTACACATGAATATGGAGATTTTTTTGTAAACTGTAAAAATACTTATTTAACCTGTTATTTTTTACTCAAGTTGAACGTAATCGACACCAGACTCATCTGTCAATTTTATAAGACTTAAAAATGTCAAACTGAAAAGTTATTTGGAAATTCACACAGAAAAATTATGTTTAAAATATGTAAGCCTATTGGAAAACTGAAAATTTCATATCTTTTATAACTATAGCATTTCCCGTAAACAGAAATGAAGATTTAAGAAATGAAAATTTAAGAAATGAAAATAAAAAATATACATAATCAAATTATATTCCCTTAAAATATATTATTTGTCGTTAAGTAAGCCCGTGATATTATAAACACTAAGATTCACTAATGAACACCGAGTATAAATCCTTATTATATACACACACATACATGTACATACGAGGGTCACTCTGAAATTTTTGAGATACAACTAGGTTTTTAAAGTTATACTTACAAAATTTTAGGTGTGTTCAAAGTAGTCTTCTCCAGCATCAATGCACTTTTGTAGACGAATTTTTCACAGATTAAATGCCTCAAGCCATTCATTTCTTGGAATAGTAGAAAAAAAATGCATTTATAGCCACATCAATCTTTTCTTCTGAATGAAAACGACGTTCGCGTAAGTTTTTTTTTTTTTTACATTGAAGAATAACCAAAAGTCGCACATAGCCAGTCGCCTATCAGGTGAATACGGCGGATGTTTGATCACTTTAATTTGTGTTTAAGAAACTCAACTATTGATCCGGCTGTATGTGAAGATGCATTGTCATTGTGAAGCATTAGTCCCCTAACATTTAGTTCTTGTAGAATTTCTGGAAGACATTGAGGGGTATACCAGTTTGCTGTTACTGTCTTCTGTCCTTCCAACGTGATGGCTTTGACCAATTCCGTACTTCTGAAGAAAACGGCATACGTCACTTTTTTCAGTGCGCGTTGTTTTTCACCATTGTCGGCGTGGGATCATCTTCAAAGACCCACACTTTGCTTTCTTGACGTGTTGGAACGTCAAAAAATGGAATGTATGTTTCATCACCTGTTATAATTTTAGAAATGATGCGGTGGCCACCATCATTTAGCAATTTAAGAGTTTCTTTACTGATTCTGACATGCTCCTCAATTTGGTGCTCAGTTAGATCAGGAACCCAACGGCAAACTATTTTTTTCATATGTAATTCTTCATGAATGATTTTGTGTATGGTAACGGATCCAATGTTAAGTTCCTTCTGTATCATTTGATAGGTACAGCGATTATCATCCATTAACATTTTTCGTATGGCAGACACATTATCCGGGATTACTGCCGACGGCGGCCTTCCTGTGTGTTCTTCATCCTGAAGAAAATTGCGACCTCTTCTAAATTCTCTAAGCTATCTGAATATAGTAGCACGAGCTGGAGATTCATCACCAAATGCTAATTGCAACCGTTGAAGGCATTCTTCTTGATTTAATCCTGCTTTAAAATCGTAGAAAATCATAACGCGAAAATGTTCTCGAGTCAACTCCATTTTCTCTTCTGTTTAAAATTTATTCTACGCTAAACAAGTTGAAGTTAGTCAGCAAAAAAATCGACTTCTGTGTTAAAATACTTTGTATTTTAAAATTAAACCGCTTTTATTTTGTAAATTCTCGTCTGCGCGCACCTCAAAAATTTCAGAGTAACCCTCGTATTATTTCAGACATTCATTCAATAAACTATTGGTTATTAAATGTAGCACATATTCAGCAATTTCATTTTTTAAGCCATTTTTGAATAATAGTATACGTTGAGCTAAAACTAAATTTTTTATGTTGCTAAAATATTAAACCATAAGAAGTTATGTTACTGATAATCTTTAGCCCGATGATATATTGGGCCATAAGAATTTAAACTATTGATAAAAATTTCGCGCGCAGACGCCCAATAAAATTTTTTAATGTAAATTTAAAATTGTACCATAATATTTTTGTATAAGTGTAAAACTCAAATTATTCAATGTTACATAATTTGAGTTCTACACAATATCAACAGTATGCATACCCAAGAAACAACGTTAATAAATTTTAAACTAGATTTTATGAAACATAAATAAACATTTCATCTGGTACATACAAATCTTATTAACAAAGTGATAATTAATGTGTGATTAATTACTCTTTACAAGCTTTGTTTTTAGAAGTTTGATTTGATAACTTGAGCTTAACTGGAACAGTTACAAAAACTAAGTTTTTACCAATCATGGTGTATATATGCAGTTTATATAAAATAATATAATAAAGAAAAGAAGAAAATTAATAACTAATTTGAATGCAAAATTGAATATATATTAACTAGAGATTTTTAAATTAAAGTTAATAAAATTTTCTCTTAAAAAAACTTACATTGAAAGAAATTTAGTACAGAATCTTATTTATCATTACAAATACAATAATTCAAAACTCAAGCTTGTCTTCCCCATTTATGACTAAAATCATATTCTTTATGCAGTCTCATAATTAAAATAACTTATAATCAATAAAATTCAAAAAATATAGTTTGCTTATGTTTAACAAGAAACTGAGCACTTTAATAAACATAAAATTATTGTAACATATAAAAAATATACAAAACTCGTAAAATAGAGTTTTTAAAACAAAAAAAAAATATTAAACTTTTATAAATTTGTTTTAAAAAAATAACTTCAATATCCTTTATAATCCTTAAATGAATTATCCATATTTTACATGATATTTTAATATTAGCAGATCTCATATTTAAAAGAATTTTAGTGAATTATTTAGAAAACATTTCCTTTTTCTTTCAAAACTAATAAAAAGTTTAAAATAACTTCATTTTTAACAATTTTAAAATGAAATCGCTATACATCTAATAAAGACCATTTCACTTTCTAAGCATTATTAGAAATTTTCTAATATGCAACATAACAGCTTCTCCTGCCATGTTACACCGAACGTGCATTTGATACGGATGTAGTTCGCAAACATAGACGACTCTTTAGGGAAATGTTGCCGATTTAAACTAGATAGTTAACGGTTTTCATTGGAGCGCGTATTACATATTAATGATCAATCCCAACAATGATTAATTAACTCGATTAATTTTGTGCAACAGTAAATTTTAATTGGTTCGCAGTGTTTCAAACCTGTTAAAGTCAAATAGAGAGTATACTCGTTCTAAAATTTTGTTCTTTGTTTGTAACTGTGTCTCAAATTCTAATATATAGTCAACTCTTAGAAATTTTTTACTTATAGTAAAAGAACAAAACATGAAACTCCTTATTATTAAATTTTAAAGATTCTGTAGAATCATTAATGTATTCGAGTTTTTGAAAACAGATTTCTCCATTAATAAGGTTCATGTACTACAAATATTTAGGCATATATATATATATATATATATATATATATATATATATATATATATATATATATATATATATAATTTCCAAATTCTAATATATAGTCTAATTCTTAGAAATTTTTTCATTACAATATAATAACAAAACATAAAACTCTTTATTATTAAATTTATTTTAAAATTATATATATATATAATGCGTAATTTAGAAGCAGTCTGCAGCACAGTATTAAGGCACTGAATGCAAGACATAGATACATTCCAAATATCATTTATCTAAAGAAAATATGAAAGTTAAACTGCCCATTTGTTTCATAGGTGTGACCCTAACCATAGTTCGCAGAAATCTGTGTATTATTTCTTAGTGAAGGTTTGGCTTGGTTTGTTTGCCACTCAACGGTCCTTTTTTGCACACGAGGGCTAATTAGATCGGAACCTACGGTTTAAGGTGGATTCCAAACCACTACAAACATCCATGCCCACGGTGGAATTCGAACCCAGGAACTGTTGAACCAAAGGCAAGAGCACAATCCATTCGGCTGCCAGCCCGGCTTCCTACTGAAGAGGGTTTATATTGTAGAGGATGCTGCGGTTTTTTAAATGAATAAGAAAGTTCTTAGGAATTCACTGACATTTGTATTTCAGTTCCTTAATGTAGAGGTAAAGGGATAAAAGGGGTAAAATAAGGGAACATTCATAAATTTAGAATTGTATTATATATATATATATATATATATATATATATATATATATATATATATATATATAACATTTTATATTTAAATTTGGAAAATTCCGAAGAATCATTAATGTACTCGAATTTATTTGAAAGAAATTCCTCTACTAACGCAATTCCATGTGTCATTAATCAATAATCTAAACAAGTATACAAATCAATACAAATCTTTCATTCAAAATTAATTTTCAATTACAATAAATGTACACAATGTGTGGCAATCTATATATCATTTTAAAAATTCTACTGAATCCTTAATTTATTCGAGGCTATTGAAAAATCTCTTCACTGATTGAATTAAATACGTGTCTCCAGTAAATATTTTCTAAGAATTAATATAAATCACAATAAATATTATACAGCACAATTAATCTATGCACATACCTAATTAATATTTAATTAATAAATTTCTTATAGAATTATATTCCTCGATTATATTTTTGTGCAAAACATATTTTTTTATGTTTTATCAATTTGATAAATTTATAAAAAAAACTTAATAAAATTATACATTACTTTTGTTTCAAGAGTTAAGTTCAGTTCCGCAGTCTCACATTGCAAAATATACCACTCGCATCACTTTAGCTCATATTTTACATTGGTTTCGTTAATATTCGTTAATTAATTAATAATACATTATTAACATAGAGTAACATTAATAAAGAAATAATTTTTAATATATATTAAATTAATAATGATGAGCTAATTTCCCTACTCGAGTAAAAAGAGACACTGTAATGAAACACTCATCATTTGAAAACAGTACACAGATTACAAGATTATTTTGCACACTCAAGGTACGAGCAAATCACAAAATAAAATCATTTGTTATATTGTAAATTACTGCAATGAAATAAAATATTCTTTTATTAAAAATAAGGATACTGCAATTAATGTTCGTTAAAAATGGCACGAAAGAAGTTATTCGATTTCTTCTTTTTCGAGTTCCTTGATAAAATAAAATAAAAAATAATAATTAAGTTTACCTACATCTTTACTTTTTTATGCTTTAGAAGAAACAAAATTAAACAACTTTAGCGATAGGCATTATTACACCAGTTTCATTTTTTTTCTTTTTTGCGTCTTTATGTTGGTTTTTTCCAGCATAATAAGTCTTGCAGTCCAATAAAGAAATGAAGTATCTCCAGGAGTGGAGAGCGTCTTGAAATGTGAAGAAGTGCGGGCTTCCTGGAGGGCAGAACATTTCCAAAGATGCTCGCCATCCGTGTCAACATGTTCCTTACATAAAATGCAGTCGGGTGAATCCACAAGCCCAATGTGATATAGATGTTTCTGAAAAAAATCATGCCCAGTAAGTAACCTGAAGCAGGAGACCCATATAGATCTAGGTATATCTCTGGGAATACATGAGCTCAGCAGGGTCCTCCAAGAGGCATCAACTGCATTCTCTTTGTAATAATTTTTTCGCTGGTGATGGATAATCCGTTTTAGAAGGAATTTGACATTTCTCAGACCAGTAGAAGTATCTGGAGGTTTCAAAAAAGAAGCCTCTTTCGCGAGATTGTCTGCTTTTTCATTACCAGGCAAGCCGCAATGGCTAGGGATCCATTGTAATGTAATCTCCTTTCCCGCATACAGTAAAGTGTTAATGATGGTCTTACAGTTAAATTCTATAGATGTAAGTGAGAGAGTATAATTTGCCACTGTATAAATGGCAGCCTGACAGTCAACAAAAAGGACAAATTTCATTTCCGAGAAATCTAAAATTTTTTGGAGAGCCATGTAAATTGCATACATTTCTCCATCAAAATTGTCTGAGTTTTTTCCCAAAGGCTCTTTGAGTTGGAAAAATTTGGTGAAGACACTAGCTCCCGCTCTCCCAGTACTAGCTGATCCGTCAGTATAAATGTGCATCCAATTGTCGAGTGAGTATCTCTCATTAATAGTAGCAAGAGCAGCAGCCATTAGTTCTGCCTTAGGGGAGACTTCCTTCTGAACAGGAAAGACAAGGTCGAAGACAGAGGTGGCATATTTCAGCATACCTGGGAAGACAGGGTGTCTGGCTGCAAGGGCTCTATTACTTGGAGTGCCAAGTGAGCTAGAAATTCTCTAGAATTCTGATAAAAATGTTCGTTGCGTTTTTAGTCTCAGAGTGCTTGGTTGATAGTTAATCCAAAAACCCTCCCTACGTAGTAACCTTTCACCAGTTTCAAATATTGCTTGGTATTCATTATTTGTATAAAATATTCCAAATACTGTTTCTTAATTACTTAAAAGAAACGAGATACATTCTTGAATAACAATATATCAATATAAAAATATATAAATTATAAGTAAACACATTTTTTATTTAGTTTATCATATAATTTAGAACATTTATAATTTCTTTGTCGATTTTAACTAATGAATCTACAACTAAAAAATATGCATGATGGTTACGCTGTTAATTAAGTGCAAATACAAACACTAGTATTTGTAGTTGAATTATAATTACAAGTACAAATACAAGTATTTGCATTTGATTTCAATAAAGGAAAGATTGATTTGAAAAGACAAGCTAAATACTATAAAAGCCCAAAAATTACACAGCTGAATTATATTTAACTACTAATGAGAATTTTAGCTTCTTGCATAACAATTCATAATCCAAACGTTTCAAAGTTACAGAGTTACTTAAATCGTGGTTTATATATATAAGTGTATATATATATATATATATATATATATATATATATAAAAAAATAAACAAAAAATATATATATATATATATATATATATATTTGTTTATATATATATATATATATATATATATATATATATATGAATCGTGCGTATATAACGTGAAACCGGGTATGTTATGACATAATGAAAGAAAAGCCTAGAGAAATGATTTCAAATAAAACTAATAACAAAGTATAATTTACCTCGAAAAATTATAATACTTTTTGAAGTAACATTCAATGAACAAAATAAGAAATATCAGTTTTCAATTCTTTTAGATATTTCTAATAACAAAGTCTCAAAAACATAATCAAATTTATGATCTATTATTAATATGGTATGGGGTTTTGGAATTCTTCCATAACAGCATTATATAAAACTTTTTTTGCAAGTAACTGCAATTATAATTTATTTAAGTTATTCGATAATGTAAATAAATCATTATTTATTTGTACACTTACCACCTAAACTCTTAAAAAAAAATTACAGTAAGCAACGCTAAAGTTCAAAGATTGTTTGAACTTAATCGTGAAATTCATTTTAAACCTTTTCAGGTTTTTGATTTTTATCGTGGTAACTAATTTTCTCAAAAATACAGCAAAGGTTTAAGTGAACTGGCGTCAAAATTTCCAAATCCCTAAGCAGACTTAGCCTATAAAAAAGAATTTAGCTTGTCTGCAATTTATTTTAATAATGTATTTCGGTTCTCGTAAGCGATAACGATGTAGAACGTCGAAATAAAATCAGCGCTTTTCATACACTAAACACGTCTGCGTGTTTAAGATAGTAAAACTAACACCCTTCTTAGAAACAAGAGGCCACGCCCATAAAGAAACTGTATAACTTACGACAGCAAAAAGTAAATAAATCAATCATAAGAGAGTAAAGTATGAATATTAAGTGCCAGACACTGCTAAAGCAACGCTTGATTTATTCGGACTCTATAAGTCTATTTTGGGAAACATTACCAATCAACAAATAAATAATTAAGAAGATGTTTTCCCTGTTTCATCATTAATTCAGTAATGTAAGCAACTCAGAAGAATGCGAATATAGAGGTTAATTTAATTAATGGACACATTTAATCTAGAGTTTTGCTGGCTCTGCGCGAAGTCTTATTTTCAAGATAGTGCATCTTGAGTAAAATTTAAGAGCTTGCTTTTTCTTCCATTGCATTTACTAATTATTTAATTTACATCAATGTGTACAATTAATTTAATAGTTAAAGTTATAAAATATCTATTTGTATGATGATTCACACTGATTTTGAATTTATCGAAAAAAAAATGCCATTTTCAAGTACATATGTTTGATTTAAAAAAAAAAACTTTTTTTTTGTTTAATAATTTTTTGTGCCTCTTCAAAAAAGTATACAAACAAAATGAATATAAAGTAAGTTTTCCTTATTCAAATAATATAACTCTTCTTCAATTTATTTTAAGAAAATTTTTGAAAAAACAAAAAATTATTTTATCAATGTCTTTTGAATATACCTGTCTTCTCGTGACATTTTATAACTAACGAAGTAAAAAAAAATAGGCATTATTTGCTTGTAATCAATAATATTTATTTCTGACTATATCCGTGAACCTAATTAAAATAATGAATTCAAGAAATCTCTATTTCTCCAGAGTTTAGATTTTATTTTTTTTAGAATGTTATTATTCAATATAGAGTGCATTTTCCACACTTCGCCTTCAGGGTCGCCTTCAATCATTTAAATCCATCATGATGTAGCGATCAATTAGGAACCTTACAATAATTAATCCAGCTGTATTTATTTTTATTTAAACAATCATCTTAAATAATTTGGGAAAATAAACAATTAGAAATTATGTGACAAATGAGCACATAAAAAATTTAAATATAAAAATTATAGCAATGAGAATATTTTATTTCATAACTTCCGAAAAAGATACTACACAGTGCAATCAGATAAAAAAAAAATAGTATGGATCTCAAGCGAATTTTAGAAAAATAATTCAAAATATTAATAATTTTTACTCTTAACTTTTTTATAAATTTACTATATTTACTTATAACTCTATACAGGTACTTCTCAAACGAAAGAAATTCTATAAAGTATTAATTAATTAACCAAGTAGAAACAAAATGAAAGTTTATATTTTAATAAAGGATATTCGGAAATGATTTAAAATAAAAAGGTACATAATCGAAAGTTTTTAAAAAACGTCTTTGATTATTATATTTCCACTACTTCAAATAGCCAATTTTATACAAATATAAAAAAATTGATTTTGTATTAAACTGTTGACAATATTTTTAAAGATTGTTATAGTTTCTCTTGTTGCGTTTCAAAAAAAATTAATTAATTTTCAACTCGCTTAGAATATGTTTTTTAAAAATGTTATACATATGTGTAATATTTAATGAAAAACATCAATTATATTTAAATATAATCTAAAACATTATTACTTAAATATATGAAATCAGCTGCATGTCTACCGAAATCACGGATTATTTTCGGAAGAAAAATCGCACTTAAGGACATAGTTATATTTTATTACTAAGACAGTAAAACGGTGATCATCATTTCTCTATTCTTCTTTATCGTCTTTTCTACATTATTTCTATAGATGGGGACAATAGAATAGAAATTCCACAAAAAACAAGTATTATTCGCCAATGAGTCTTTTGGATATGATGATATTATATGCTACATAATTAAGCAAAAATTCAGAAAATTTGTGAATTTTCGAAAACTATTCGACAATATACGTAATACATCCGTAATTTTTCAAAACATTCCGGTATACATCATACGAAATACTATGACACACTATGAAAACATTTAGTATTCTTATTGGACCAGCATGCTTCCCTGTATCCATCCCTGAGTTGAACTCCACAAGTTAGATGGAAACAGTTGCGTGGAGTCTTCGTATTTTGATGTAGAGACGAAAGCAGACGAACCTCAATGCCACCCTCAGAAGTATCATTTCACTTGGATGACAGTGGACCATAACATTTTTAACGAAACACTTTATGTAGATTTTGCTAAAAAATATAAATATAAAGTAACAAGTATATTTTTAAGACCTGAAGATAAATAGAATATTCCACGACCTCATTGCAATAATATACTATATATTGTGGCATATTATTATATTCCACCAAGAGGCATTCTTAATTTTAACCATTCATATTTTCTTCGGGCAAGTTCAGGAGCTTGATTTTCATTCTAAAGTCATTATTAATCTGACATGTCTTCATGATCTCATTTTATCCATGTTTTTGTAGAGTGTAGTTCGTAGTAAGAAACTATAATAGATAGTATTCATGTGTTGCAATTGAGGGAAAGCGAAAAATTACCGCAAAAGACGTCTTTTGTTTAATATTAACTGGAATCGTACCTGGATCCAGCGAAAAGCGATGTCGTATTGCCAGGCCAAGTGAACTTTTATCCACGATTTGTTGTTGACATTAACTAGTTTAACATTTTTATGTAAATAGAATTAAATGTAATTAATGTTCATAATTAATACTAATCAATCGTTCGCACATGATAAATAATTAAATAAAAGCACGGTAAAATCGATGGAATGAGAAAGTGATTTGTACTTTGAATAGTCACCAATAGATGGCAGTACTGAGTAGAAACTTTGACAAATTGATTGTCAATCTAAAAATTACTATTTGCTCATTGATAATAATTTAATTTTAATTATATTATGTATCAAATAATATGGCGTAAATTTGCTTTCTTTTATAACACAATAATTTTTCTCAATTTAAACATTGTGTTTATATTTTCAATAAATAAGTATCAAATATAGAATTAGATATATGTTATTTGCTGTAAAAACACTTGGACACACGACTATACGCTAAAAATTCGGCATAAAATACTTTAATCAACAAATTCTCCAGTAAAATATAAGTCAAGATTAATCTAATGCATACGGAACATTAAACAAGAAAAGCACACGCACAGCAGGTGCATTACATTACATTCTATGTCAACAAACAAAATGATAACAAGAACTTCGTTTCGATGAAAAGAATAGCAAATAGGACATCATCAAGCTTACAAAAAAGAAAGATAAGTAACATTTCTAAGAACACCCGAAAGAATACAAATTCTTATATTGATGTACTACCAGAAAAGAAAGGGGGAAAAAAACTAAGATGAAATCACTTTCAATCTTTCCAGTAATTGTTTAGTGTCATTCGGAATCAGAGTAATATTGGAATTCTTCCAAGAAGGTATTCAATATACTTTGAAATACTCTTTCAATGGCAAAGTAATAAGACTATTTTCGGGTGTATCGATTTATCATTTTCTTCAAATAAATATATGACTGAGAAATTATTTTCGTCTTTGTATTTGTAGTATTACTAATAAAAAAAAATAGTCAATATATAGAAATAAATTATAGATGCCCAAATTGCATTTGATTTTGGGCGGAAAATATTTCGCAAATTTATTGCGGATTTTTAAAAAAAAATGGTAATTTTAAATCTGCTGTGCTCCACCACTTTTTATATCAATTTCCATTCCTTGGAATATTTATCATTTTATAAAATTCTACTATAAGAAAAGATAAAAGAAAAAGGAATCTTTCAAAATGAAACAGCGATACTGAGACCATTGATCACAATCACTGGAATATGAAAATATGGTAATAAAATTTTTAAAAAAGTTTCTTTCAGCTGTGCCGAATATTCATAAAAAAAAAAAAAATAGAAAGTTTTTTTCAAAATCTTGAATAGATAACGATAGTAATGTAATCGATATTTATTTAAAAAAGAAAGATTGAAGGCGATAAAAATAGTAAATTGTTAGCTAGAATATTTTAATCGGAAATGGGAAACAAAATATGAATTCAGATTAATATGCTTTTACTTTTCTTTAGATTATCTATTTTTAATCTCGTTTTTATATACACTTATCCAGGGCCCGACGTAGCCTAATTTGGGCCCGGGACAAAAATGTTTTTGGGGCCACCTTTGATTCACAACAACAAATTTTCTATTTGATTTAGCAAACTATTATATTCGATTGACAACGTAAAATAAATATTCTATTTGATTTGGGTGTCCCTCTGATGTGGGGGCCAGGGACAATTGCCACCTACCCCTTTCTTTAATCAGGTTCTATGAATGAAACTTTAAACGCCATGAGGATGTAGAATTTTTTAACTTTTTTTCATTTAACTACAAGAATAGAAATTTGGAATAAATTATTATCATAATTTATGTTATTATCTTCGAATAATATGTATAAAAACAATAAAACACAAAATAAAGCACAGCATTTTTTAGATTATTAATTTTTAAACAAGCGAGAAAATCGAAAACCGCCTTAAATTAAAACACAATTTGAAGAAAACAGCTTCGACAATCAGAAAAGAAGGTTAAATTTACTAATATTAATGGACTGTTGACAAGCTTTTAACTATATATAATAACAGGTTTTGGGGTGGTTTAAAAATGTCATATGTCAAAAAGTTTCTGTCAAAAACTCTTGACAATTTAAATTAGTTGATTTTCACTTACAAATTCATTGTGAAGATGATGAATTTTGCATAATGTTCTAAGTCCAAAAAGTGTCTTTACATAATGCTTCAATTCGTTCACCACCCTATTTAATAAATGCAAAATTTGCTTTGAAAAATAAAACGATGTAAATAGTACTATGATTTTATTACCAAAAATATTACTTGTATTTGTGATTTTATAACAATAAATAATTATATAAAATGTATCCCCTTTCTTTCTTTAACTACGAAAAACAATGTTATAAAATTTTAAACTAAACGTTTATACTTATCAAGTTTTCATTTTCACACAGTATGTTTATTTCTTTAATAAAAAATGAAAAAACGATTATAATAAATTAAAGATTAAAAATAGTTTGATTATATAATTTTTCTAGGTTTCTAGAATTGAACAATATCAGCCAATTATTGTTTTAAGAATTCCTTTAAGCTGTTTAAAATTTTATGACATTTAAGATGGTGACATTCAATGAAAATTTAAAATCATTTTTGATATATGTCTCTTGAGAAAAATAAGATTTTATCAACAAACATTTAACCATGAAATAAGGTCAACAATTATTCTAATTAAATTTTATTTATTTTATTGAATTCTGAAATATTTTTTGCTAAAAGTTTGCCTAACATTGCAAAATATTTAAAGTTTATATCTTATTGTTGATTAATCATCAATTATTGATAATTTTAAAAGCAATTGGTATCAATATCTTGAGAAATCTTCATTAAGATATTATGTTTATTGCAAGAGAGCGTAGCAAATGTATGTTGTAAATTTCTTAAGCGTATAAATGTCACTCAGAAGCAATAACAGTCCATCTGTCAGCTGAAATGATTAGCGCTCAACAGCTTGTGTGTTCGATTCCGAGCTAAATTCTGAGATTTAAAATATAACAGAGTGAATTTTTGAATTCATACCATCTGAATTTAGAAGATTCGTGGTGGTTTGAAATCCATTTCTAAATCGAGTCTTAACCGAACTTAATTCTTGTGTAAAAATGTAAGTAAATAATTTTTAAAAAAATTTTAATTGAAGCATTTTGACAGTAGTCATTGACTTATTTGTTATGTAAACTCGCCCAGTACATTTAAATATTTATAATCGAATGTTTTTTAATTATCAATAAAAACTACTTTATATATATATATATATATATATATATATATATATATATATATATATATATATATATATATATATATATATATATATATATATATAGGGAAGAGAGAGAGAGAGAATCTTAAGACTTCACTTCCTTAAGAAATTTTCCTTAAGAACGCTATTTTTTATTGGGAACTAATTTATTTTATTATGTTTCAATAAAAAATTTATTTTTAATAGTTTGATTTTTTTTTCCCTATTCAGTTCAATAGTTCTCACATACTTTTAGAATCGTTTTCTTAAAGTCAGGAATTCAGCTTTCTCCTCGCTTTATTATTTTCGTATACATTGAAATTACTCATGTAGAAAAAAAAAGCTGCTGACTTTGCTGACTCTCTCATAGTATTAAAATGTTCATACTCACATTAAAGAAAATTTAGTAAATTTTGATAGTTAAGTTTGATAATCTATTAATTGAAGCTCAATTAGTAAATTTTGCTAAATCACCTATCGACCAAAAAATTTTATAAGAGAAAGAAATATCCTGACCGGAGTATATACCCAAAGTGCTCCAGTCACAAAACAAAATTAACAAGTGGCTTGTAATGTTTAACATTCTTTCCTTAATGCAGTAAAATAATGATAGGAATAAAAACGATGTGCTTATAATTAAAAGAGGAAAATTACTAAGGAGAACGAACACATTTATTTAAATTCACATTCAAAAAATAAAAATAATTTATAGAAATAATAACTGTAGTTACATCACCGACCTCAAACTGCACATCCTACTCTAAACAGCTGAGTGGAACTGTGAACTCACCCCGGATAGCAGACTCACCCGACTTCTCACAAGTCGAATACGTGTGGACTGCCCTCAGATGTGTGCTATTCAAATACCACAGATGCATAACGCAGAGGAATTGAGTGCTGTAATGAACTTGGCTAGGAATATCTCAAGAGAAAATTAGTCGATTCATAAATAGTATGCTTCAGCGTTTGGAGATCTGTACAGATTACTCATGGTGCTCATAACCCACTGACTACATTTTGTTCTTTAATCTTCAGTACATGAGTCTTACTTCCACCAATACTATTATTTTCACGTCATTGTAACGGCAGCCCATATGGGGTCTAGGGCAACAATGTTCATATCTGTTTCATGACCAGAGTTAAAAAGTCCATATGTCCTGGTTAGGAGATCAGCTTATTCGAAAACCCCAGTGCTTACTTCCTAAATATCCTTCGTTGGGTTGATAATTGGGATAAAAGACTGAGCCGACCTCGCTCTATATATATATATAAATACATATGTATACACACACACTCACACACACACACACATGTATATATATATATATATATATATATACATACATATATATATATATATATATATATATATATATACATACATATATATATATATATATATATATACATACATATATATATATATATATATATATATATATATATTGTTTGCATATTCTACATTAATAATTCTTTGTTAAAAAAAATTTTTGTCATTTAACTGAAGCCAATAGAACTGCGTAAAATAAAACTTTTTTTTTTTTTTTTTGATTGAAATAATGAAATACTTGTTAAAGAAACGCTTTTAAGGTCTCTCACTTTAATAGAAGTGATTCTATATATAGACAGAGAAAAATTGAATCTCTTATTATTTTTTTTCTTCTAAAAATATTTCATCTATTAAGAACTTCAATTAAGAAGAAACCATTTTTTTAGATATATAAAAAAACTCACAGAATTAACACATAATAAATGATATTTTAAAAAAAATGTATTTTTAATTCTATTATTACGGTTTTTTCCCAACATCAAGGCATTCTTAATTCAATTTTGCGAATACTTTTATCCCTATCAAAGTCAATGTACAATATTAATATTTCGCGAAGTACTAGTTTTACTAACTTAGAAAACTAAAAAAAAAATTATTTTTTTTTTTTTAAATTTTCCTTTAAATCTTAATCATTAAATTTTTTATTTAAATCACCACTTTTGTAGCTGAATTTAATGATTAAGATTTATAAATGAATTTTTTTTTAAATTTTTCATTTATATCCTCTAATAGCTTAATTTTTTATTTAAATCTTCACTTTCGTAGAATGCTAAAAATATCAATAATAAAACGATTTTGTTAGAGTTCATTGGGGCATATAGTTACATTAAGAAACTGAATAAAATGTGTAATATATAGTAAAAATTTATTATATCATTTTTACAATTGTCAGCTCAAACGAAAATTGAATGTACTGCGTTGCTCTCAGTAAATTTGTGATTGATTACAGTTGGTATTCATTTATCCAAACCTAATAGATCTACTAAATTCGATCTCCCTTTAGTTATAATAAATTGACCTCTTGTGTTCGTTATAAACCACTTTGCTGACTCTCTCATAGTATTAAAATGTTCATACTCACATTAAAGAAAATTTAGTAACTTTTGATAGTTAAGTTTAATAATCTATTAATTGAAGCTCAATTAGTAAATTTTGTTAAATTGATCCAATCACATTAATTATTACATGCGATATAGGTGCTCGTTAAACCTGTGGAATCAAAAATCCTACAGTCAGTCGTTGAGTAATTTTCTTCAGACCATTACACCGAAGGTAATGGTCTGAAGAAAATTTCCTCCCCCTCCAGATCAATGTCAAAATTAAAAGAGTGCATCCTCTGGTGGCGCCATCTATAAGAGGACTTTAGAACAAAGTCAAACTTTCATCTTCGTGGTGCTCTGATTAAACGAAAGACGCACCCTACTGACTTAAATTAGCATAGCCAACGGCACAGCGAGCTTAGCTTGTCCAGGTGTGTCATAAGTAACAACAATACATTAATTGTTCTACTCTAAGTGTTGCTACAAGTCTCACAAATGAAGTTTTCTTTTTAAATGCAAAGACTGCGCGGTTATTTCTCGCCAAAAAAGTTTAAATTAAGTACTGTGCCGATTAACTTGACTGATGAAGTTGCTGGATGACTTGGACTTAGGTACACGCATTTCTAAAAGCAAAATGGAGGGGAAGCAATTTGTTGGGTTTTTTTTTTTTTTTTTTTTTTTTTAAGTTAATTTCAAATGGTGCTAGATTTTTAAACTAAGTAGACACTATATAAATTCTAAAGTCTTTCATTTCAAATGAATACCAGAAATTTTATAATCTCTGCTCTATACTCAGTTGATCTATTGTAGCTCATCAGAAAGTAACATCTTATTACAAGAGCTTGAATAACGTTGAGGCATTTGATCGTGGCCTCTATATCAGACAGGCTCCCAAATCGAATAGAAAGTTTATTTTATGAGGTCAATTTTATGAGAATCATTTGCCAAATCGAATATAAAGTTCTTCATTGTGAAGCAAAGGGAGTCCCCAAAGAAGTTTTTGCCCTGGGCCCCAATCAGATTAAGTCGAGGCTGCTCATTCCTTTAATTACTTTATCCATCAGCCAATTCTAAAAAGTTTGATAATATTGTTTTGAATATTCTTCCTTAATAATATAAAGTTAATTAATATTGTTTACATACTCAGTTTCTAGGTAGACTTATTTATGTATTCCACGTTCTTGAAAAAATTTTAATTGCTACTCTTAACGAAATACGATCGAAAATACCAATATAAAAAAGTATGCATGAAAAAGTTTCTATTAAGGAATCGGTGATTCTAATAAATAAAGTATAGTTTTGTTGATGATATTAATGAAACTATAATTGTTATTTAATTGGAAAATAAATTTCAAGGAATTTTTCACAAATCAAAAAAAAAAAAAAAAAAACTCCAGAACAAGTTTCTTTGATCATGTTTTAATTGCATGATCTCAGAACATGTTCTAATTGAAAAAAAATTATAATGATTTTCTGATAAAGACACTGATGATTTGCACGAATCTTTAGAACTAGAATTGAATTTTTAGAAGAATTAATAATTATCACCTGAAAATTACAAGACCTTTAAAATGACCATCAGTCATTGAATTTGCGTTCTTTGAAGAAGATGATAGCTATTTGAGAAAATCCTTCCAGAAACCAATATGCATTAATTTTCAAAAAATCCTTACAACTCTTTTCAACCTTTAAATTATTTACAACTAAATACTACTTTATATCTACTATATATCTTAACGAAAATGCACTTAGATTTCACGGCAAAATGGAATTTAGAATTTGCAAGAATAAATATAAGATACATGAATATAAACTTATTATTTAAATTGAAAATAAACTAATTATTTGCTATTTCTGTTTTTAAATTCTGTTAATAATTCGATGTTTTCTTTAATTCCTTATTTTATGAGACTCATTTGAATTTTGGAGTATAATTTCAAATTATTAAAACAAAAATAAAACATTATAGGTACATGGAATTAATTGCGACTCGCAATTTGTACTTACTATTATCTTTAAATTAGCTTAAAATCAGTTTTTATATAGAAATATATAAAAAAAAATGTCCCACACACTTGGCAATTTAAAATACTATATAAATTTTAACTCAATAAAAACGGATTGAATTAACTTATTTTGTCTATTAGCGGCATATTTTTAGTTGTTAAGCATTATTAAATCTGAATGAATATTTATTAAGCCAAATACGTGTATCAGAAACTTTTGCAAAAGGAAATCTATGCCATTTTATAAGTTTTCAATTCTAAAAACCTTTAAAATATTATTTTTTTAATAAAAATTTCATTCAACCTCTCTGAGCATACTTTGCGATGAATGAGGAAAATTTTGAAATATACACCAAACAGCACATATCCAATAGCCTCATACACATTAAGAAATGTTTGAATGAAATATGTTTCCTTCATCCTTACTTGAATTATTGCTTCGAATGATAAAACTCGAATAAATTGGCAAGTTAGACTTCATCCAGAAAAAAGACACATTTATCAATGCTTTCCCAATTGAGTTCAATCCACCAAGGTTGAGAATCAGAAATGAACCATGTTCCCACCAGGCAACGCTGAAAATTCCCCGCCTAATACGGTCACATTGTAATAAAAGAAAAACTAAAGAAATGCATCCGCTTTAGCGAGAGAATTTTCCAAGGGAAAGAACAGTGGATCATTACTTTGAGTGATTAAGCCACTTCGCGCTACTAATGAGCACCGTTGCTCCAAGAGAAGCTCCGCCTTATAAGCTTGTGCCAGGTGATCTCTCAAAAGAGCATTGCTCCTTGCACAGATTTGAGATGCGTTCCCTGGGAGGCGCAAATTAAGCACACCATTTAGACGGACAACTTATCCGGGGATTTAAGATAGGTGGAAAATATATAGGAAAGGCAAATCTCTAGAAGTTATATAGCAGTAGGCATAAATTATTTAAACTGTTCTTAGGAATATAAAATCTTAAAGACGCCAGTGTGTATATAGGACTCTGAAAATGCAATTACAAATTTCAAAACATTTAATTTCAGACAGTAAAATGGCACAAATGCCTGATTTTATCAGTACTAGAATACACATATAATAATTGTATTTTATAACTCATTTATACAATGTAATATTTTCCTATCGAAGTTTTATTTATATTACTGAAATTGCCTCATTATCCTTATATATTTATAAATATTAATCAAATATAGAGAAGAACTTTGTACTCTAGTTCCGAGCATTTGAACAAACTCTGCTGGTTTTGGGAAGCTATTCAGAAAATTTGAATTATTCATGTGTTACAAGGTAAGGATCAAGTTATGGTGTTGTTATTTATGACACTTGGACAAGCAAAGCTCGCTAACCGACGTCTATGCGAAATTAAGTCAGAAGGGAGCGTCTTTCGCTTAACCAGAGTTCCACGAAGGTGAAAGTACGTCTTTACACTAAAACTCTTTCGACAGATGGCACCACCAGAAGATCCACTCCCTCAATTTTGACTTTGATCTACAGGGGGAAAGAAATTTTCTCCACATCATTACACCCACCCATGGTAACAGCTTGACGACCGACCACAAGACTTTCGATTAAACAGATTTAATGAGCACGTATATCGCATGTACTCGATGGGTATTTGGCGACACTGGGTATCGAACCCTGCCCTATCATCAGGCTACCAAGGCCTTGAAGGAACAAGAAAAATTTCACAGCACTCATACAGGCGCAGAAAACAGAAAGTTAAACAATAGTCTCCCACAAGTAGTGGCTCAACAATTATTTGTCTCATCGTGACATAACGGATTATTTGCAGCGAAAGATCTTGGTTTCTATCTACTGTTGAACAACATGAGATGAAGTGCCGCGATTCAGCATACATGTCTGTCAATATAGGTGTATATCTTAAGAGTTTCCTCTCTTAAGAGTTTCCTCTCTTAAGGCAGGTGTATACGGTCCATTTTCAATAAATACATATGGAAACCAATTTAAAAGATATATATACAAGCTTTATTGAAAAGCGTACTTAATTCTGTTGGAAATGTATGAAATATTGGGGCATATATTATCATAATCTACATTTACCCATATAGTTTTAGATACGTACGGGAGAAACAAAAAAAAATGAATTATTAAAAGAGTATGGATTTATAGGATGTCGCAAAATTTCATCAATTACATTTTGTTTAATTATATTTAAACATTACCAGACTTTCTTAACTGTTTTAAGTACAAATTATTTAGGAACTAGTTTAAATGCGATCAGAAAATTTTAAAAAATTATAAAATAATTTTTTATAAAAAAATAATAAAGTATTTTTTAAGCTAATAAATGCCTCTAAAATCAATTGTGGTAGAAATTGACATTTAAAAATAAAAATAAATATAATTTATGTGAATAAAATAATAATCACAGCATACTTAAATTATTTTATATGCCACACTTTAGAGTGTACATAAAAATTATGATTTCTTTCTGTTATAATTAGAAAATCTGGAGAAATGAAATAGAACAAAGTCATGTTAATTAAATTAAAATATATTTAAAAACTAAAGGAATATTTATTAAAGTTGTGTAATATGAGTGGAATGGTTTTCATATGGTGACAGCAACCGTTATTTAAACAGACTTAATTCAATAGAAAATACGTTGTTGGGTACTAAATTTCTATCGAATGTAAAAATTTTCATATGTAAAATAGATCCAACTATTTTTCTCCATAAATAAAACACAATGTATATAAAATATAATATTTATTAAGAAATCAAATTTTAAGAGAGAGATGCGCTTATCAAATCAAACCTTTTTCTTCTAGTTTTTAAAATCGAGAGTCGTTATTGTACATTTACTACACGAGAAAACGGATATCAGAAAATTCGAAACTTCAATGCTTTTTCTTCCTTTATAGCTTTAAGGAAGAGAGAGTTAACAATCAATCTTCAGAGAAAAAGAAAAATATCTCAAGCAAATTTTCAAGTTTTAGTTTGCTTCAAACTAATTCATGACTATTTCTTCTAAAGATAAAAAAAAAAATGTTATAGAAATGAGGGGGGAAAAAATGACTTTACTCATTTTACATTATTTAGAATAGATGACATTACTTAGAAGCGGACACCAAAGGAAAAAAAAAAAAAAAAAAACATGAAGTGGCACAGAACCACAAAATAAAATTAAGGAAAGGAAATCACAAACGAATGACAACTGTTACGAAAAAAGTAATTCGTACGAGATATTTGATGAACGTTCTAAAAATGGAATAAAGAAGCAATGATTTAAGTGGTTAACATAAGTACTGGCTATTAATTATCATTCAGTAAACTTAAAATTTGTTTGCATTTTACTATAGAGTTATCTACTTAACCTTTACAAGCATAACCCCATGTTGACATTACCCACTCAAATCAATGAATTTTATTATAATAACACCGTTCTGAATCTTAAGAATTATCTTGTACCAAGAAGAGAAGATCCAAAGAAGTTGTTAATATAATTTCTGAGAGAAATATTTTATGCATACACTACCAGTTTTCAATATATCAGTGTCTGATTGGAACTAATTCAGTATCCCCATATATTGGCGAACGCGGCGAATTTTTTTCGTCGCCAAGTCGCCAAAGTAAGCGCGCCAAGCTAACACGGGAAATTTCCCGAAGCTCGATCGAAAAATAAGCATTTCAGAAAATTAAAAAAGGGAAATAAATATAAATGATGGACTTACTTGATATGAAGTTTAGCTGATATGCCGATTGGTATGTTTATTTCGACATTTTTTTCGTTGTCACCAGGGTCACATTTCATTTTTTTTTTTTTTTTTTTTTTTTAAGGCATGCAAAAAGTATTTTTATAAATATTTACACTTTAAAAAATTTAAAAAAAAGCAAAAAAAAAGGGAATGCAAATATATTATTTTAAATATAAATTACTTTATAAAATTGAAAAAAAAAACATTCAAAAAATATTTTTCTAAATATATACGCTTTATAAATTTTAAGATAATCATGGAAAAAATATTTTTTTAAATATATACACTTTTAAAGTAAATAAAGATAAAACACTAATACAATAAAAAAATATACATTCAGAGTTTGAATAAAATAATTACACCTTCTGCGAAATTTGGTACTCATCCCAATTAATTCCCGAAACGATTTCAACAAATTTATTAAAACAATTTTCATTTGCAGCTATGCAAGCTTTATGAAACATATACATTGCAAGGTAAAATTTAAAATCTGTAATTATTTATTGTATTTAACAAAAATATAAAAGGTAATAAATTAAATTAATAAGATAATAAATATATATAATAAATAAAAACCAAATAAAATGAAATAATGTAAAAGAAATTGTAAAAAAGAAGAATTTACGATGATTAGACGCTGGTGACACCGAAGCCTAACTGAGGGAAAATACTTCCAATTCCAATAGAAACGTGGAACAAAGAATGTTCTAGAACAATGAAAGTCGAAGTAAAATTTAAATAGCTGTAAAATTTATGTAAAACACAAGAAAAATGAATAGTGGCAACAAAAAAAAAAGAAATAGTAACTAAAACTGAATTTGGCAACACTACAATAAAAACAAAAGCTGAAATCGACAACACTACGAAGTAAACAGAGGGCGCCAGATTTTGCGAGAAATCATATATGGGGATACTGAACTTGTACCGTCTGATTTGCTGTACTTAGAAAAATAAGGAGTAAAATAAAAAAAGAAGAAATAATTATCAAAAATAAGTAGAAACTAACTTTAAATGGTTAATTTATCATTTTTTATACATTTATCATTAATGTAATTCATTTAATAATTTTAAAAAATGATTTATCCTTTTTATTATTATTTTATTAATATTATTTACATTTTATTCATATATATTCATAATAATATGATAAAGTTTATTATGAAACTATAACAAATACACATTAATTAATAAATAAATACATATGATACTAATATGTATTTATTCTCTTACTTTTTATTTTGTTTATAATAAATTACAATATATGAAAATGCATATAATATATATAAATTTGTACGCTAATAATATTGATAAAAATAAATTCAAAACTTTAATTAATATTAATTATATTTAAACACAATAAAAATATTCAATCAATTTATTGAGGTCTTAAATTCACTTTTTTCTCTTAGCCCATGTTTTATTTCCCATTTTCAAAAAATCACAAATGTAAATTTTCAGATAGGAATAGCTACTGTTGATCACAACAGATGGCACCACTACACAAAATCCTATTTTTATGGATTACTTGTTTAAAATGTTCTTTTTCCTGTTAAAATGCTATCCTGTCATCCCATTTCATTCTTTTGTTTTAAATGAGACTTGGTTGGTTGAAAAATATAATCATGCTCTTTACTTTGATTACGTTTTCATTATAATAATTAAAATGTTAAATCAAAATACAGTGTTTTCGTTTATTTTTGTGAGATTATATATATATATATATATATATATATATATATATATATATATATATATATATATATATATATATATATATATAAACTCTTTTCGTACTTTGGCTGAACATTAAATATAACTCAGATTTAAAAATTTTTGAATTGAATATATTTCAAAATATATAAATACAAAAATTTGATATGAATTTTATAATAAGCATACTTAAAACTTTAATAAAATTTTGGCAACACAGACTTAACTTAAAAAGTAAACAGATTAGGCGTATTCTAAGAGAGCAAAACTAATTTATTTTATTAAATTAATAATAAACAATAATTTTAAATACTTATACATAAATATTAATTAGATGAGAGTTTTGAGAATTTTTTTTTTTTCGGTACGCTTTCTTTTCATAAACATAATTATAATGAAAAAATATTATTTAAATATGCTCAATTTCTGTTTTACATAAAGTTAATTACAAAAAAGTGCTTTAACGTAAATGTGATATTAAGTAAGAGAGAGAATTATGCCACGAAAGTGATCTTTTTTTAAATTTAGAAATTCCTTATTAAAAGATAGCCCGAAATGATACACATGATTCAATATCAAACCTTATTATACTTCCCATTTTTATAAAGTTTCACTACATTTTTTTCATCTTTAATGGCGTACATATTTTTCAGTAATAAGCAAAACTAATGGCGTTAAATTAAAGAAATAGCTTTAATGCTTCCAATACTTTTTGGGTTAAGGATCAAAATTCTACATTCCATGAAATATTAAATTTTTCACTAAGTAAACATAAAAAAAAAAAAATAACTTTCATTTTTTTTTCCTTAAATTGACAAGCCTGCACATAAATTAGCATTCTAATGTTTTATTATAATTTTTATTACAATATAATATATGTGAATACTATATACAACTGATATAGCACTAATATAAATTATTAAGAAAATAAATATTAATTTCATTTAATATGTGAAAAAAATTGAAGAAATGTATTTTTTCTAGCATTAAAAATAAATTAAACGTTTTATCCTACTTCCAACACTTCTAAAAATGACACACAATTTTTATCATTTAATGATTCTGTTCCAGTAAATAACACTGTTGTTAATTTTTCATGTTATGAAACATGTCAACAATATTTCCTTCACACAATTTCATCATCAAAAATCATTCTTCAACTCAAATTATTATATGCAATAAAAGAATTAAAATACATAAGTACAAAAAACATTTTGACCAAAAACAAATTCACTTAATATGCTGATGATGTTTTATGATTTAATATTAATGAAGACAAACTGTAAAAACACTAACTAAACGATGCTTTTTAACACAATATTCAAAATGACACGCAATAATCATAACAAAATAGATACAGTAATCCATTTTGAGTGTACTTGTTATCATGATTAGAATAGTAATGTTTCCTATTAAAAAAAAAAACTTATACGAAGAACACAAAACGAGTCTCACATCGACACATATTTTAAAATTTCGATTCAATAATATCCGACTTTTTTAACAAATATTTCTTACATTGCAACCATTTCGTACATCCAATTTTTAATGATTTAATGCTATTATTACAGAAATATTTTGATTCAAGTTTCACGTATTTATTGCAAAACAGTCTACAAAAAACATTTTCCTTTTTTACCAACGATTCATTTATCACATTTTAGTTTGACATTCAAGTTTCATCATTCCAAGTTTCATCACTCATGAAGTTTCATCACTCCATATGACTTGTGACCACTGATCACACACACCTATCCAATTAATGCGTTCCTTTGCCCACTGTAGTCTTCTTTTCGTTGCTGAAAATTAAGATAAGGCTTCTTTCGTGGAATTCTACCTCTCAGCCCAACATCTGTTAATCTTCTCCTGATTGTTCTTGAACTAACAGAAACACCGCCATCATTCAAATCACTTCTGATGGCCGCTAATGACATTTTTCTATCTTGGAGACATAGTCTTTTTATTCTTCTGTCATCAATAGATGTTGTGCACTTTTTCAGCCTTTTCCTTCTTTGTTTTTATTGAATTTGTCTCCTGATATCATAAACAAAACTTTCGGATTCCAGAGGTAGTCACTGAACCATCTATCTGTCTTGCAATTTCAGCATAGTAAGGACCACTTTCTCGTAACACAATAATATTACATTCGTAACACAATAATATTACAATTTGTTTTCTAGGTGTCCAATCTACTCTTTTATTTGATGCCATTGCTTCTTGACTAAATATTAAAAATTTTTACAAAAATTCCTACTTGCAATTGCAGTGCTCCTTCTACAGAACAAAGCAAAATAATGAATTGTTTCAAGTGTAAACTTGATGTCAGCTTCTACTGGCAGTTAAAACTAACATTTGATTGGTTCTCAGAACAAGAACAGTGATTGGCCAAGAAAGCTAGACATTAGAAACCACTTCATAACTGTGTTTTTTATTTGTATTAAAGTACATATAACATTTTTTGTATTGCAAATAATTGAACTTTGTTTTGTATTGAATTCAATAATAAATTCTCTTTAAAATGATACATACAAGTTTGCATTTTGCGAAACGTAACATTTTCTATAAGCATACAAAGTTTAAAAACATAAAAATTTCCAAAAGTGTCCACAATTTTAGCCACCACTGTATATGTATAAAAGGCGTAGAAAGTATAACCATGAATTATACAAAAGTTTTAAGGACATTGATGTTGTCAAATACATTAAAATACAAAGGATGAGATGGGCTGGCCATGTTATTTGTATGCCAACTGAACGCACCCCTAAAAAAATCTTTCTTGCAAGGCCAATGGGAAAGCATTCCAGAGGTAGGCCCAAAATCAGATGGTTTGATTGTCTTGATAGGGACTTTAACACTATTGGAACATCTAATTGGAAAAGTGCTGCTGAGTACAGGCCAGGATGGAATAAGCTCATTGAGAAGGCCAGGACCCACACAGGGTTGTAGTGCCATTGTTGATTGTATATATATAATGTACGGAAAGAACATCATAAGTCATCACTTATTCAAAAAAAATCAGAAATGTCCTCCATGATTCTTTTTTTATGCATTGATATTCAATGTGTATCGATTTTATTTATTTTAAAATCAGAAAATAACATTAAAAACCAACATATTTTTACTGAAATAAATACATATACGTTATAAAAGTATAGAAAGTAAAATGTTTCCTTCTGTGAATAATCTAAAGAAATTTAAAAACTACAAGTAAATAAACTACCATTTGCTCATTCAAAGCATTTATTTAATGCAAATGTAAAAACAAGAGTTATAGTTTCTAATGCGCTGATAATGAGCAAAGAAATTTAAACTCTTAAGAGAAATGCATTTGTGCAGAAATGCCTTTATGCACCTTCAGATAATCAACTCACCAGTTTTTAGATTCCAATCATGATCCATTAGCTTTTGTCTGAAAAACAGGCTGAACTCTTCTTTTTGATTTTAAATAAGGATATTCATTTTGGTAATCTTGTTCAAATCTGGAGACTTTAAATTTGATAAGTCTCTAGATTGGTTACTTTTCTGCTTAAGTTACTTCTGCATAAAAAATGTGTAGGTACATATATTTTTCTATATATTTTTACGAATGGCTGTGCTCTTCTGGCAAAAATATGAATTGGTTGTGATGAAATTAAACGAGAATCATATGAAACCCTCAACTCACCCAACCACATAGCAAACACTGAAAGTCATCAACGATTAATCAGTAAATATGGGAATAAAAATTGATCGTACACACTTTATTCAACTACCAAATTATCTTTCAGTTTTAAATAATTTAACTAAAATGTAAACTATTTGTCAGTTAGTCTTTTCCTCAAATTTCTTTGAATAATAATAGAGAGTATTATATTTCTTTTTGCATCTTCTTCCGTTATAATCGTATTATACTTCGCATACCAAATTTCCTGATAGTCGGACAAAAATAAAAAATTTTTTAAATATTCTCAGAAATATAAATTAAGCTTAATTTTTTTAACATATGTGTACCACAATCCAACAGAATGATTTTGAAAATTGAGCAGAATCATTGTAGTTTATGCTTATAGAATATGACAGTCATAAATGGCCTGATCACAAAACATTACTTTATCCGATTTCAGGTAAACGTTATGTCTTCAAAACCGTTAAATCAGTTCTATCGCCATAATTATATTTTTTCTTAAGCCATAACATACATACACACATTGTGATGCACGCAAACCACGAACTGTACCTTAAGGTTAACATGGCCCATCACCAAGTGCCTCGTAGTTGTGAACTACAGTCAGGCGACGAGGTCATACCTGAGCTTGCGACCTCGTCTTCGCATCCATGCCACACTAGCGGAAGAACTTTGGATGTCACACTCTAACGTGAACAAATCCCAAACAAACGAAGCTCCAACAATCTAGTGAGGAAAAATGCGTTTCCCTCTCCCAATCACTGCCCTCAGCAAATAATAATTTACTTAAGCCATGACAAAAGGAAATAGAGATCTATGAGACATTCTGAAGTCACGTCAAAGTTCATCCTTTCACCATAATGCAAACAATTTATCGATCACCATTTCGACATCTGCAGTTTCTTCTAGGATTACACTAAGACTTCAGTTAGGGAAACTAATTTTAAAAAAATTAATTTCATTAATATAGGAAATTATAGATTAATTGAAGGAAATTAAAAATCAGATTATAAGATTCAATAATTGATATAATGCTGTTTGAACAATTCTAAGAATAATGTCTGATCATTGTGAAATAATCCCGTCGCAGCGCTGAGAGCGCCATCTGTCAACAAGAGATACTACGTTGAGGATTTGTATCGAATGTATAAACACATATTTTTATTCTGACGATAAGAATCGATATTTGATTCTTTTAAAATCATCTCTGAAATGGAGCCGTTTATCAGCAACAGTTACTCTGTTAGTTGACTGTCTTCATACAGTACTATTCTTCTCTATCCAGATTTACTTTACATGGAGCCTAATCACGTTTATCATAAAAAAATTTCCTGAACTGAAATTGTCTTAAAGTCTTAAAGCCATTCCTTTTAATTTTTTTACATTATGTCTTCATTTAAAAAGCACTGATTACATAATCCCACTTAGAAATCACAGTAGAGTATAATGAAATTCTCAGAGGCATGAACTAAGCCTCTGGCACGACCGCCCACATGTAGGCCATGCTTACAGCGCCCATATCTGTTTTCTTGACCGAGGGGTCTGGGGTGTGAGGTATATGTTCCGATAAGGTGGTCAGTATAACGTGAAACCCAGTGTTTACTTTCCAAGCATGCTTGGTATTCAGTTTATCATCTTACTAAAGTGGTAAAAGGCTGATCTCACAGACATGGTATAATTCAAGAAACATTTCCTATTAAAAAAAACTTATATGAGGAAAACAAAACGAGTCTCACATAGACACATATTTTAAAATTTCGATTCAATAACATCTAACTTTTTTAACAAATATTTCCCACATTGCAACCATTTCGTACATCCAATTTTTAATAATTTAATGCTATTAATACAGAAATATTTTGATTCAAGTTTCACGTATTTATTGCAAAACAGTCTACAAAAGACATTTTCCTTTTTTACCAACGATTCATTCTTATCACATTTTAGTTTGACATTCAAGATTTAGCATTTAACAAATTAATTGTGTTTTCAATGGATAAAATCAATGAACCAAACTCAATTTTTTTTTAGAATTATATAAATAAGCATATATTATATATTTTTAGAAAAACTTCCGTTCTTAACAATCATATCCCTTACTCTAAGAAAATTGCAAATGTAGCAGTCATATAACTCACTTATAGTATTTATGATCCCATACAATAAACTGAATGGAATATTTTTATAAGCGGTTCAAACTTAAGATTATTTCGTTCTTTTAAAGAACAGCTAGAATTTCTGGAATATTTCACGAGGCATTTATTATTCACATACTGAGCTATTCAGGATAGAGACTGCGAATTCTGTATTTACTGAAGTTCAGGCTATCTTGAAGTCAAACATCATTTCCTCTAGAAAATTCTTATTTCCTCGTTCTCTTTTGTTGAGTTTAAAAAGTTGAAATGTGCATAATACGAATTTATCATATCTATAAAATAGAAATGACCATCACATTTCATTCAAATATTAATAGTTATGAACATATCAATAAAGAAACGAGGTTATCAGTTAAACAATATGATGATTGATTTAGGTTGATATAGCATGTTAAAATCATTTTTGGGCACAATTTTTAATTCCACCAGGCTTACAGTTTAAAGCATATTCTGACATACTACAAACATGCTCATTCAAGAATCCTAAACTTTTTAACTGAAAATTCAAATAAATAACAATGCAAGCGCGCATAGAAGTGTGCTGTTTCTTTACAAATTTGGAATATTCACCCATCCGTAATTTTGAGCTACTGTCAAATGACAAGGTCACACCTGAACTGGCAGCCTGCTCTCCACATACGCCACACCAGCGGAAGGATTTCGAACGCTATAGATTAATGTGGACACGTCCCCAACCCCAGGAGTTTCTCCTGGGGTTGATCACGGAGAATCTTACGTCTTCAACCCAGTGAGGGAGAATGGGGTCACCCTCCCAATCACTGCCCTACGCAAATGATGCTTCACTTTGCTGATCTAAACAGAAAATGGGTGAAGCTAGTGAGCCAGTGGAGCTCAAATACAAATGATCAGCATATTTAATTGACAAACAAGACCATAACAAAAAGACATCTGTAAAATAGACAAAAAGCTTAAATTTAACTGCACATGATATAAATCTTACAAAATTGAAATATAGAAATTTCTCGAAAGCAAAACTTAATTTAAATAAAAACTTTTAAATGTCAAAATGACTTTAAAATAAATATATCAACGGAGAAAGCTTTTAATCAAAGTTCCATAAAAGAAATCTCCATAGGCGAAGATGAAAAATCAAAAACTCATGATTCATTAAACAACAGAATTTAATCCTGTCTCTTGTCTTCATTAAAGATATCGGAGAATCAAAGTCGAAAAGTAATTTATCATCTGATTAAATTCAAACAGAGAAGTAAATTTTTAAAGAATTTAGTACACTCGACAAACTCTTCTATTCTGATTCGTGAATTTTTCTTCTTTTTTCTCTGAAGAAAAATGTGACCTCCTCCATTCTTGATGTTCTTTTAAAATTAAATTTGGAGCACATTTCCCCCCTTCCCGTGTCAACTTTCTTTGAAAGCAATAAATCACTTTGAGAAATTTTTATCTCCTTTGTTTTGCTTTTTCCTAGACAACGCGATCATCAAAATTGCGCGGAAACTTTTACCTCTTTTATATTGGAAGCGATGGGGAAAGAGGGTTGCAGACGATTCCGTGAATCTCGGCAAAATATTTGCCTTTGTTCCTAACTCATTTAACACAAAGCGGGAAAAAACACAGCTACAAAGAAGAAGAAAAACGCGATTATTTCTTATTTATAAAATTGTTCTAAAGATTTGCAGCTTGCGATTCCATTAACTAACTCCAAGACCCGAGAATTCCATTCGTAAGTTTTCGGATTCGTTTCGCCAAATGATGCCTTAATTGCAATTTGCAGTAAAACGAAACCCTCCGAGAAAGCAAATAACACCTTCTCATTTAATTAAAAACATTAATTGTGGGTGAAATTCAGCACTTTTGAAAGAAATGGGTAAAACCACTCTTAAAATCCATTAACTCTCAAATCTTCAAAAGGAAAAAATTTTCCCGGCAAAAAATTTCATTTATCCAAGAATAACGATTACTTTAATGAGTTGTGACGTCAAAACATATTTACATTAGATAAACACTAAAAATTTTCGTTAGCAATTTTTTTTTAATAACTTTAATAACTCAGCTTTTATATATAATGAGACATTTTATTTCACATTTCATTCTTTCTAACATCCAAATTTTAATTTACAACAGAATCAAATAATTATGTCATATATATATATATATATATATATATATATATATATATATATATATATATATATATATATATATATATATATATATATATATATATATATATATATTATTATTATTATTATTATTATTATTATTATTATTATTATTATTAGAGCTGGTAATAAAATTAAAATAAGGACTTATCTTTATTCTTTGCTTGATAAGTCAAAATTCTGGCATGTTGACGAAGAATGCTAAATGCCACTGCAGAATTTGAGTCGCCAAATGTAGTCATTAAGCAAAGCGATTTTAATCGTGTAATTCTTCATTGCTATTAATCAAAATCAACCATTCAACAATGAAAAGCAAAGAGTAATTTCGTTTGATTTAATTATAACCACCATACCAATAATCGATAACAATCAATGGATCATAGCACTAGTTTTAAACAAAAATAACGTAATTTTAATATTTCATGAAACATATATATATATATAAACAGCATGTTTTAGTTGATAATTGTATTGAACTTAGATATTAATTATTTTAAAGGTTTTGTTGCGTGCTCTCTAAAAGTATTTTTTTATTCTACTTAAATAATATACATGAATCTAATATAATTTTCTAACTTATATTAATAAAGCGAATTAAGATATATATTTCTTTATATTAATAAAGCGAATTAAGTACATATGACCGAATGGAAACAAATACAACAACTTATTTCAAGTTGTCATATCATCAAATTCCAAGCAAGTTATTTAGGCTAATTTCGATGATAGCTCCATCTGGGAATAGAAGTGAAACTAAATTCAGTGTTTTATGCAAAAACATATAAAGCATCGATGGCAAAAACATATAAAACATATAAAGGAGCTCGCATCTGCATGTTTCATGGGATCGACAGAGTCAGATCCCATGAAACATGCAGATGCGAACTCCTTTTAATTATATTTTAACAACAAATTCCAAAAATTTGAACAAACACATTTTTATTAACTAACGTATAATCTCCGTTCCAACAAAACTTTTTCGCTTTATAAGTCACTTCAAAATAATCAGCTTTTTTTTCTTAGCTAAGGCTGACTTTTTTGGCCTTTTAGACAATCGTGCTATAATTTTCGGTGTATTTCAAAGATCCGCAGTACATTAGCCACAATTTCTGTAATGGCCCCCCATTCATCTTTTTAAAAATAAATTTATTTTCTAAAAAATGAATAGGCGCTTACTCCTACAAAAGAATACCTGTTTATATATATATTTTTATTTTTATGATGTAATTTATTATTGTTTTATTACATAATTAGTTGTCACGTTTAAATAGTTAATTCATAAATTGCCGAAATTTAAATTTATCGCAATTTAAAATGTCTATCGACATCATTAGTAAAAAAAATTACACTTGGATTTTTTCTCCTTTTCATTGTCATTTTGTAGCTTTATGCATATAACATTATCATTATAGGTATTATATGCTATTAAAAGGTTCATAAAAAAATAATATATCATAAACTTGAAACACAAAATAGTGATTAAACAATATTTTGACACTGAAAAGAAACCAGTTTAATGCACCCAAAAATGTTCGATTTCTTTCTACCCATGATTTTCAAAGATATAATAACCTAAAATTTAACTAAATGTTTAAAAAATGTTCTATTCTATCAAAAATATAATAAAGAATATAAATGCGTGGCAAGGGACCCTAAGGTTACTCTACACACAAACACTAAGGCACCCTTTTAGTAAAACTCTAGATATATTTTCTTGCAGAAAATTCTGTTAGAATTTTAGTCTATACTATGTATGAGTGTAATTTACTCGAATTAAAAGACGATTCAAAAGTCAAAGGTATGTTTACTAAGATACTGAGAAGCAGTTTAAGCCCATTTGTATAAAGAAGCTGAATAATATACTTACAACACGAGAAAAACTCCATAATCGTAGTGATAGAATGCTTCTGATTGGCTAGATAACATGGTGAAACAATTGTCCCCGGTACGTCATCTATATACTTGTATGAAAAGTGTCATCAGAAATAATCGAATATCCAAGATAAATGAACGTTACGTGATTGCAATTCGATCAAAACGACTTATTGCGATTGAAATATTTTTAAGCATCTTTATTATATTTTGTTGCATTTTTATTATATTCTATCGTCATTGATTTAAGATATTAAAGATTCTATTCAAAAAATTAAAGAAATAAAAAATAGAAGACCATAAAAAAATAGAATCCATAAGAATAGAATCAAAATCATACTTACTTTAAAATGCAATATTAAATACATGACAAAAAACTATACAGAAATTCTGATCCATTGAAATAGTAGAAATAAGATGTTTTTAATAATTTAATGATATTCACACAGAATTTTTTGATGGGATGCGATATTCCCATAAACAGTTAAAACTGTTGCTTGCAAGTTTTTCATGGATACAATAAGGTTATCAAAATGACCTTAAAGAATCTTTTTTTATTCAAGTATAATCTTCAGGTTTTAAATAATAAAGATGGAGGCATATTACTTTTTTGCAGAGTATCATCCAGTAAACTCTAAACATGATCTGTCTGGTTCAGGTCAGGAGAGCATAGTGGCTGATATGACTTATTGCATTGAAACATGTCTTTATAACTATTTCCACCATTATAAAGAATATAAAATTCAATTTTTTGTTGCATTTTTATACGATTTCCTTTTTTGCTTATAAATGACAGTCTTCCATTTTTTACCAATTTCTTTTGATGCCTGAAAAACAGTCAGACGAATAAATTACATAAAAGGAGGTCGATACATCATACTACTTCTAGGCAGATATAATCTGTTTGAACCAATTCAGATCAACGCTAGTATTCACATACCGACTCAGAGAAGAAAAACATGGAACAAAATAAAACATGTTTGTCCTCGATTAATTTGAATAGTTTAATAATTCAAGAGAATGTTTTCTTGTTTTTGAAGAAACCAAAATGGGTCAATGTGCCCAGATCTATTATAATTTAGATTGGCAATTTGTCTAAAAGGCAAGCATATTAAGATACTAACATCTCATTCTAGTTATTCACCAAACATAAACAACACTAAGAATGAATTGGATGTTTTTAAGAAATGTTTAATTAAAATGAACTGCATGACAACAGAATAAATGGTAAGAAATACTATATAAATGTGTTTCCAAAATGGTGAAGTCAATAACATGTGTACTAGGCTAGCCAAGACATGTTACAGACATCATTTCCATTAAAAGAAGACATAAATTGTACTAATATATTATTTATCAATCTACTTAATGTTTCCAGTGATAAAAGCTAAGATTTTAGAAAAAGTGTTTTTCTCATTTGTTCAATTAATTTTTTTCCATATGTCCTACAGTAGGATGTTCTATGAAAAAGTGTGGATTAATGTGGCCCATTTTCTCAATATTGTATAACACATAGAAGATTATAATTCAGTTTAAATTGCATTTTGCTGGGCTCATTTGCTAAGAGAAATTATCCTTGAACCTTAATAAGATTGTTGGAAATATCTAGAAAAAATTTAATATAGGCATTTACAATTAAGATGCAAGAGAGCAACTTTGTCTAAGTTGACATCAAATAATTTTGCTCTTTTCATTATTTCCTAGAATTGATTGCATAATTCTAAAATGACAATCCTTATATTTTCAACAAAATTTGTTTCTAATGTAGTTTACATATTTCATCGTTGTTTTCAGCAAGAAGAACTTAGTGTATTTTACCAGAATTTTTTTATGCATAAAACTCCACACTTCAGGGATTTTTCCACATGAGTAAATGCTTTCCCTTTTCACAGTACAGTATACATGCATTTTAATAGAACTTTGTGTATTTTACCAGAATTTTTTTATGCATAAAACTCCACACTTTAGGGATTTTTCCACATGAGTAAATGCTTTCCCTTTTCACAGTACAGTATACATGTATTTTAATATAAGTATGCAATATCAACATATTTTATTAAATGTTAGTTAATAAAATAAGCTAAATAAGAAAATAATATTCTGTGTTACAGTTAATAAACAATTATGAATTTCTCAATAGTTTTTAAGAAACACTGAATTTGGAAATATTTTTTCAGATGTTTATTAATTATATTCAGATGTCAATATTTTTTAATTTATGAAATGTTAAGATTTAATAATACACATTAATTTTTTTTCTAATTATTATGCAATTTAAAAGTTTAAAAAATACATTTTTAGCTTTTACAGGTAATAAAAAAAATTTAAATTAAATAAAAACTCAAAATGTAAACTTATAAAACTTTAATATGCACCAAGGCATTCTCAATACTCTTCTGTGTGCAAATATCAAGCACAGCAGAAGTGTATTTATTTGAGAATGCACATAATGTGAAATACTAAATGAACTTATATTTGCTAATTCTAAATTTAGTAACTTTATTTTTATTAAATTTAGTAACTTTAAACCAAAACTTTTCATTTGTAAACAAATTTTTTCTTAAACTTAAACTAGAGGCTAATATACAATATACATTATTTTAAATCTACAAATCGACATGAAGTCACAAGCAAAATTCTTTGCAGCTTAACCCTTTTACTTAAATTTAACATATTTGGTAAAAAATTTTGAAGAATAGCAGTCATCATTTTATAACGAGTATCATGGGAAAATGTATAAGAACAGAAAGACAGTATTGACCTACAGCAAAATAAGTTAAGCCCAGTAACGTAGAAAAACCACATCATTCACAAATTATTGAACAACAAACATCTTTCTTGTCAAATATGGTCTAGCTAAAGAACTAGCTAAGTTTAAGTGGTCATAGAATATTAAATATTTATAATATTTAATTACATATCTGCCTCATACATATTTAAATTTACATGTATACTAACAAATAAAATTTTGCATATATGCTACTATTCCATTTTATATATGAATGATTATAATTCAAATTGTATTTACATCATTATATTCAAATTGTATTTACATTATTAAGGCTCTTCCAGACCTACATAACAACTTCTGTTGTCTTGTCGCCCCATCTGGTGTTAGTTCTCAAAGCTTATAGAGGGGAGTATCCCAAACATTATTATTGGTTGAAATTGCTTGTCAATCAATCCTTCAAAGTTAGCGAGTCTGCCAGATTTGGCGCGTTATATCGTGAAACATTTAAGTACTAAAGCCATAAAAACAGCCAAAAAGAGAGTTTTAAATTTGCTCCTAACAGATGTTTACCTCAAATTACCCTTAGGGTTCTTAGAATAGGGGTGAGGGAAAGTGTGTTAGTACAAATGCTCAACGAACTGACACCGGAATTACCTGTTGCTGTCTTGAGGAAAATTTGCTGCCAGTGATTCTAAAGAAAATATTATTTATTTATATTTTAGAGTTCGGCTTTTATTATTCGCACTAAAAAATATGAAGACAAATTGCAAATATTGAGTGATTTTACAGTTACAAATTAAAGGGTCGAAAATGATTATCAGAATTCAAATCAAACCTAAAATACTATATGAATGATTAAAAATATTTTTTTAAGTGCCTTGGTTCAATTTGATTTTATGAGACTTGATCCATTGACTTAAGATACTTTTGAATATGAATGCAACAAATAATTAAAAACTATTATTTTCAAAACTAACTCAATATAAAAATATTTAATTTTTTCAACTTTTTTTAAAACTTGAATAACTCTCTCTCTCTCTCTCTCTCTCTCTCTGTATACATATATATATATATATATATATATATATTCTAATTTTATAAAAATAGATGATATGATTATTATATAAATACAGTTACAATATATATTTTTATGAAAATAACGTTACGATTATCTTTTTATCTATCTATAAATATATATATAATTTTCATAAAAATATTGTAACTGTAATTATTTATATAATAATCATTACATCTGTTTTATATAATTAGAATTACTTACAGCTTGAAAGAGAGATTATCTCTTATCTTTCATCTCACAAATCTTTAACATTATTCCTCTATGTAAAAATTAACTAAATTATAATTAGAAGTACACGTTTTTTAAAAAGTTGATATTCTGGTGTAAAATGTGTTGTGAAATATACTTTAATTCTGAAGATTTTAAAACTCTTCAGTTATTTTATTAGATATTTTCCCCTGGCTTGACGAAAACAAAATTAGAGTGGCACTTAATATGCCTTATAAAAACACACAGATAAATTAGATTAAAATAAGTTAAGAGTAAAATTGTGAGAAATATAAATTAGGTTTATATTTGTCAATAACTAAGCAAATGCAACTTATAGCATACGAGAAAAATGGTAAAAGTGTTGAAATGAATTTATGAGAAATTTGAATTTTCGGAAAACAGCATTCAACATCAATCGAGAAATGCGTCAAGGTGAATAATATGTTCAACAGAATCTTGTAATAGAATAGTTAGGAATGGCTGTATTAGAAAGCTGTTTGGAGACGGTATTGTACTGCGTATCCCATCTTACTGATACAAGATGATTTATGATTTAATTATTGTTGTAGCCATACAGAGAAAAAAGTCGTTCAATCACACTATTTCTAGACTAATCACTTTGAGCATATCTAATTGATTCTCAATTTCCTTCCTGATATTCTCTCTCAAGCATTTCTTCTCGAACATCAATACTATAACTTCAGTTATATATTTTATATCGCCTTAAGTGTTTCAGGATATTTATTCATTCTTTTGATATTTTATTACTTTTATTCCTTTTTTGTCAAAAATAATGTCACTTGCGTTGCGCTGGACAATATTCTTCTCAAATAAATTTCGTGAGCATAAAATGATTCGCCTAAGAGCATTGATGTCATCTGTATTGTAGTGTGTTGTAATGTATTGTTATCATTCGTTTGGTTATTGAAATGCTTTTAGGTTTTTCCGCTGAAGTTTGACTACAAACCCAATTTTTTTCAAAGATATTTATAATTTTTCAAATTTAAAGTGTTTAATTTCTTATCAGACGCAATATTTTAGTATGTTGGTATTGTATGCTTATTAATCATACCTTATAGTGTATTTTTTTCATGAAATAAGTTGAAAATAAAATTAAATGTCCAAATGTTTGTAGAGGTAAAAACTCAATAATTTTGGAAAATGATTAAAAATCAAATTAAAATATTTGTCTCACTATTATTCTAATAAACTTATCGTTCTTATTATTATATATTTTATTTTATAAGAAATTATATATATATAATACACACACACACATATATATATATATATACATATATATATATTTATTTATAACACATATACATACATACATATATATATATATATATGTGTGTGTGTGTGTGTGTGTGTGTCTATTGTAAAATGCATTTTTTTATATTAAGTTCTTTAAATTTTTAATACATAGGTAGTCTTATTTCAAAATCGTTGTATATAATATTATTGAACAAGGTAACACAAAACAGTTTATAATATTTCATTTTTAAAATTTACTTAAATGAAAATAATCAAAGTCGTAGCTACTTTTCCAACGCTAATAAACAGAAATCTAACATGCATTATTTACAGATGCCTTTTTTCTTTCATGAGTGAAAAAAGCTAATTCGTCTTGCTCGATTTGGAAGTGTTTGCCAACCACATGGTAAAACAGCCTGAATCATATGGGGAGAAGTTTTTCTCAGAAATTCCTCCTTCTTTAGGTTACCGTAGTGAAGTAGAAAAATCAGCCAAGTTTGGCGGTAAAAATTTTCCAGTTTCATAGGTGGCGTTGTGTACAGAGGTGGATTTTCAAAAATAAGAATGAGTTAGATTTGTAATCAAAATTCGTATCGAAATATTAATGCAATCAAAACTATTTTTAGCTTAAAAAAAGCAAAAATGTTCATTTTGTAACTGTACGAAGAAAAAATGAAATATCTTTAAACCAAATTTTGTACAACCTCAATGAAATTAGAATTTAGTTAAAATTTACTTGGATGGAGATATTTTGACATTTTAAAAATATTTGAAAAAATTTTAAACGCTAAAAATGGACGTCGAAGTGACAGCAGCTCTGTTTTTTGTAATTTGCAAAAGACCGGAAGTTTCTATCATGAAAATAGCACTTGTGAAACGTTAAAATATTATCCATAGGATTAACATAGGATTGGATTTTCCCCAACAGAGGTCTAGCAGGGCCTTAAAACACAATTTTATTCCATCTTTTCTATAGTAAACTAATTAGGATTTATTTTTGAATCCCAAGTAATCTTTCACAAGAGAGTATAAATTTCACTTTCATAAACAATTATAAATTTTATTTCTATTTTTTTCAAACTATTCCAAAAATATTTTAACATTTCAGTATGCATATCGATCGCTTTTACAGTTGACAGAAAGTTCATAAAAATATTTCTTTTTAGCATTTCTACTTTCTTTTATCAATTTCATAGACAAATTTTCTTCATTATTACTTTTGATAACCATTTCCTCTTACAGCAAAACATTCTTAACTTTTTAATTTAAAAAATGCAAAAATATATATTTGTGTTGTCTTTACTCTCTCTCTCTAATAATGCAATGTTTCTGATGTTAAGTATAGTTAATTTTTTATTCATATCCTTTTCTTTAAAAATAATCTAAAATGTTAGGATAATTCATCCAGAAATCCTATTAGTTTGTTCCTCATTCAGAACACAGCTTTTAAACTGTACTTGAATCACATTGAGGTAAAAAATTTACTTTATCTACAAGTAGATTTAAAATAAAAACGCACATGCTACAGCTAATAATGTGATTCTCTAAAAATGCTTTAATTTTTATATTTTCTTTCTTTATTTTATAATTTATTTATAACATTATTAAATACTTACCACATACATATTTATAGTCTATTTTAAGGTTATTAATAAAAATTTTTATAATTTTCATTTAAATTACATGCACACATTTGATATTTGTTATTGTATTTTACTGTGTTTTATTAATTACTTATTTTACTAGAGAAAGAAAATATTTCAAATCATTTTATTCCTGATAACTTTTTATTCAAACAAATAGCTTCAATATATTTTGATAGGAATAACTCTCGATGAGAAACAATTATAGTCTACTGGTTAAATTAGAATGTTAATAATTAACTTATCACTTCATATTCCACATCAGAAAGTTAATTCCTGTTACAAAATATTTTATTCTTATTAATAATTAATCAATCAAACTACTACACAATTTTTGGGAAAAATCACTATGAGGAATAAATTATAACAAATTATAAATTTTTATTAACTATCCTTGATATGCAATTAATTGTTTAGTAATCATTAATTAGTTACTTCATTTACAGAAAACAAAAAATTGAAAAATATTACATGCAGATATATTTTAGATTGTTTTTACAACTCATTTACACAATATATTTTACTTCATAACTTCAAAACCAATTTTAATGTTACACGCTTCAAAATTTTACTATCTATTTCCCATTCCTATACTGATATTCGAATAACAGAAAAATTAACAAAAAACAATAAACATATAATAATGCTTTCTTTTATCTCGACTAGAAATTTTATGATAAAAAATACTAAGTAAATTTATATTTTTAGTCAACTCATGATTTAAAGCCAAATTTAAAGTTCTAAACTTCATTTTTTACTAATGCAAAAATCTAAAGATAAATTACTTATTTCATAAAACAATACAAACACACAAAGGAAATAAAAAATACAGTATTAGAATGCTTGACAATTTATATGTTTATAGTTTATTATATTTAAAAAATAAAATAATATGGTTTTTAAGGTATACAGAAAACACACAGACAAATTGCATAGATGGATTGTAATTATACTAGTGGTTTTATAAATTTAAAACTCTCCTTTTTTAAAAAAAACAACCATGCCAACATATTATATTACATCTCATGAACAGAAACTTGTGCACTTCCATAAAAGAATTTTTGACATAATTTCATGATTGAATAAAGAATGGTTACAAACACTAATATGAATGGTTAAAGTAGAAATTTAAAAAATTCTATTACATGAAAACTATAGAAAAAATTATGCAATCAGCAATAACTAATAAGAAATATGGGTGCAGTAACTACACAATTTCTATGCATAAACTATGATTGATGAATTATGCAATTTTGACTAAATCATATTTTGCTTCAAGTATAAAAAATACATTTTCTAAAAATGCAATTAATTTTGTAGGGATCAAAACTCATTAACATAATTATTTGATGTTTATTGTATGAGAATTTGATACAAAGATTTGGCATAAAAATCATATTTTAACAAAAAATTGACAGTTCTAGTCAATGGTGCAAAATCAATATTTATAAAAATTAATTAAATTTACTCACTTATTAAATGAGCAGCTTCTTCAGATGTTTCAACATTACACACAGCTGAGAATTTACTTTTAGGAGTAAAAAAGGAAGGGAAGGATTTTGAGGAACCAAATGTTGCAACACATACTCCAAGAGTTTCCTAAATAAAATAAGAATTTTAAGTTTTTAAATAAATCAGTTTATTTCAATATACAATATTATTTGCATTAAACTACAGATAATAAATCATAGATACATAAAAGCAATTTCCATGCAAAAGTATATGTAAAGAGATACTAATTTATATAATAGTTAACAAAAAATGTTTTTGTATATATTACCAAAATGTATCTAAATTATATTTTAGGAGTATTTACAGTAATTTGAGTATGAAAATAAATGACATTATAAAATAATACAAAATGACATTAAATAATAAATTTAATATATTCCTCATTAAAATAGACCTTCAAATACCTAAAATGGCTGTAACAAAAAATATTAGATTCAGTGAATATTTCCAAATACAACAATATTTTATTTGTCATTTTTTTCCCAAAACCAGAAACACAAATAGTTTGCACTGAAACATAACTAAGAAGCAAGTAATTGAATTACTGAAAAATCAAAATTCAATTTTTATTTTAAATCAAAAGAATGATATTAATGATTGGACATATTGTTCAATATCATCAGATCAATTATTAGAAACTTTAACAGCGAATTCTTAGTCTGGCTCAGTTATAATTGTGGATAAATGCCAAATTCAGAAAAGATACACAAATCATTGTAAGAAACATTCCTTGATTCAATGGGAAATTAAGAAACTTGCTTAAATTGAAAGTGCTTGTTTAATAAAACTCCTAAAATATCTAACAAGAAACCAAATACTTATCCATGAATTATTGCAATTTAGCTATTTAAACAACCAATAACCTTTCAAATTTAATAAAAATTGAAATTTCAAGCAATGCTGCTATACAACCTGATGTAGCAAAACCTAATACTATTTATATAATGATCAAATAACGGTAAAATATAAAATTATAATGATAATGAATATTCAAAATAAGTTATTTAAACAACTATAATTTTTATGAGCAAATAAATATACATTATTAAAAGATTTTCAATATTGAATTCAGTAGTATTATTTATACAATATACAATTTATAAAAGATTCCATTTTTGTTTACCACAATAAGATTAGAAGCAATTTATGTTAATTACGAATACCAACTAAAAGTAGCATTATAAAAGATATCAAACAATAAATTTTTCATAATAATAGATATTTTTAATAATATTTATTCTTTTTCATTTGCACATTTATATATTCTAATATAAACAATAGCACTAAGGTGTGAATTAAACACCCTAGGATATTATTTAAAGAACTTGTATACTAATTAAGGAACTTATATATATTGTTTGTATAGAATTATCAAACAATCCAATTTTCAAAAACATGTACATCATTTATAGAGTAACACTTCAAAAAAGCAAGCAAATAAAAAATGAATCAGAAAAATCTATTTAATCATGAGATACATTTACAATGAAATATCACATTGAAAACATGCATATTTTATGCTCTCACACAAATATTCCCTAGTATCTAAGACATTAATCTCTATATATAATATAATATGAATTACTTTATTAACATTTACTTTCATGACTTTTAAGGCAATCAGTACATCTCTTTTAAATTGTATTTTAATTGTAAGAAAATAACTAAAATCTTTGAAAAAATCTTAAAAAGTTTTAAGGCTGCTTCTCAATTTAATACCACTAAAATTTTTAAAAATTTAATAAAATAGGTAATAGAACAGACATAGTGGTGTAATTTTTATGCCGCATGAGATTTTACAATAATTAAATTAAGAAATTTATATAAAAGTTTTGGTAAATAAGAAGTAATACATATTACATTAATATAAACAAAAAATAACAAATAAAAAACTCTTACAATGAATAGTGTTTCACAAGTACATTCCAATACACAATTATAATTAAGTTGCCCCATAATTAGTTCAAAACTATTTTCAATAAGTACCATTAGCAACCATTAATATTGTCTTAAACTTAAGAAAACTTTCACTCTAAAATAATACGGCAAGTTTTTTTTCATATAAAATTTTTTCTATTTGGATCTTTTGTTATGAACTTATAATTCTGAAACTGGCTTATTTCAGTGATATTATTTTATAGATTAATTTATACTTTTCCTTTATTCAAACAAATTGAATAATTTCCAGTACAAAAACATTAACAAATATGTTACTTAATAAAAATAGTTGACTTTACTTGAAATTCTGACAAAAAAAGTTCTAATGTAAGAGTTTTAAGATAGAAGAAAAAAAAGCACAAAAATTTACACACCATAATTCAAACTTGATTAATTTACTGATTTTTAATGTGTTATGATTACAATATATAAAAAAGACAAGGAAAAATTTAAGGAGTGCATTAAGTTCCAATCGGAACAATTTGCTTTTCAAAACTATGCAAGTTTAGAAAGCCACTGACAAAGATATAATAACAAAGTTAAAACATTTACATTCCAAATGACTCTACCGAAATTAATAAATCATCTTCCTTTCTTATAAGTAGTTCAATGAAATTAAATCAAATGAGACATAATTAACTATTACCAAGTCACCATGCCCAAAACAATAAGATTAGAAATATCAATAACAATGTAATTTTAAACATTATTATTTCAATGATTAAAAATATTTCTCTTGCATTCCGTTTTAATATCCAAATTTGATTATAAGGAAAAATAAATCATGTTTATATTTGGTATTTATAAAATAAACTAGCAATGTTACAAATCTGCTTTTAATTTAAAAAAAAAACTACTTTATGATTACTAAAAAATATTAAAATAACAATGTAGAGTAAAATAGATTAAACATGATCAAAATAATTCCATTAAGATTTATAATATATTTTACTATAAAAATATTAATGTTGTTAAGTATTTTTATCAATATTTTATACAGTAAAATTTAACAAAAACTAAATTTTGTGCAATAAAATCAAAATAGTTTTATAAATACATTATGCTTTTAAAATTTTTTCTCAAATATAAACAAAAATTATTAACTGAAACAAATTATCTATCAAAAAATTAAAGGAAAGTATAGAAAAACTTTTAATGTACATTAAATTTAAAGATTTCATCAATATCTATTCAAAGCATCATAAATTTTTAAATGAAAATTTATACTAACTCACATATTAGGTGAAATATTCAAATGTTTCTATAATTATTGACTAAATGCTATGTAATAATAATCATAATATTGATATAATGATATATATATATATGTATGTATGTATGTATGTATGTGTATATATACATATATATATGTAGGTATGTGTGTGTATATATATATATATTATTAATTTTAGTATATTAATAAACTAAATACTACCTGATTTGGAAATTTCCAAAATTAACTCATATTTCCCATTATAATGAGAACCATTTCATTTATGATTTATGAACCATTACTAACCAAATACTAGAACTTTATTGAGTTATACCTAAATAAAAATCATAACTCAAAAATATTCTAGCATTTAGTACTTGATACTGTATAGATATTTGAATTGTTAGGAATATGCTTATATTCTTAAGCAACAGTTGCTTCAAAATGAATTTTCCTATGAAAAAGAAATATATTATGATGAGGATATATATTTCTTTTTCATAGCAAAAATAAATACATATCTTCCCCATAATATTGTAAAACATTAGACATATTCACACATATTTTTATAATACAATATGCAAAACACATGCATTTTTTATAATAAAAAATAATAATAAAGGATGTCTTTTATAGGTTTTTACTATTTGTATTTTCAAAATAATTTCTTGCTTCATTTTATATTTTTTGTAATTGAGTAATATGTCAGATTTGAAAATCCAAGAAAATGTTAATTTGTACAGTTCTGTTAACTTTATCCTGAGATAATAAAAAAATCACATAAAATATTTTGAGACATTATATATTGATACATTGAGTTTTATTACATTAATAATATAACATAAAATATCAAAAAATCTACATCAATTAATGATTGCATTAAATATTCACAAAAAATTCTAATGTAAAACATAAAATAATCTAAATAACTAAAGTGTCACCAGATTTTTTTTTTTTTTTCAAAACACAAGTCTAATCAAAATTTGTTTCAAATAAAAAAAAATATTGATAGTAACCAACAAATTATTACTAAATTAAACAATAGTTGAAGAGAATTCAAACAATAAAACTTAATTCAAAAAAATTACATGCATTTCTTTGAAAATAAGCTCTAGAAAAGTAAGAAATAATGAATGGAATACTATTCTGTTACATATTCCATTCATTATGCTTATTATTTTTAATATATCGTGAAGTGCATAATTTTATAAAAGTTTAGGGAGCCATAAACCAATATTTATCATTCAATGTAAAAATACTATATAACAATTACAATCATTTAAAATAATGCTCAGATAATTTATAAAGACTTTATCGTATTTTTAGCAGATACATGAATAAATAACCCATAAGAAATTCTATTTCAGCATTTTCATTTATTATTAAAATATAACTAAAAGTTACTCAAACATTTCATAAATAAATAAACATAACAAAATACATTAAAAAATAAACTTACTTAGATATTTATTTCGGAATAAGCAATTTTAAATTAATTTCCTACATTTTCTGATCACTAGGCTTTAACAAGCAAAATAAACAATTTTACTTATTTTATTTTGAATGATAAAACTCATTAGAAAGTTGCATTAACCAAACTACACATTTAAAGTTCACTGTTTTAAATTAGTTTTAAACTTCTTGTAATTAATGGATTTAGTAAACTAAATAAACAGTTTTACTTACATTACTGACTAGTACAAATATAACACAGAGATGGAATTGTCAAAATAGCAGGATATTTGAAATGAGATATGAAATTTATTATATCCTATTTTCCTACATATATTCTGCAGCGGCGTATTATCCACAAGCCTCATTTTTCAAGCGAAAGGAAAAAGTGTTGCATAATCCGCAGAAAATTTTCTGACGAATAGTCGAAAAATTAAACAGCTGATAAATTAGTGCCAAACAGAATAAAAAATATATTCATTATAATTAAAAATATAATAAATTCTATGGGGAAAAAACATTTATAAACATTTGTTTGAATCCACCTCAATACAAAGTGTGATTAACTGAGATGAAAGCACGATACTAATTGATGCCCGGAAAGATTCTATTAAAACTTATCAATTTTTAGTTTTTAAAACTTTTAAAATGAGGTTAGACATATTTTAAAAATAAACTATATTTGTTTCATTAATAGTTAAATAAAAGAAATAGACTAGTTTCGAACTGTGCCTGGAATACTTTTTTCTTTTGTACAGCGTCTGCTTTGTTTTTCACCTTATATTACACGTTTATCAACATTTTTTCATTTGCCTTCCCTATAGCTTTCAATTTAAAATTTACTCTGTAACTTAATGATTTTCACTTCCCCATGACAATATATGAATTTGAATGTTTTCAGAGCGAAACAAGATCGGGTCAAGACAGACTGTGAAATTATGTTAACGAATTGCAACTTTAATAACCATTCAAAACTAAATTCGTTCTTGAATGTAATTGACAATGATGATTATAGTTAAAATAAGTCAATTGAGTTATTTATTCTATAAAACATAAACTCATTTCTTTTTAAACTATATTGTAAACTTCGTTGATGAAAAATATTTTTTGTCAGATTATCAGCGGCGGCGTATAATACGCACAACGAAATTTGGAACTTTTTTAACATATAATCCGCTGATTATATACAGGAAAATACAGTAATTTCAATGTTGTCATAAGCTATGGCCAACTGCTATGCTATTTTAATATTGTATATATATTAATGAAAGACTGCCTTTTTTAATTGGTTATCTTTTGCTGATTTTAGCAAAATTAAGCTCCAATGTCTCATAAAATAATATGCAAGTACACCTCCAACTTTCATCAAGGAGAAATTAATCCTTACAATAAAGCAACTATCAACTGAATTTGAACTATCAACTGTCTTTGGATGCAGGAATGAATGAGGAATATGAAAAAGTAAATATCACATTACAACATGTGTATAGCTGCCTATTGTGCACAAGGCGATGACAGAAGTCTCTGCCACTTAAATCAAAACAAAAATAATGTGCAGAATGATAATCTGTGTGTCCGTATGCATTAAACAATTATGAATTCAACATTGAAGTGTTCACAAGTTGACAAATGTTTCAACTAGCTTTCATGTTAAGAGGTGTTAACAATGGTTGAAAGAAAAGCAAAGTTGAATACACAAAAGCAAAAGAGTATGTTTTTAGAAAAATATATTAATCCAGTAATGAACTAAAAAAAATCAGGAGTATTTTGGGAAAGGAAAGATAGTTTGAGGTAACTATCTTGCCATGTTTGAGGTAACTATCTTTATATTATGCCACATGTTAAAGAAGTCATGCCAGTAAAATTATCATTCATAAATGAAATTGTAGGTATTTTAGTTTTCAAATAGAGGCAGTGTAATTTACAATGCAAATCATAATTTCCTAAATTAAAGATATTTAACAACTGAAAAAGAAAAATATTAATCATTAATGTGTTACAATTTGTTCTTATATAACAGCAAAATATTCTAAAAGGTATTGCCATAAGAAAAAGAAGTTACAAACCAGGTATTCCAAAGTACGCCCAATATCAAGAATCGATTTCACACCAGATGAAACAACAGTCATAGGAGTACGTGAGAGCTCAAATAGATCAGCAGATATATCCATAGCTATACATAAATATTCCTTATAAATTTTCAAATATAAAAGGAGGATAAGGCTAAAATATTAAGTACTATAAAAAATTAAAGGCAAAAATTTACTTTTGAAAATTATTAAAAATCTTTAGATAGAGCACGAAATGTTTAATGTAATATAAGATTAAAAAAAAATCGATATTTTTAAACTGAATACATAATAGCGAAAAAACTGCTAACATTTCTAATATATTCGGAAATAGAATTTTCAAAAATTACATTATAAGTCTATCTAAATATCACTTTATACACACTACTCAATATTATCAACAAATTATAATGATGTTATATGCTGAAAAGAATCTTACTTTCTATTCAAAGGAGTTAACCAAATATGAGAAAGTGCATTTATCATCAACATTTTATTCATAATATAATAACATTTTATTCATAATATAATAACATTCTATTGACAATATTTAAAATGTTCATAAAAATTTAAATAATCACTAAAGACATTTTATTTCCTATCAAAAATGTAAACGTAAATATTTATTTATTTAATTTTAAAACCTTTCAAATACAAGATTGATGTGGAATAACTTTCATAAACAAAGTATGAAAGCAAAACATAAAGCAAATAAGAATATGTTTTCTATAAGATATAATGATAACATCATACTCTCTCTGTATATATATATATATATATATATATATATATATATATATATATATATATATATATATATATATATATATATATATATATATATGTATATATATATACATATATATATATAAAGATATTTATCTTAACTTATATAAACTGTTAAAATATAATTAATGTTATAACTAATACATTTTTTAATTTACCATAGTACACACACAAAAAATTTACATAAAGTTTATATTTGTTTACTTTTAAAAATTAAGAAAGTGTAACTGCAATTGATAACAACGAAAAGCAATTTTTCAACATGATAGAAATCGTTAAAAACTTCAAACACAAAATTATGAAACAATATAAAATATTCATTAGATTTCTTTAACTGATAATTCAATTCTAGAAATTAAATTTGATTAATGTGAGTTGAAAAATACTGCACTAAATTATTGAGAAATTACACAATAACCTATAAAAAATAGTCCAAAGATAGAGAAGTGTATTTACAAATAAATTTAAATACCATAATTAATATAAACTCTTACTTTGCCAACTTTTTTATAAAAAAAAATATAGTTTTGCAAGTCTAACTTTGAAGAAAAGATAGTTTTTTTTTTTCATGTTAATTAATGTTATGAAAACATCCTTTTGTACACCAATCGATGAAATATTAACATAATTTAATGAAAATTGTCTAGCAATAAAAAAAAAGAAATTTATGACTAGAATAATTTATGAAGGGTTATCATATTTAAAAATAGAAATAAAAATGCTATTAAAGAACCTTATTTTAATTTTGACTTAAATCTAATTTAAATAATTTACATTCAATAAATACCGTATTTTCCTGTGTATAATCCGTGGATTGTGTGTTAAGAAAGTTCCAGATTTTGCTGTGCGTATTATACACCGCTGCAGATAATCTGATGAAAAACATTCTCCTACTGAAACATTTACGTTTAAACTAAGAAAGATGCAGTGATTGTGTTTCATAAAATGGATAACAGATGGTGCTTAAAAATTTCAGAACTTTGTATATATAGTTCAGTTACATTTACATTTGTCCAATTATGGTCAAGGACAATTCGTCCTTGAACATAATTGGAAGTTCGCATTTTTCTTTCTTTTTTGAAAATGCATCATTTTAATTTAGCTTATGTGGAACTTAACCTAGGCTAATTTCTATTTTGTCTCACCTCTTCACATCAGAAAAGTAATAATGATAAATAATTAAAATAAATTTCAAGGGTCAGAGCAATTTTGACATTTCTGATTTTAAAAAAAAAAAAATTTTTTAAATGTCCCTATTTTTCAAAATAAATTCTGATAATTTTTGATTTTTGTATAAATTTGCTTGCTTTGCAAGTTTATTTTCATATAAAAATTAATATTATTATAATTTTCAGTAATTAAATTTTCTGCTACTGAAATATATTTTATTCTATTTTTTCCTCTCTGCAATAAAAAAGAAAGTTTCCCCCTCTCCTTTTCAGCTTTCCTTCCAACTGGTGCCCATTGGCCACGAATTTAAGTCACAAAAATTTAGGCTTGGCTTTACCAATTCATTCCATTATCTGCTTTTATAAACAAAGGATTATGCTTTTAATAAAGCACATTATTTGTGATATAGAATTCGTCAATGTTTATCATGCGCAAGTGTTCAGATTAACTTTATCACCCAATTTTTAACAATTTCAATCAGATAAATAATAAATGTTTATTGGCAAATTTAAAATTCCAATTTTTTTTTTTTTTTTTTTTTTTTTTTTTTTTTAATTGTAAACATGCCAAGGGAAACAGAAATTTTGATAATAAATGGAAATAACTGCGTTGTGTTGAAGTGCCAATGTTGCTTACTGTGCAGATTCTATGAATAACAATGACAACAAAAAACAAACGCAGTAGGAAAATAAAAATGTATACAAAAATGGGTTGTTCAAAAATAATTAATCTCTTTCTTTTAAGCATCAACTGATTTTTATTTGATTACATTATCAATACTACATGTTTTGGATATTTATCGTAAAAATGGCTGCGGATTATACAACGTTTTTTCTTTTTTACTCGAAAAAATGGCCATACATATTATACGCCTCTGCGGATTATATACAGGAAAATAATGTATATAATTTATACGATGAATACTTAATTAAACTTAGTTTAAATATAAACCAATTTAAGATTTTGCATATTAATCAATATATTAATATTGTATTTTGTATTCCTATCTCATTTACTCACTATTTTCTCCTCCTCTATGAACACCTCCAATTCCTCCAGTAGCAAAAATTGCAATTTTTGCTTTATGAGCTATAATTATTGTTGCAGCAACTGTAGTTCCTCCACTCATGCGCTAAATAAGAATTTAAAAATAAATTTGTATGTTCTTTTTAAAAGTTTGTCAAAATGTTAAGCAAATTCAATGTATTAAACATTACACTTTAATCTCAAGATTCACAAGCTTGTAATAAAAAATAATGCAAATCATAAATTTTAAACCTATGAATATATATATATATACATACATATATATATAATTACATTTAAAAATAATGTTTTCAGAATTAACTTTCTAGCTAAGATAAATGTAATTAAATTATTGTTGTTCAAAATCACTAAAAAAGCAACAGTACATATATTTGTGGTAAAATATAAATTAAATTTTGAATTATATCAATTATGTTATACATATTGTCTGTACAAACAATTAGTGATATCAAAAATTAGTTAAGAAATCTTAAACATAGCATTAAAACTATAATAACCTTAATTTCATTCAAACCACATTCTATGATCAAATTTGAAGTTTATAAAAATAGATAAATTTGTATAAAATTAATTACCTGAGTAATAAAAGTTTTTTATAAAATAAAAAACATATGTATGTTAACTATAAATTTTTTTGCAAATTCACACAAATATTATTTTATGATTTTAAATTCTTTTAATCTTTTTTATTCAATAATTTATAATATAATTTATAGAAACTTCAATTTTTACTCTTCAAATAAAATTTTATTTAAACAAGGTTTATTTTGCCAATTAAGAAATTTTTGTTTTTAAATTATTCAAAAATTATGTATTTTTTAAAATAAAATGATGATAGTTATATTATGCATCAGAAATCTCTTGCAGAAAAAAATTTTTCATATAAGAAATCTTAAGAACTTTACAAAATTTAACAAAGTATTTTTTGTTGAGTCAGTAAAATGTATAAATGAAAACAACACAAAGATATTAGAATAAGATACAACTTTGCTGATAATGTATGGTAGATCTCTTCTAGAAATCTTTGACAGTGCTTGGTTCTTTGAAGCCAAACTTTGAATTTCTTTCTCTGACATTCCTTAGAAAAGGAATACAAAAATATTACATACTAATTGATTATAAATTTTTTGAAAAAACAAACATATATTTTGAATTCATTAAAATTACAGGAAATGAAAAGAATATTAAATAAAACTGCTTAAGAAGCTAACAAATCAAAATGAAATATTCTTTAAAAGTTATTTTTAATAATATAGTATGACAAGGAAATTTTTCTTTATTTGCAATTTTAAATTATAAACTTACCTATATGAATGTTTCCATCCATAACTCCAATTGTAGCAGGTGTTGCTTTATTTTCTCTAACAATCTCTTCAAGTCGAACAGCAGTACTGAAGTATATGTATAAACAATCTTTATATCAATATATTTACAAATATTTGCTCAAATGATATTAAAAAAGATTTCTTTCAACTCATAAAAAAAATAGAAATAATAATTTGTATATAATGCAATTGGAAACATATGATAGTCACAGATATTTTTGATAATCAGATGAATTACAATATCTAAGGTCAAAAATTCAATAGTAGGAACATAAAAAAATTGATATATAAATTTCAAAAATGAACAGAAAAAAATTTATAGATGGTAATTTTTCTTATAATAAACTAAAATACTGTTAACTAATAAATTTGCACTTCAGTGTGACAAGCTTAATACAATAGCTAGATTTAATCTTTAAGTCTTTAAATTATAAAGCATGGTTATATAAAACGGCATGCAATTAATAAATCAAGATCAAGTTAATGAAAGTATTCTTCTTAACATCAACTAAATAATTTCTAGATTTACTTTTTACATAAAAAAAAAAACTTTAAATTCTTGGCTAATTTCCTTTTAGGCTCCTTATTAGACTAATAAATAAAGATGTGATAAATAACCTTTTAGGCTCTTTATTTATCCATCTTTATTTATTAGGCATGGGATGCCAATAATGTGTTTAAGAATCACATACAATCACATACTTCAAACATTAAAAAAAATTACTATTATTGCTGGAAATTTTTTCCAAAAGTTGTTATTTTAAACATTTTTGTTAGTTGAAAATAAAGATAGATAAGTAAGAATATATGTTTTGTACTTTAACTTAGCAATTTAATATGAATATATTAGTCTGGCATAAGAAATATATATTAGTATTCTGTATATATTAGTCTGGCATAAGAAAACTGAAAATCTTATTGGTAATAGTAGAATAAAAATTTAAACAAAATTGGAAAAAAGATAAATATAATAATCTTATTAGTGTAATAGCTTACTTAAAACATTAAAATGAAAACTGTATATTTCTATAAATTATTTAATTAATATACTTAATAAACAAATTAATTAACTTATTAAAATTTATTTATTATGCAAATTTTATTAATTTACATAATAGAAAGTAATAATAGAGAAAATAGTAAATTAATAATAGTTAACATAATAATGGTAAATTAATTTACACTTTCAGAGCTATCAAATGAAAAACATTGTGCATAAAGGAAAAAATTGGTGCATATTCGTAATTTGAAAAAAAAATTAAATGTGTTACTCTTAAGCTATAAGAGAAGCACTTACATTTTATGATACTAATAAGTTAAAATTTTAAAATCAATGAAAAGATTGCAGTTTTAACATTATACAATGTACCACATCTTTTCACAGGAATAAATAATTCTACATTATAAAATGCAATAAAAATTCTTCATAGTTAATTTCAAAGGAAAAAATAAATAAAACTGTGTGTATTCAAAATACATAATTCTCAGAATTATTTTTCACTCAAAGCAGAAGTTTTTTTTTTTTTTTTTAAATTTTATTTTAATTGTTAGAGAACAATCATCTTAATAAATAATAAATTTTCTTAACACATTTTATATGGTAATCTTTCAAGTTAATTTAGTGTTTCATTTACATATTTTATAAGATCTATTTTATCAGGAACAATATAAAACCTGTAATTATCAGGATATGGCAAGCCATGTGTAATAACAGTGCTTTCTAAAGCAACAATTGGTGCATCATTAGAAAGGCTTTCAGATATTTCATCAGAAAATCGTACAAAATCTAGAAAGGAAAGGAAAATATATGAACTACAGTCATCAATAAATCTGAATAATTTTTACAAACTCTTGAATTTTCATAACAACTTTAAAAAATAGAAAGTTCCTACTTTTACTTAAATAAGGGAAGATTTACATGTATAATAATTTTATATATATTTTAAGATATCCAATTTCAAATTTTTATTACATTCCTCAGACAAAATTTGCTTCAAGATAAAAAGAAAATTTTGTATAAAAAATTAAGAATATTATACAAATTTCTAACAAATACTATTTATTATTTTATACTAAAAATGTGTGAATAATAATCTCTGCAAAAATATATAATTTTTAAAAATGGAATAATTTAAGAATAGAATACAATGATGTAAATACATAATTTAAACATATCACTGTAATTAATAAAAAATATTTAAAATACATTTGATGCAAACACTTATTAAAAAAATAAATACAATAACTGAAAATTTTCAAAATTACATACATGCTTAAAACTTCTTATTTAATTACTTGTTTCTAACAAAATAATATAATATCAGTTCCTTTTAATTTCTTTCATTAATATGATTCCCAAAATAATTTTTTATAAAATCTATGATCAATTATCTGTGAAATATGAAAATTTTTTTCCACATCATTAATAAAAATTTGTTTTAATAAACATATTATGAGAGAAAATTCAATGATTTTTAGCATTAAAACTTGGCTTTAAAACTAAAAATTATTGAATTTTATCTCACAATAAGTTTATGAAGAAATACTAAGATTGGAAAATAAAAGAAGTATCTAACAATCTGCACGTTTTCTTGAATTTTTAATAATAGTAGCTATATATATTAGAAGGACCAAAAGGCTATGTTTTTTTACATTAAATTCAAGCAAATAAATTTTAATAAGTCTTATTTATATTACATAAAATAAATCTTTAAAGTCTTTATTTTAATCAATAAAATAATCACCCTTCTTATCAAAAACCTTTAGCCATCTAGTGTACAAATTTTCAATCCTGAACCGATAAAAATTGATTTCTTTTTTGAGTAAAATATCTTGAAATGACATTTTGGACATCATCTAAATCGTTAAATTTTGTACCACTAAGAAACTGTAGCAGGGATTAGAATAAATTGAAATCCAAAGGTGAGTATCAGGTGAGTACAGTGGATGAAGTAGTACCTCCCAATCAAATTCATTAACTTTTTTAAGTGTTCATTTTGCACAGTAGTCTTACATTGTTATACTGCAGAATAATGCTCTTTCTATTGACAATTAATAGGATACTTTTTGGTGAAAGATTAGATCACTCAATCCAGTTGTTCACCATCAAAATTTGCATTAACAGTTTGCCCAGGTTTCAAAACTTCAAAATGAACAATTCGGTGCATACTTCACCAAACACACAGAAGTACCTTATTGGGATGTTTTGGACCTTATTGGACCCCTTTACAGTACTTCATGGTGATTTATTTGGAAACAGCTACTACATTCTGGATTATCATATAGGAGCCATTTTTGATCTCCAGTTATCAAATGACCAAAAAACAGTCCTGTACATAGCCAATAAAGTAATACATGGCATATGATGGATCAATTGGCTTTGTTCTCATCAGAAAAGATATAGAAGGTCTAAATACCTTCCTGCTTATTTTTCTAATATGCTTGGTTAAGAATATTTGATAATTCAATTGTTTGACATTGATTTGTTTCCACTTCTCTCCATGTTTAATGTTGTTGATCTTTGTTGATGTTTAATACTGTTGATCTTTCTGATCTATAGGAGTCAGAGATTAAAGTTACTTGGTTAATTATCTTTGCCATTTACGAACATCATATGTACTTGGATAAACAACATAAATGCTTTTGGTCACAATTGTTGCCTTATTAACCTTACAAAACTTAAAAAATGAATGATGCCAAATATGTTATTGTAGCCTTTAGCTATCCAAATTGCAAAAAAAGAAAAGTTTAATATTGAGTTACTTATAAGTAAACAAGTCACGATAACTTTATAATGACTTTGGCATGCCTTCAATCTATACAATGAGCTAATAAATGACAATCAAATATTAGCATGCACAAAAATGGCATTTTCCAATCCCTCTAATATTAATATTTGAGCAGTATCCATCTTAAATTTGAAAAATTTGCTCTTACTGTAACCTAATGGCAAAGAGAAAATGATCTCACCAAAGAAGTTATTCAAAATGAATGCAGAAAATTATTAGACAATAAATAATGGATACTAATTATCTAATCATTTCATGAAAATAATTTATAAGAAGACAAGTGATATTCCTAAAAAGAGATATCACATACTAGACATCAAATTTTAATAAAAGCAACTATTTACATATACAAATAAAGAATCTCAACAATTTTTTCAGGATATTTTTATCTCTTAAATGAAAAAATGTGATAGTTTTTTTTTTTTTTTTTTTGTCTTCTTAAAACTTTTATTAGGGAGTGGACAGCAGTTTCTATATATAACTAATTTTTTATCTTCTATTTGTGATCTATGTCAATGAGATTTAACTGCAATGATGCAAATACAATTACAATCTTTTAAAAAGAAACAAAATATTTATACATAGTTTGCTTTATATTAAAGATAAAAAGAATTATTTTTTAATCTACAAAATTACATATATAAACAGGTATTCAGTCAAAACAAACAATCACAAATAACTTTGTAAATAGTTTATATTAAAGATAAACATGAAAATGAATCTTACTTGCATTCCATTTATGAAATGACTTAGTTTTTTGCCCTTTCACAAATCTTGTAATTTGATTGAAAATTTTACATGACTTATACATGTTCAAAATTTTTTTTCTGTAAAGAAAAATATTAAATGTTTAAAAACATTTTAATTAAATCTGCCTGAAAGAAAAGCATATAGTAAAGGACAAATTTATTTATTTTTATAAAAAATTAAAATATAAACACGTACAAAAGAAAATCTGTATATATATATAATTTTATTTCTCAACTTAATGATTTTTATTTTTACAATTTACACATTTAATTAGCTTTATGCCACTGAAGATTCACATCATTTTTGAATAACTCTCTGAAACACAAGTTTCTATACAAAAAAGTTTCTTTTAATTTTATTACAAATCATTTTCCATGTTTAAATAGAAATCTTTTTAGTAAAATTTTTACCATATAGTTGATGTCAACTGAGAAGGTATTTTAATAATAAAAATTATAAGAATGACAATCATTTGCAACTTCCAAATGAAGTTGAAATATTATACTTAAAGTTTTATTTATTTTTTTTTTATTTATTTATTTTTTTTTTTACTCTAAATTCATTTTTTTGAGTACCAAGTTGCTAATTATGATTTGAGGTGGTTTCCATACCATTACAGCATCCAAGCCAATGGATAGGTTTGAACTCATAAACTGAGAAACAAAAGGTTACAGCGCATATTGCTTGGTTGTCAGTCCAGCAGTACAATTACAGACTTTATAATGTAATTATTACAGTTAAAATCTAAGCATTGAAACAGACATTCAGCAAATAGCAAAGAATGAATGATAGATAAATATAGATTCTAAATCTCTACACAGATCCATGCCCAAAGTGGAATTTGAAAGCATCAAGCAAAATCCAGAATGCTAACTGTTCAACTATAAAATATACAGATCAAATGTATTGATTTAAAAACCAAAAATTTACTTTGAATACATTTTCTCTGAAACAAATACATTTTCTCTGTAACAAATATATTTTCGCTATGCTTCAGACGTATCTTCAATATAAAATCATTGATGCATTTTAATCTAAATATCACTTTAGTATAATACATCCCTATATGTACCAGTGAGTGAATTTAATCAATAAAGTCAGTAAAAAATGAAAACTCTTTTTCTTTCAAAATATATAACTTGTTAAAATACAAAATAAACTAAAAAGCAATAAAAGTATTCCCATAAATAAAACTTTCCAACATCCGTAAGGTTTCAAGCAACAGATAATATCTCAAAAATAAAATCATGAATAACCAATAAAAGCTGCATCATGGATTTCTCTAAGGTAAATATATAATTTTAGAACTAAATATATCATTCATAAAATTCCCTTAAGTGAATTCCACAATTCAAAAAAATTTTGATAAGATACTGATGAACTTTAAAGTAAAAATACTGACATTAGTAAAAGTAATATTTTAAAACATGCAACTTCTAAATTTTTTATCTCTGCTACCAGTCATTCAATAAATATCCATCAATGAGTTCTATTGACTATTATTGTTTCGATTAATTGCAACTTATTTTTAGATTTTATTAATTTTTTTTTTTAATTTTTTTGCACTTTTGAAGAATTTTTATTTAAATGATACAAGCAATAACGTCTAGAAATAAAAATAGATGAATGATGAGATAAAAATATAAGAAAAATACATGTTTACATATGATCATAATTTTAAAAAAATGTTTCAATGACTAAATCTCATTAGACAAGAAACTTTTTTAAATAGTATTATGAATAAACATTAAATTCATATACCTTCCAAATTTACAATAACTATAGTGATAAAATTTTAATACTACACCAGTGAAAATAAATATAAAATTTAAAATAAACATTGCATTTAGTTAACCAGATATTAAATCTGATAACTATTTAGACTAATGAAATGATAACATCAACACATACTTTTAAATCGGATTTCACTATTCTATATTTAAATTTTTCTTTTAATTGTAATTAAAATATAGATGTAAGATTAGTTATAAATAATTTTTATTTTATTGAGCAAAGAAAAATGATGAACTTTTGCTGAAATTATTCCCAGACAAACTGAAAATGAAACCACTATCAGTACAAAATAAACATAAAACCGCGCTTAAAGTTACAGCAATGTGGTCATCGTGATAAATAGAAACACTCACAATTAAAAACAAAATATATTAAGAAGTACCACAAAAATTAAAAATATATTTAAGAACTGGAATCAGAGTTAAAAATTACATTAACTCCAATAACTGGTTATAATATATTAATTTTGATTAAATCTAAATTAATAATTTGATTACCAGAAAAATATATTAATGGCAACAGGGAGGAGTAACTATTGTCTTTCTCGTTTTTGGCAACAGTAGTTATTTTCTCTGAAAACGATTGACGTTGGGTACCACGTTTTCTTCGGGGGATACTGTAATTTATTGTCAGCTTCATTTATTGAAATTTAAAACTTCAGTAAGTAATTTTGCATTTGTTTTTATTTTAAAATATGCGTTGTATAACAATCTTCTATGTTTGTTTTTATGATGTAGTTATGCACCTAATTGAATTTTAACTATGCCGCTTAGGCTTAATACAACTTACTTACATCCGTTAATTTCCCATTTCGCTAGTAAAATATGATAAAGCTATGGATATCATTAGATTTTTCTTCAATTTCCTTTATTTTTAATCGTAATGTTCCCTCTTCATTTAAAGTATGTCAATTTTCATTTGTTTACGTGCAAAATCTAGTTCAGGGCAATTTGTTTCTACTTAAACTTTACTGAGTCATTAATTATGTGAAATTATTAATTTTGACTATGTATTTTTTTATTTCCTTGAATGATTTTTTTATGTATTTTTTTTACTGTGTGATTAGTATTTATTTTTAATTTATGATACTTTTCTTACCTTATAAATTTATATCAAGAAAAAAACATGTAGTAATATTAGCCAGGGAACACAAATTTTTTTAGAAATAAATGCCATAACGTTCATAAGTGTTAAGATATGAAAAGCTTTAATTACCAAGTAAAACAATAAAATTATGGATTTAGGGCCCTCACTCATTGATATTTTTTAGAAGAACATATTTACCTTTATTAAAGAGAAGACATTTTGTTAAAGTAACATACTATTTAATTTTCTGCCTTACAAGAATGATTCATAAGTGTTTTTAAATGGAGTATGCTTAACAGGTAGATATGAATTGTATACTATTATTAAATACAAATACTAATACAAGTGTAATTATTATTCTCGCAAAATTATTTTTGCTTTATAAATTATTAATCGTATGAAGTTATTGGGCATTTGTTTTTATAATTGAAGTTATCTGTGAAATAAGCGAGATTGCTGCATATTTGGCCAAGTGATTATCATTTTGGCTTTAGATTCAGCAAGCTATTTAAGGTGTTTGACAATTAACAATATTGACCATCACATTACATAAGTTAACATTTATAATGAATCATTACAAAATTATTGGCTGAAATGACACACTGAAGAGAACAGGATTCACAGACAAAGTATGAAATTTCTGGATTATAGTTCATGTATTTGATTCCACTTAACATTAAGTCCATGTCTAATTCATATCTATACTAAAATAAATTACCATTAGCAACAAGCTAACCAACCCACTTTAGTCGTGGAAACTAGCCTTGGTGCCAAATAGACATCTGGTGACAAAATGTTTTGGTATTTAATGATGAACAAAAAATTTATTTAATATAGTAACTATGAAAGCCTACAACATGGTCTATATAAATACGAAATTCTGTGTATAGAAAAGATTAATAAATGATTGCATGTTTGTTATAGTAATGATTTGTTGGCAACATAGAATTAGCCAACTAGAATTGCTAAAATTTAAAGTGTACTATATAACATGTGTTTAGAAATCATTTATTAGAAAGTTTTAAATGTAGAATTATAGTATTATAATATATATAATTGGATATTGACATCACACATACAACTATTGCAATAAAGTTAAAAATTAACATAAATTGTCCACTTATAATATTACATACTAAAAAAATTCAAATTAATAATGTAAATTTAAAATGGTATAAGGTTTAACTACTTGTGTTTAGTATAAATTTTATGAAAAATACTTGTTTTATTTTAAAACATTTTTTATTGTTGTACTAATTAGCTTGGTACAATATATCTTTGCCAATGAATGTAAAATGTAATCATTCAGTTAATAAATGGGGGGGAAGTAAATGATTTGAATAAGTTAACATCAATATGAAATGTAAATAAAAAAACATTGAAAATGATAGTTGCATTATTTATAATCAAAATTAATAAAATAAACTAACAACTTGTCAAAAGACTGAACCTGTAGTAAAACAGCCAATATGTCCACCAACAGTTTTCATATTTGTTTTCCTGACCTAGGGCCCTAAAGTGTGGAGCCTATGTATCAGTTAGGTGATCAGTCTAATGCTTGCTAAGTCTTCCAAGTGTGCTTGGCACTCAGTTTATTGACCCACTGAAGTGATAAAGCCATATGGACGACTTTAGTTTGATGTCAAAACTGTTTCTAATTGTTATTTCTTTTTTAATATTTTAAGATAGCTTATTAGGGATATCCCCAAAATATGTTGGTTACTAAAATTCCCATGTTGTGGCAACAGTACAACAATTGTTTGGAACAACTTATTAATGAATGATGTCACGACTAATGTCGTCCATTGGACCTTTCCTGCCCTGAGGATCAAACCTTGGGTATGTGAAGTGTTGCCACAGGTCTTCGATAGGAGACATTCAGTTTGCTTCTTAAAATAATAAAAAAAAAAGTGATCTTTAGTTCGTAAAAAATAATCTCAGTGAAATAGTTTTCAATTTTTTTCTCAATAAGTTACAGTAAATCAGACAGTTTATTATAATAAACAGTTATACTTACTGGAAAATGAAGTTTGAATTCTAATGTGTATACATAATAGTTGAAATTTTATTTGTAAACTTTAAAACAATTAAATTTAGGTATTTTTATCTTCAAACTAAGTTTTTGTTGCATTTGTTAAAAAAAAGTTTATAGAAAATAGTTTCAAATAACATTTTGACTGGCTGAAATGCCAAGCAATTTAATTTTGCAGTGACTTTATGTTGCAAAATTAAATTGCTTGGCATTTGTTTTTTGCGTGGTATTTTATTATTGCTTTATTGCTTGGCATTTATTTACAGTTTGATAGCTTTTATTGCCTATCAAACTGTAAACATCACTTTTAATATAATAGTGTTTTTTTTTTAACCTTAGAAAACTTATATTGATTTCTGTTATTGGGATTGTATGTTTAAGCTTTTGAAAACTAGCTATTAAGAAACAAAAAAGGGTAAAACTGAGTATTACGGTCACAACTTGGCGAAATTATTTTTCGCCAAGGGCTTGAGACGGGTGTTTTGGAAATTGATTGGCAACCCAAAAAGAGTGCCAATCGACCTGTAATTGGCGCAGAAAAACGGAGGGAGTTTCACCCGACTAGAAATTCCCCCTTCCCTCCCCTAAAACTAAATGCCGGTTTCCCCCCCCCCCATATTTTGAATCGCTAAGCCTAACCGCATGCAAGAAAACAGTGATCATAATAAGAATTGATTAAAAATTCTATTTAAAAATATTTCAGGATTAAAATTAAGTAAATAGAGTAGCAAAAATAATTACATTTAATAATATTTAGTTAAAAACAAATTAAAAAACAGAATTTCAGCTATTAAACACAGAATGTTACAAATCATTACTACATAAAAATAAACAAATCTAGAATAATTTTAAAAAATAGATTCTATAATTTCATTTATTATTGGAAATTTAAATACATACACTTCTAGGAATTCAGCATGCCTGCAGAAAATAAAATAAAATTCTTACCTACATTTTTCACCAGGCTCTCTACACACACAGCAAAATCAAAATTGAATATAAAATACGGGATTGAAAATCCAGCTATACCCACAGCAAAAAACAAAGCGAATATAAAAGACAGGATAGAAATTCCTTAGCTATATTCTCAGCGAAATACAAAAGGAATATAAAGACATTATTGAAATTTGGCACAATATCCACACAGCGAAATAAAACAAATAGATAGGATTGAAATTCGGCACTATATCCGACCGAAATAAAAAAATGTGTACATAAAAGATAATATTTATATTACACGCTACATCCAAAGTGAAATAAAATATAAATATGAAAAAACAAGATTTAAATTACCGCTCTTTACAGCCGATAAAAAAATCCAAAATAAAAATGGCTAGCGTTTCCGGGGTATTCGGACGATATGCATAATGACACATTTGGCGACTAATCGCTTTTGGTGATTTTATGGCGAAAAAACTTTGCGATGAAAAATAATCGCCAAATTTTACCGATTTGGCGACTTTTCGCTCAGACCGTGGCGACCTTCTGAGATTTACGAGGTGTGACCGTAATACTCAGTTTAGCCCAAAAAAGACTAATATGCCTATGCCATCAATTTCCCATCAAACATTTTAGATTAGTCCTCTGTCATAAGAATGACTTTGTCAGACCTCAAGCAGCAAGAAACTAGTTTCCTATGATGCAAACAATCAATCTATATATTTAATACTTAGGCCATGAAAGCTATTTTGAAAAAATTTCAAAAGAGCTTTTATGGTCTAAATATTAAAAATGTCTAAAATTATGAATGAATCAATTACTAGTTTCTGTTATTTTTTTTATAACTTGCAAGATTGATATTTTTGGATTCTAACAAATCTTTACATAAGTAATTTAGTATTAAATATTTATTTTTACTTTACAAAAAACTTAAGTATTTATTACTTGTATATATACAGAGAGAAAAAATTTGGTTTTTTATTATTTATCTAACATATCTTTTTTTTATTCTAAATCTTATGATTTACAACTTTTAGGTATCTGAATATGGATAAGGCAGCAGAGCAGAATGAGAGGGCTTTTCAAAAACAGCCTACTGTATTTTTGAACAAAAAAGTTGGTGTTGGTAAGCTAAAAGTCAAAAAGCTTCGATACTCGAAAAATATTGGTTTAGGATTTAAAACCCCCCGAGAAGCAATTGATGGAAATTACATCGATAAGAAGTGTCCCTTCTCTGGAAATGTCAGCATTCGTGGTCGTATATTGAGAGGCATTGTCATCAAAATGAAGATGAACAGAACCATTGTCATCAGAAGAGATTACCTGCATTATATCCGGAAATACAACAGATTTGAGAAACGTCACAAGAACATGTCAGTCCACTTGTCGCCATGCTTCAGAGATGTTGCTATCGGTGATGTTGTTACAGTTGGTGAAAACAGGCCACTTAGTAAAACTGTTAGATTTAATGTTCTAAAAGTTACTAAAGCTGCTGGTTCTAAAAAATCATTTACTAAGTTTTAAAATTGCAGCATAATTATGTAAAAAATAAAGAAAAATGAAAGAATTCTGTTTTTTTCTTGACTTTATAATTGAAACATTAACACTAATTTTTTCATTAACAAGTATTTTTTTAGCATTGATGTGCAATTTTCTTGTGTATATAAGTTAACATCTCAAAATTTTATCATTGGAGTTAATTTATAAGAAACTTTTTAATTTTATAAGAGTTTAAGCCTTAAGTTGCGTATTTTCAACTCTAACAGAAATATCCATGTTTTGTTCAGTAGAATCTTCATTGTGTTAAGCTTGGAAGTGAATTTTAAAATTAAGAAAAAGAAATTCTTATGAGATACCCTTAATGGGAATTATTAAATTACAATGCTGAACCTAAATATTTTCTAATTTTCATATGGATTTTAGTATTAAAATAACTGCATTTTTTAAATGCACTTAAATGTAATAGTCATGATTTCACTAATCTTAACAGTTTGAAGTTACTGTAACTTAATTATCATAACTATATCTTTTACAAAAGGAGAAAAAATTGCTGATTTTTTTTCCCATTAAACTTTTGGTATTTTATAAAAAATGATTTACTACCTTATAAAAATCTAGCTATTTTAATAAATGAAATCAATAAAGTTTCCAATAAATACATTGACACAAAATTTTCAGTAAAATAGCAGAAAACTATAATTTAAAAAAATTATTTATTTTTAAAGCAAGTTTTGATGTATTTTGTGCTGATTTTAACGATGAAATGATTTGTGACTGTTGCAGGTTTGTTAGGGGAAAAAATGAATAGACCAGAACAGTAGTTTTTCACTTGTGGATTTTTTTTCAAGAACATACAGAAAATTCTCAGATTCAACTACACAAAGTAAAAAAATTTAGAATATCAATTCTTTCATATAACAAGTCTATATCCTCTAAATTGATGTTAAAACATGAAAAAGAAATTCTTAAGCATAAAATACATTTATTGTGATATTCTTACTGTTTATATAATTATTTCAGTAATTTGGAATTTGTATTCTTCTAAAAAGAAAAAGTGTATTTATGCATAAAACAAGATAATGCTACCACATAAAAAATTATTCCTTTTGTTATTAGTGAAAACCAATTGTATGAATTGTTTCATTATTAGCAAATCTAGGAGAATCAGGACTTCTGTTTTATGAATAATTTACTATATTCATACAAAAATTGTATGTGTTAATGCATTTTGTACTTCCACATTTGAAAATGTCAAATATTTATCCATTTTAGTTGATCAATGGTTATTTGTTTTAAACTGGCACACCATAGATTTAAAATATGCTGGTAAGTATTAAACTTTGTTTAGGCAGATAGTTTAAAGTGATGGACAATAAAAACTAAATAAGTCACATGAATTTAAACTATATTTTCCTCACTTTTCCCATCTGTAATTCTTAAATGTTGCAATGTCTTGTCTCTGCTCTATTAAGTATCTATATATAAATCTAATATCTCTGCTCTTTTTTGAGGAATCCTGTGCTGTTGGACTAAACGCCTCAAACTTTGATGCAGAGATTTTCGTCATCAATAAAGCAATCCTAAATCTCATTGGTCTTGATACTAACTTTGGCAAGGCATTTATTTTTATTGACTCCCAGACTGCAATCTTGGCTGCTGCCTCCTACACGCTTAGCGACTGCTCACTTGTTGAAGAGACTTGTTTCCAATTCTATTGCCTCTGGCTGGGAGATAGTTTTTCAATGGATCCCTAGCCACTGTGGGGTGCCTGGAAATGAAAAAGCAGATGTGTTGGCTAAAAATGGTTGTAAGCTGCCTCAGCCTCTGTTTCCAATGACTGCCCATCAGTTTAGTTCTGAGGCTAGGGGGAAAATTGACCAACACCTAGAGCAAATTTATACAGCACTTTCAGCAGATAAAAAGTGGAACATTCTTATGAAGTTGCCTGTCCCGATGGATTTACCTCGTGCAGTTTTTACTGCAAATTTCCGTCTTTTGACTGGACATGACTTTTTGTATAAACATCTACACCGCATTGGTATAGTTGCTGTAGATACCTGCCCCCCTTTGTTTGTCTGGTGAAATTATGGACTTTAATCATTTGACAACTTGCTTTTATTACTTTTGACTCTGACAACTTTACCAATGCTAAATTTTATTGGGCTGCCAAAGGTCTTATGGCAGGTAATGCCAATGACTGACGTAGGATTAAAAAAAAAAAACTTCCATTATTTGTGGCTTAGTTTCTGATCACGGTTCCCCCTTTCCGTATGCAGTAAAATATATGCAATAGTGTATTTTGGTGCTAAATCTCTACGATCTTAATTTTAAATCTAACAAATTACAAGAATACTGAACATTTTTTGAAGTTGTCTACACAGATTCCCAGTTTTGACAACGAATCTTGTGCTATTTTGTACCTGAGTCTGCTCTTGCATTCACCATATCAGACATTCTCGTGGTTTAAAGAAAAATTCTGATTTGTCTTGGGTATTCGCATAAGTGAGCTAATGTTTTCTCATAGGGTGAAGAAGGAGAAAGTTCGGTAACACAAGTTTCTTAATTCCTGGCAATCTTATTCGAGTTGATCTTCCTATCACTATCAAATCTCAGAATGTGTAGGTGTTCTTTTTAATTACAATTCACTGTATTAAATACTCATAGCAGAAGATTTATTTGGAAACGGATAAATATTTAAATAAGCATTAGGTGATAGACAAGCATCAACAAATACATTGTTCCAAAAATCGAGAAAATCGTTTCAAGAATACTTAAAATTTTTTGGATTTACCAGTACAGAAACCAAAAAACAATTTAATAATAATATTTTGAATTTTGGCTAGAGTAGATGGTGAGTTTTCTGAGCTAAAAACAAAGGACTTTTCGCATTCTATTACCATTTCCAATATCCAACTTTTGAGGAGCTGAATTTTTTGCGATGATTTCTTTGAAAACAAAATATAAAGGGAAAATTGAAGATGTCTATTTCTAATATTAAACCATCCTTTGATAAACAACTGTGCAAGACGTGTCAAAGTAATTATTGAATCAATAAGTTTTATTTGATTTTTTCTATCAAATTATCTTCTAAATTAAGTAAAATAATATTTTGATTAGTAATATATCGGCCTTTAATTAGTAAAGTGGGTTGTTGGCAATAACTACTGCCAAGCAACTTCTCACAGAATCAAAGGGACTAGTGACGCATCATTTTGCTATAGCAATTTATGCAGTTTCCACATTTTGACACAGCTGATCCGGAGTAGCAGCGAGTAATGCATCTCTGGCCCAGTTGTGAAAGCAATTCAGCAGGAATACAACCAGTATAGAATAGAACTTCAGTCTATTGCATATATACCTTGAATAACATTGCATACCATGTGTATTCCAGCATACTCCATAAGATAAGGGAGGATCACTGGCTCCAGCACCTCAGAGATGTAACGCTGGCTGTTCACGTAACCTGCATTTTGTGTACTAGATCGATTTGGTGCTAAAATCCCATGCCATAATACTGGGTGCAGGACGAGTATGACGATACATAACGCAGCAGTTCTGCTTCTCTTACCACTGTGTCTCTAGATTCGAATCCAACCTTTGTGGTGTTGCAGGCGAGATTCGTCAGTAAAGACAATGTCGTTCTATTTCGTTGTACGTGTTTATCACAATATTAGCAGCAGAAACACTTATACTTAGAAATGTAAAATACAGAGGAATTTTGAGGTACTAAACAATTATCTTTCGTTTAATGTTTTGGTTTGTTTTTTTTAAATGAAGAGAGAAGTAAAATAAACTTTGAAAATGTGCAAAAAAAAATTGTCTGTTCTGTATTCCTGTAAAGAAGTTAATTAGCTTCGTACTCAGAAGAAAAATACTTGTTAAAATAATGTATTAATCTTTAATAAAACTATCAAGATATATTTTTCAGGACAGTCATAAATATTGACATTTCTATGTTTCTGTCATCATAAATTCCTAAACACATACAAAGAAAGAAATAAAAAAAATTATCTTCTCAAGATTAATTTTTGAACTTATTATTAATTGGTAAGAAATGCAAAATTATTTTCTTTTCCTGAAAAACTTTCTAAACCGTAATTAGTTGTAAAATTCATAAAATAAGGGGCTTTTATTAATATTTTAAGAAATATGTGCAGAGGTGCCCAGTATCGTGCAATCTCATTAAGAAGAAATATGTACTAAAAAGGATTAAAAATTTTCTAAATCAGCTGAAAATTTCAAAACTGACAAGGTCTCAAAAATCCTGGGGATTTTTATAGATAATAAACCAGGTTTATTCCCGGAAATAAACCCTTTTTTTTTTCCTTCTTTTCAACACTACCTTTAGTTGTGAGTGATTAGTAAACGGATATTTCAGTCAACTCCTGTGGACATGAATGGCACGAGCAGACACCAAACGTCGCAAAACAGACTAAATCTGTTGCGATGTAGTACATGATGAGGCTGAGAAAGTCCTCATTGGCATGCCCATAGTGTTCCTGTCATCGCGTACGTGATGATGCCACGATGTGGGTGCGATCAGTTCCATCGTCTGCTTTTAACTCCTGCATCCAAATCTTACAGATTCACATAACAGTTACTTGATTTCGTCTTACATGATCATCTATTTTTTGAAGGATAATCCGCAATCCCTATACAAATATTCTTCCTTGTTCGAATTCAGAAACTTACTCGAAACATATGTTGTAAGGGAGGGAAAAAACCGGGTTTATTTCCGGGAATAAACCCGGTTTATTCCCTTGGGAATTTTAAAAGACCTCGAGAATTTAGAAATTTTTACCTGATTTAAAACTTTTTTAGACTTTATTTACAGTAAGAATTGAGTGCCTGTTACAAGAATTATGGCTTCGGAAAATCTAGTAGGGTGAACCATTACCTCCTGATGTTCAAAAAGAATAGCTTCAATGAGCTGCCAAACTTGGCACAATCAAAGATTCCAAGATTAACTATACCCTGTATTACAGATTCAACTGTGATTGAAATACGCCATTTCTGTAATGCCAACGAAAAGGAATATGGTGCTGCCGTCTATTTGCGAGTAATAAATGGAAATGAAATTCAAGTGAATTTAATAGCATCAAAGAGTCGAGTTACTCCTCTAAAGAAAATTTCTCTGCTTCGACTCGAATTTCTTGGAGCTTTGTTGGTGCCTCGATTGACGAATGCAGTCAAAATAATAAATAATAGACCGTAAAGTTTCATTCAACATTTATTACTGGACTGATTCAAAAATAACGTTGTATTGGATCACAAGTTCCACTAATCGCTGGAAACAGTTTGTTGCAAATCGAGTAAAGGAGATAAAATCTTTGACTGAAATCAATTCTTGGTTCTACTGCCCAGGAAAGGAAAAATATTTCCTCTGACGCTATATCATGAGGAGCCAATGCTGATGTTCTCGTTGACCGTTCATTTTGGTGGAAAAGACCAAACTTCCTGTCAGTTGCCAATCTACCCTTTATAGAAGAGAATCCTGTAGTTCCAGAGGAAGAATATATTTGTGAAATGAAAAAGAACTATGTGCAATAGACAGAACTAACTAGCGACTCAAAACTAATTCTATTTCTAATTCTTCCAGCTTATTAGAAATACTATTACAAATTAGTAATAAGTATTTAAAAATTGTTCGTGTTTAAAGTTATCTTTTCAGGTTCTTCAACAACTGCAAGTACCCTGAGAATAAAGTAGTAGGACCTCTAACGAATTAAGGCATGCAGATGTTCTTAATCAAAGAAATGAACTAAAAGATGACTTTAAATGTCTTCTTAAAAATACAACTGTTTATACATGAAGTAAGATTAGAAGTTTATTCCCTTTTCTAGATTGAGAAGATATAATTCTAATTGAAGGTAGGTTAACTGATTCCTCTTTATGTTTTTCTAATAAACACCCAATCTTATTGCCCTCTAACTGTAAGTTAACTAAATTGATCATTCAATACTATCATGAAAAAATATTTGCATTCTGGACCTCAAATTTTGTTGTTTCAACTGAGGCAAAAATTTTGGCCTTTAAATGGTCGAAATTTGTGTAGAAAACTAACACATGATTGTCTCACGTGATTTCAAGCAAATTCTTAGATATGTAATCAAAAAAATGTGTGACCTTCCAAAGGAAAGAATTACATCCAGATTTCACATTTGACTCTGTAGGTATAGATCTATTTGGTGATATTTCTTGAATGGAAATTTATTCCTCTTAGAGCCCCAAATTCTGGCGGCTTGTGGGAAGCGGGAGTAAAGTCAACCAAATATTATATTAAACGTGTTGTGAGCAACTCTAATTTTACGTAGGAGGAATTTTTGACTGTCTTAGTTCAGGTTGAGACATTGCTCAACTCACGTCCCTTGACCCTTCTCTCTTCAGATATACAGGATTTAAACATCTTGACTCTTTGACATTTTATAATAGGAAGATCTCTTACTTCAATTGTAGAGCCTACTTTGGTAAATATCTGTGAAAACAGATTGAACTTATGGCAAAGAACTACATAAGCAGTACAACTGATTTGGAAATATTGGCATAAATCTTATTTAAGCACCTTACAACAACGTACTAAGTGGATGTTTTCTAAACAAAATGTAAAAATTGGGGATACGCTAATCTTAAGGGAGGAAAATATACCTACTTCTAAATGGATTTTAGGTCGCATTATCAAAACATATCCTGGTAAAGATAACAATATTCGTGTCGTGGACGTCAGAACAAAATCTGGCATATTTAAAAGACCAATATACAAATTATGTGTATTGCCTTTAGAATAATGAGAAAAAAATTTTAATGTTTTATTCAAAATGATCAATTTAATAAATTTATCACTATCTTTCTCTCTTGTATTGTTGATTACTTACTTTATATACTGTGCATTTCAAATACGAGGATTTATCTGAAATTTTTGAGATACGCGCAGACGAGAATTTACAAAATAAAAATAACGGTTTAATTTTAAAATGCAAAGTATTTTAACACAGAAGACGATTTTTTACTGGCCTTCTTCAACTTGTTTAGCGTAGAATAAATTTTAAACAGAAAAGAAAATGAAGTTGACGTGAGAACATTTTCGCGCTATGATTTTCTACGAATTTAAAGAAGGATTAAATCAAGAAGAATGCGTTCGACGGTTGCAATTAGCGTTTGGTGATTTATATCAAGCGTGTGCTACTGTATTCAGATGGTTTAGAGAATTTACAAGAGTTCGTAATTTTCTTCAGGATGAAGAACACTCAGAAAGGCCGCCGTCGGCATGAATCCCGGATAATGTGTCTGCCACATGAAAAATGTTAATGGATGATAATCGCTCTACCTATCAAATGATACAGAAGGAACTTAACATTGATTTGATTTCATTTGCTTTTGTAAGGTTTACTGATGCAAAGTCCAATATTGGACATTTCTGCCCCGTACAATATTTAGAACTGAAGGTAAAAATTCTGTGTTAAGAGACTAGTCATATGTATACAATGGAATGTGTAAAAAGTTTAAGGAAAGCATATGTAAAAGATTATTTTGGATAAAAATCTTAAATGGAATTCAAGAAACCTATTGCACGTAAAAATGCAAACAAATTTCTATGTGGTTTAAACCCAATCAAATCAGATAAAATTAAATTTGTGGTATTAAAAAACAATGCGTAAATCATTGAAATTAGGACAGACAATTAAAATGTGATGTACTGTATATGGTACATTACACATGTCACAAATTAGAGCACTCCGAAACAAGAATAAGTGCTTGTGTGTAAATCTAGTATGTCCAATACGAAGCCGTGTGAGTTTTACATCAACTCTTCACATAGGAGCAACTGGGAATGGAAGGATGTGGGAGGATATACTATATAATTTATTGTTTTTCTGCAAATCCCATGTTTTTTGCCAGTGTGAAAAAATGAAATCTTTGATAATTTGCTTAATGTCAAAAAATGTTAATGCAGTATGCAAAATGTCAGAGGCATTTTTAGCAGCATTATCTGCAAGTTCATTCCCAGCAATGCCAACATGACTTGGAACACAGCAAAACAAGATGTCAAATCTTTTATTCTTCAATATATTTAATATATCCAATATTACCATAATAATTGGATGACACTTATCATTAAAATTATCTAATTGCATGACCACACTCATGCTATCTGTATAGATACAGTATTTTCGATAAGGGCTAGAATGTATTATTTCTAGAGCACGTTTAATAGCAACAGCTTCGGCTGTATACACAGAATATGATGCATGCAATTTATAGCTGTAAACTGTATTTCCAACAACAATACCACAACCAACATGACCACTTGATTTTGAGCCATCTGTATATACAGAGATGTGGGAGGAATAATGAGAATGAATGTGTGAAAATAACTGTTGCAAAATAAGGGGAGATGTAGCTGATTTATTGTATCCAGTAAAGGGTTTGATTATATTGACAACAGGAATATTCCAAGGAGGAAATCCTAGAACATCTGTGACTTGAATATGTAAATCAGGAAACTCAGATGAAGACAGGAATGAATTTGTACGCTCATAAAATGGTAATATGTTATGTGGCCGTGCATTATATAGCCTTCTTAAAGAGGGACAAGTAACCGTTGATCTTAAAGGGTGTTGTGCGATACTGATAGCATTTTAAAATATTAATGTAGAGAGAGTTGCTTACGTCTCAGATCAAGAGGTAACTGGTTGCATGTCCGAAATGCTCCAGAGCAGATTCGTAAAGCTGAGTGATGAACAGGGTCTAATTTGCGCAAAACTGATGATCTGGTTGATCCATAAACTACGCTACCATAGTCAATTCGCGATAGAATAACTGACTTATACACTCGGAGTAATGCTTTACGATCTGCACCCCAAGAGGTATTAGAGAGAACTTTCAGAATATTGAGTGATTTTTCGCATCTTTTGCGCAAATCTAAGATATGTGGTAGGAAGGTTAACTTTTTATCAAATATAAGCCCAAGAAATGATACCTGATTAACTACTGGAATAGTTGTGCCTGATATCTTAATTTCTGGATCAGGATGAGGCCCAGTTTTTCTGCAAAAATTTATACATTTGATTTTACAAGGGGACAAAGTATGCCCATTTTCATTACACCAATCAACTAGATTATTGACATCAGTTTGTAATTGCCGTTCAATCAGTCGCATATTGCAACCTTGGCAAGAAATTTGAAGGTCGTCAACATATAAGGTTCCATGGACAGATGGTTGCAATACATGAAGAATGTTGCTGATGCAAATATTAAAAACAGTAACACTTAAAACACTTCCCTGAGGAACCCCCTCACATTGGATAAATGGATTAGATAAAACAGATCCTATACGGACATTAAAAATGCGAGAATTTAAAAAGCTCTGAATAAAAATGGGTAAATTTCCTCTGAAATTAAAACTATACAAAGTTCAAAGAATTCCATAACGCCGTGTCTTATCATAAGCTTTTTCTATGTCAAAAAATATAGACACTAAATGATGTCTCCGTACAAAGGCATTCCTAATTTATGTTTTTAGGTATTCAATATTGTCCATAGTAGATCGACTTTTCCGGAAACCACTTTGATAAAGTGGTATGTACTGATTGTCTTCAAGTACATAAACAAGACGGGCATTGACCATACGCTCCAAAGTTTTAGCAAGGCAACTTGTGAGAGCAATTGGACGATAGTTTTGAGGATTAGCTGGATCTTTCCCAGGTTTAAGAATTGGAATAATAATTGCTTTGCTCCAGAGACTGGGATAGACATGTTCATTCCATATTCTATTGAATAGAAAAAGAATGTTCATTAAAGATTCGTGATTAGGATGACAAAGCATCTTATATGAGATACTATCTTGTCCCGGACTAGTATTTTTAGTTTGGGACAGGGCTCTCTGCAATTCCAGCAAAGAGAAATTGCAATTATATGGATGTATGGCTTTATCATGAAAATTTATAGGTTTCTTTTCAGCTTGCTCTTTGATTCTGAGAAATTTAGGATCATAATAGGCTGGACTAGATACCTTTGCAAAAGTTTCACGTAAAAGATTGACAATATCATATTGAGAAGAAATTGTGTCAGCTCCTGTGCGTAGTATTGGGATAGAGAAGTCCCTATATAAACCACTGGAAGCTTTACTTTCTTCCATAACTCTTTGCTGGAAGTTGATGATGTCATGGAGGAAACATATCTTATCCAAGATTCTTTTTGACTACTTTAGCTTTTTTTGAAAGCCATGAGGTTTTCCATGGTAGGGCACCTGCGGAAAATTCTCCACAACTTTTTTGTTTTTTGTATGATACTTGGCACTCACGGTTCCACCACGGTTTATGATATTTGCGTGGAATTGGGGAGCGCTTAGGAATTGTGTTTTTGGCAGCATCTAGGAGTGTATGAATTACTTTTTGCACAGCATCATTGATATTATCACTTCTAACCATGCTGTCAGTAATAGCAGCTAAATGAGTGTAGAGAGACCAGTCTGCACGATGATAAGAATAAGAGGAATGGGAGTTTTGCGGTATGTTTATACCAGTTTGATTTATAATTAAAGGAAAATGATCACTGTTATATAAATCCTTATCAACATTAAGATTTAATGAAGGTAGAATTTATGGAGAACAAATAGCTAAATCTAATGAATGAAAAGTTCTTGATGGTTGATGGAAATAGGTTATTTCTGTGGAATTTACAAGGCAGAGATATTGTTATTAAAAATGAACTGTTCAATTATATTGCCACGAGGATTCATATTATCACTTCCCCATAAGGTGTTATGACCATTGAAGTCACCAAGTAGAATAAAGGGTGCATTTAGTTGATCCAGCAAATTGTTTAAATCGCTTTCATGGATGATCGCATGGGGAGGTAAGTAAATGCTACAAATAGTAATGAGAGATGTTGAGTGTATGCGTACTGCAACAGCCTGTAATGATGTGTTAAGGGAATGTATAGTGCTAGGAATATTACAAGATACAAGAATGCATACACCTCCAGAAATTGAATCATGATTAACATCTTTCCTCACACAATTATATCCATGCAATTTTAAACTGTACTGAGGTTTCAAAATGTTTCTTGGATGGCAAAACAAATTGGATTATACAGATTTATAATTGTTTTTATATCTTCTATATGAGTGCGAAAGCCTAGACAATTCCAAGAAACGAAGGTTCCCATTAAGCTCAGCTGAATGCTCCGGCATTGGAGCACGCCATCGGGGATTCAGATGAATCTCCACTTAGGAGTGTTTCATCATCTGATGGGTTTACATTCTTTATATATGTCTTAGAGGCAGTTGAGCTTCTTTTACTCTTTAAATATGATTTATGAAGACCTTTTGCATTCTTTAATTTTAGGGATCTTTGAGAGTTAGATTTTGCGAAAGACAGTGAAAAAATTCCTTTTGGAATTGGTGAGACATTTATGTTAGAAATATTTGAGGATAAGTTTGGAAAATTTAAGAAATCTGTTTGGGTACTGCAAGATTTCATGACTTTTTTAACTGCTTGTGAATAGCTAATACCTTGATTAGGGGTACGGGATGACACTGTTTGCCTGGCTTCAGGGTAAGATAAGTTTTGTTTTATTTTCACAGTAATAATTTCCTTTTCTAATATCCAGGTTGGGCATGATCGGGAGTATGAGGGATGTTCACCCCTGCAGTTGACACATTTTTCTTGTAATTGATACTGACTACTGTCATGTCCAACAGATGCACATCGAGCACAAGTCAAATGTCCTCTACAAGTAGTTTTTGCGTGGCCAAATCGCTGACATTTAAAGCAACGTAATGGATTTCGTATGAAGGGGCGAACACTACAATTTAGGTAGCCAGCTTTAATAGATTGAGGTAATATAGGAGTAGCAAACGTGAGTATAAGGTGTTTAGTTCTTATAATTTTACCCTCTCTCCTGATTGTAATGCGCTGCACACGTTGTACTTTTTGGTCAACAAGATTATCCAAAATTTCCTCCTCTGAAATATTATATAGATCATCTGCTGAAATTACTCCCCGTGTAAAATTTAGCCTACTCTGAGGAGATACCATAACATCTATATTACCAAGGCATTTTAGTTTTAGGGTGGCTTTGGCCTGTTCAGTTGATAAAACTTCAACTAAGAGATCACCAGATTTCATCTTGCAAACATTTTTGACATTTCCAACTGTACCAATAAGACACTTATTAATTAAGAAAGGAGAGACATTATCAAAATTGCCCTCAGTTCTTTTAATAATAAAATATTTCTGATCCTGTATCATTTGTTGCTCTATAGGGAGTATAAAATTAGAAGTACATTCCATAGAAATAGGTCAATTACTTCAAGGCCTGACTGCACCACCCACCATCGAGCCCAACAAGGGGATGCAGTATACCTGCATCAGTGCTAGCCAGACCTTATACGCTTTCAATATATCTCTGACGTGGCCTCCACCCTTATCGAGTCACATATCAGATATATGATCGTTTGGTCCATGGAAGCCGATTGGCATGCTGAGGACCACAACGCACCTCCCGTTTACCTGAAGCAGAGGCCAAAGTGATGTGTTGGTCTCTGAGAGCCTCAATCTCCAGGATCTTCCTTTCCAGGGACACGGGTCTCCACACACGGCAAACACGCGGGTGATTTAGTCCCCAAAAGAAGCTAATAGCAACAGTGCGGCAATAGCTTCTCAAGGGGAGCCCTCAACCTCTTACAAGGCAACCACAAAGAGGGAGAAAAGGAAGAAATGGCAGAAGAGGAGAGGAGAGAAGAAAAAAAAGAAGAGGATAGTTCACTAGGGTACCTCGGGATTGTGACACCCGTGTTTATCTAAAGAAGGTAAACCCCCTGAGGGGAACTTAACATTGGATCCGTAGCCCTACACAAAATCATTCATGAAGAATTACATATGAAAAAAATAGTTTGCAGTTGGGTTCCCCATAATCGAACTGAGCACCGGAAAGAAGAGCGTGTCAGAATCTGTAAAGAAACTCTTAAATTGCTAAATGATGGTGGCCACCGCATCATTTCTAAAATTATAACAGATGATGAAACGTACATGCCGTTTCTTGACGCTTCAACACGTCAAGAAAGCAAAGTATGGGTCTTTGAAGATGATCACACGCCGACAATGGTGAAAAAACAACGCACACTGAAAAAAGTGATGTATGCCGGTTTCTTCAGAAGTACGGGATTGGTCAAAGCCCTCAAGTTGGAAGGACAGAAGACAGTAACAGCAAACTGGTATACCACTAAATGTCTTCCAGAAATTCTGCAAGAACTGAATGTTAGGGTACTAATGCTTTACAATGACAATGCATCTTCACATACAGCCGGATTAATAGTTGAGTTCCTTAAACAAAAACAAATTAAAGAGATCGAACATCCGCCGTATTCACCTGATCTAGCTATGTGTGACTTTTGGTTATTCTTTAATCTAAAAAAGAACTTACGAGGACGTCGTTATCATTGAGAAGAAGAGATTGATGTGGCGATAAATGCATTTTTTTCATCTATTCGAAGAAATAAATGGCTTGAGGTATTTAATCTGTGGAAAATTCGTCTACAAAAGTGCATTGATGCTGGAGGAGACTACTTTGAACACACCTAAAATTTTGTAAGTATAACTTTAAAAACCTAGTTGTATCTCAAAAATTGCAGAGTGACCCTCGTATTTGTGTAATGTTATTTACTAGTTTACAATATGCAAAATTATTGCAATTTATGTTTGTAAAACTTATATTTATGAATGTTATTTACTTGTGCGAAAATATTGAATGTTTCACATTGCAATGGTGGGCGACATGTTCGCGCATGCGCGCACATCATGTGATATTGTTTTGAGCAAAGCAGATGGAGTTTGGAAATTGAGGAGATCGATTATATTTCTCAAGCGGTAATTAATCCCCATATCTTTTGTTATGTTTGTCTGTAATAAATAATTATAAAAAAACACTGGTCCGTCGTAGGAGTGATTAATTAATATATAATCTGCATATCTTTTAACCATAAAACCAACAGAGACTAATATACTTCCCTAATTTAAACACCTTAAAATATGTATAGGATGCTTCGGGAAGACTTCTTGCAAAAGGATTACATTCACCAGGTATATTCAGTAACTGAAACAAATGTTGATTGAGGAATGGATAATCCTACCTGAAAAATTAGAGGACAATTTGGTACTGAGTATGGAGAGATGGTATGAAGACATCACCTCTGCATTGAAGAAAGGTGGGAACTTATACCATACTGAGGAACATCTATCTGTTGTTCTTCCTCTTGGTCAGAGTATATATAATAACATGCGTTCAATAAAGCTATTTTATTTGATTCCATAATGGCTGCATTGTATTAATTTTCGCGCAACTAATTTCGGTCATCGCTTAAGTATATTATTAATTATTATTCTTTCAAAGATATGGATTAAAGTAAAAATAAGCAACATGAAATACAATTTCTTAAATATAAAAAAAATATAATTACATGTGTTATATATCTTTTAAATATATCCATTGCCACCCACTCTGTCTAGTGGTCAGAGTGCCTAACTGCGGATAGGGAGGTCCTGGGTTCGAATCCCAGTTCGGGCATGGATGTACTTTCTGTCTCTGTCTATATCCTCTCTTTGTGTAAATGGGTTATGAATAGCTGCCTATCCTATAAACGAGTACCTGAGTCATGTGTGTACTGAAGAAGTCGGACTCCACACCAAAATAAGATTCAGTTGGTAAAGTGGAGGAGCGTACCCCATAATGCCAGCATAGCTGGCACAAGAGGGCAACAAATATATCTATTAAAAGAAAAAAACATGAAATATAAATATTACTTCAATATATTCAAATTAAAGATTTACTGTTTACTTTGCCTTGTATTGATTTACTTATTTATGGAGTGTCACTGAAATTTCTATCAGTGATTTATCAAAAAGGCCACATTTGGCATACGCATCATATGTTGCCAACAACTGAAATATAAGTTAAATAATTTTATTAGACATTCTCTAGAAGAGGTAAAAATAAATTTTTTTTCAAACATTGAAAGCAAAGATTATTTATTGTATATTTATCATTGTCATAAAATAACTGGGTTTTTTCTTTTTTTTTCTAATCAATAACTCAAAAACAAATATACATCATAACTGAGTTTTGTTGCAAAATGCATCATCAGAAAAAGTAATAAATAAATATAAGAAGCTGGTAAATAATTAATTATAATTGAAATAGTTATAATAAAACAATAATATTCATTCACATGATAAAACATCATCAAAAGCGAAATAACTGAAATTTGAAATTATTTTTTAAATATAAAACGAGAAAAAAATTGCTACTAAGAAATTCAAATCATTAAGAAGTTAATATAAATAAAATATCTTTTTAACTTTTCGGACTGGGCTATTTTTGGCTATCTTAATTTTTATTTTAATTTGCTTAGCTATCTTAATTTTCGTAAATTGCAATATTATTTTTTCTTGAAAATTAAAAAAAAAGTTTTTAGTATATAGATTATAATGTTCAATTTCAATAAACAGAAGTCAAAATTTTTTAAAGTCTATAATCATGTTATGAGGAAATTATTTTTTTTATTATCTCAGATCCAAGCTTTAATAGTCCTTTTAATCATTACAAGCATGTGGTTAAAATGTGATTAGTACATTATTATATCTTTCTTCTCTCGTGAATATAAAATTGTATTGCTAAGAGTAATTCAGTATGCTTAAATTGTTTCAAATCCATAGTACAAAAGTAATTTATGATCATTTGTTTCTGCGTTTCACAAAACATTGCTAAAAGAAGAAAACTTATTAATATTTCCTCTCGGCACCCTTTCATTTCGGCTAGAGAAGTTTCTCTAAACTAGTATTTTTGGTAACAACACGGGGGGGGGAGAAAGAAAATATGTACATATAAGTTATAAGCAGTAATATTTTACTTTTGTGGGATGAGCATTTTGAGGTTGTTCAGATTTTTTGCAAAAGGTGAAAGGCTTAAAAGCGTGACGTAAAAAGTTGCAGCTGATGTTATTTTGTTTTGTGGTCTGCAATATCATTTGGCGTTTTTAAAGCTTTTGAACTCTAAATAATACTTTTCTCTTTTTTTTCATGTTATTAAAGCAGACATTCATTTTATTTCAAATTTAATCATGAATACTTTATGAAAGGTATAGATAAAAGATAATTATAGTATAAAATTTTGAGATTTCATTTTAGAAAGGATAAATCAATATTACCAATTTCTTAGAAGACTAGATAAAAGCAAATACTGAATACTTTTGATCTTTGAGACTTAACAAGTGGAAACAATTCTAATTTTTTTATTGGAATCATCTAAAACTGAAAATGGTTAAACTGTCTTACTATTATTATGTGATTTTATGCTTATTCCACTGCAGTATAATTTTTGGATTTTCAGCTACTCACAACCAGAACATATCAAAACGAATTCTCAAGGGATGTCTGTTTATATTTTCATATTTTATAACATTAATCCACATAGTTTTTGACGCCTCCATAATTTCGCGCATAACAGCTTTATCAACCTTATTCATGGCGTACGCTTGCATGAACATACTTACTACTGTTTTCCGTTTTCTCATTTGCTGGAAGACTTCCGAACTTGGAAAACTGTTCAGAAGGATTTGTAGACTTCACCATAAAAAACAACAACAATGTAAGTGGTGGTTTAAAGTATGGATGGCTATATCTATTCCTTACCATTATGGACAAGTGCTTTTGGTGCTATATTACACCAGTAAAGATCCTGAAGTAGTGAGCACGGGATTGTATTTGTTTGGATTTGAATGGAAAGAAAATTATAAAAATTCCATATTCAAAGGAATGTTTTCCTTTTCTGTTCTTACTACATTAATGATGCCAGTGAATACATTTTTACTGTTATTTGTATTCATCTGCCAGAACATCACGCAACAACTTTTAGAATTTCGAAAAGAAATGGTTTCATGTTCTATGCCACAGTACGACGTTCTCTTAAGAAAATATTATGCTATAAAGAAATTCATTTCAGAAATAGATAATAAAGTTTCCTGTTTGGTCTTTTGGGCTATTTTAGTCAAAATGGCTTCTTTTTATTATGCATTAAGTATAATTAGTGATGCGCGTATCTTGGCTATAGAAGCGCACTTGATTTCCTTTAGTATCCTAATTTCCTTTGATTTGGCGACGTTTTCAGCAATGGGAGTGACCGCGGCTGAAGTTACAGAGGTCTCAAACATAATTGCTTTTGAAGCTAACTTGTTACCGGAATGCAGTATGAATTCAGCTCTAACGCATTCACGTTTTCTATCTGTAACGTCCTCAGGAATTCGCTTAACTATATGGGGAATAGTATCTCTCAAGAAACACGTCTTGTTCAGTATTATTGGCACAGTTGTAACTTATACTATTCTTGTAGATAATTTAGTGAGTTCTCGCAATTATCAAAATTCATAAATTAATAACAAAGTTGAAAATTCTACTAACGTTGAGCATTTCATATGAAATATAAAAGCGCTTACTTAATTTTGTATTTTAAGCAATACGATTTATTTTATAATACCTTACCGTTGCGAGGCAAAGATTTTGAATGAATTAAAACAACAACCAAGAAAATCACCACCGAATTCAAAAATTCACTATGCTTGGTATGAAAAATTGTGTGTGCGTCAAATATAACAAAATAAACTTCTTGCTAAGATTATAATGAATTCAATTTTCATGTTTGAGCACGTGTACTTAAGTTTCACTGTGTCTTCATTTTCAGAAATGATTTTGTCTAATTATCTTTTCTTATTTGCTTTTACCCTTTATTTTATTTATTTATTTATTTGTTTATCATAGATTTTATTTCTATCGAATGTATGGCAAACTACAACTGTACTGGTAGAAGTTATATTTGATCACCATTGCAATGTTTTAATTAATTCTTTAAAGTTTTCGTTTAATTTTCCGAATAATTTAGATTATAGTCTTTGGTACCACATAATCATGATTCACAAGGTTGAAGAATGCTATACACCTTTGTACAATATGCTATCCATAATTGTGTTTTTATATTCAATATGATAAGTATTTACAGATAATGCAGAAGTCTAGGATTGAATAATTGGATTTATTTATAAGATTTTATATTCACTTGTAATAGATGTTAATACAGATTAATGCACACTCTTTTTTAATAAACAATATATTATTTTATATTTCATGCTCAATATCCAATAATTTTGTAAATAAATAAATGCAAGCTTTTTTGTTTCTGCTTTAGTCTGTCAGTTCTTTAGTTCGTTATTAAAACTAGTAAGTAAATTAAATGGCTTTGAATTTATGATACATATTTAAATTCATGGGTTCTTTGACATATGATAAAAAAATTCCTTAAATTTGAATGAAACAAATTGAGTTAATAATAATGAAGTGTATAATATTGAGATATAGTATTTTTTTTTCAATGGCAAATTGTAGACAGTTACAACTGCAAAGTAGTCTATTAATCTATTGTTCCATGATACCCAAGGAACCGGCCAGAAACAGCGAGTTCTTAGCCGCCGAGGCGTTGCCCCGGGTGCACCACAAGGGGTAGGCCACCATCGCACCCTCACACATGTCTATTATTAAATGTGTTTTTTTATGTGTATCATATACAATATTTATTGAATTAATGTTGTTGCATTAAAAATCTAAGCTATTATGGAATAAATGTGTGCCTATTCTGTGAAAAGTACTTTTTTTGAAAGACATTAAATCAAGAAAGGAACATAAAACTCCAGGTAAAAGTCTCGAAAATAATCTACACAATGCAAATCAAAGGACCCGTTTATTGGGTAGGCATCATTCATACTTCATTCACATACACACAAGGAAAGGACAAAGACAGGATAGAGAGAAAGAAAGTATATCCATGCCTGAACCGGGATTCGAACCCAGGACCTTCCTATCCGTAGTCAGGCATGCTGACCACTAGACAAGTTGGCCAGCTGAGATATAGTATTGAATACACTGATTTTCAAAAATTAAGCAACAAGTTGAAAAACCATAATAATCAGCTAAAATTAGTTCGAAAATCTTAAAATTTGGATGTGTTATAAGTAAAAGCAAATTCCACCGATCATCAATATGCATGAGTAGCGCTACAATCGCCTTTCATAAATGCGATAGAGCTCAAAACAGCCTATTTGGAATTAACGTAAGTTGAATGAATGATGTTTAGGTTAAACAATTTAGGAGATAGTTAAAGTATAAAAACAATGTGTGTGTGGCATTTCTCGCCTGAATTGCATTCTAAAGCCATATGGAGACTCAAAACAGGTCAACGACAATGTGACGTTATGAGATTGCTCTATGTCGATCTTACTGACTAGAGTCGACTTTGGAGCCAGTTTCCAAGTACTGAATCAATGTATTAATGAATTTTGTATGGTTCGGACAGTTAGTCTTGATAGAATTCAGAAGACTGTATGAAGGAGGTTCGTATGCTAGGAGACTGCAATTGTGCGTCTCTCTTACCTACCCTATAGGAGAAAACATTTCAGTTGAGTGTGTAACCATGATTTGCTATTCACTGAATTAAAATAGCAAATCAGTAGAGACCAATGATGTTCAAAAATGAGTCCCGCTTTACTTTACAGAGGTATTTTCAACATATTTACATGTGGAGAGAAAGAAACACTCGATATTATCCTTGTAACGTATGGGAAACAGAAGGTTATGCACGAGATAGTGTTCTTGAATTGGAAGGAGTATCTTTAGGTGGACACGCAAAACTCTACGAGGTACCAGGTGGAACTTTCAATGCTTAGATGTGCAAATATGACATATTGGATTCTATTGTTTGAAGAACCATGGAAAAAAAAATTAGATGTTATTGTTGTTTATGACACTATGACAAGCCAAGCTCGTTAGCCGACTGCTATGCGAAATTACGTCAGAAGGGTGCGTCTTTCGTTTAATCAGAGCACTACGAAGATGAAAGTACGTTTTTGCTCTAAGACTCTTCCGATAAATATCACCACCAGAAGATCCACTCACAATTTTGACTGATCTGGATGGAGAGGAAATTTTCCTTAGATCATTACACCCATGGTAACTGCTTAGCAACCTACCACAGGACTTTCGATTCTACAGATTTAACGAGCCTGTATATCTTATGTTATCGGTGGATCATTGGTGTCATTAAGAATCAAACCCCGCCCTTTCAGACGGAAGGGCCAATACCCTAACCACTAAGCAACCCCATGGCTCTTAAAAAAAGTAAATAAGACATGAAAGGAAACTTGTACATTTTGGCATGGAAAAGTAAAATTGCCGCATTTTTAAATATAACAGAGCAGGTCTAGAAAAAAATAAAAATTATGAATGGATTTGAGAAACCAGATAATGAGAAGTGAATTTATATTTATGAAATCTCAAACGTTAACTAGAAACGGCTCACATTTCGAGAATACGGTGCATGACATATCACTTAAGAGCCTTAACTTCTGAAATATTTTATGGAATTTCTAGAAAAAATTGATAATTATGTAAAGAAACTCATCATTGAAATTAAAAAATGAAATAGTAAGGTTTTTTTCTATTATAGAAAATGACCCAAAATACAGAAATCCGACCAAACAATAATAGCATGTCAATTGAATCTTTGGGTTGCCAATGGAAATAAAAGAACATTTTTAGCTGATTGTTGAATTTAATTGATTTTGCAGAAAAAAGTGATAAATACAAAAATATGAGTTTTAAAATAAAATAATTCATAAAAATATATGCAGGAAATTATTGTGAACTAATGATGTGATCGTCTCTATGGTGCTGAAGAATCCAAATTCAATTTTATCCACGACTTAATAGTGATCCACGAGTTTGCTTTTGCATGATATCCTCATAATTTACATCTATTATGCAATCCGCTAAGAATTTCTGATTAATAAAAGTGAATATTTATATAACTGTATTTTAAATAATATCAAATTTCATGTCACTGTAGATGACATGGAGACAGTGTGCGAAGCTTAAGTATTGATGTTACCGCTTAAACCTAGTTCAAACTACGTGACGATATCTGTATTTAGCGGATTTGGTCAGCAGAAATAAGAAGTGGAAAACATAAAAATAACCAAATCTAACAAATCAGTAATGTCCACATTTAATTAAAATTGAGACATTTTAAGCAATTTGATGAAAAATTTCAAAATTGATAAGATTTGGTGAAAAGATCACAATTATTTCATAACTTCTTATAATTTTATTTTATATTTCATACTTTTACAAATAATTAAAGCTGTTTTACAAGTGCAAAGGTTTACCTAGATTTCGGGAAGTATATTTTCTTTGGGGAAAGGAACTCTTTCATTGGATTTTTCACCAGACAACATACCAAAAAAAAAAAAAAACACCTAAATCAAAAAAATCCCTTCTAACTAATGTTTTGATTTTAGTATGAAAACTTTATTTCGACATTATAATATATAAAAAGGTACACATAAAATAGTTTAACAGATTATTTAAACGATGTTTTACATCACAAATGTCTCGTGTATCGATTCATTAAATACCAAACGAATGATTAAAGAAAGCTGGAAGTCCCTTATTTAGGAAGTTAAATATCTGGACTTATCCGCGTTCCATTGTATTTTTGATTGGTGACGAATATGGAAGGCAGAAATCACATTCGCAGCAAAGAGGGAAAATGTTATTCAATGTCATAAGTTTTCCCCCTTTAGTTTTAGAGGTTATGCAAAGATAATTTTAAAAAGAGAAAAAATTGCACATTTCTTTCTTAAAGAGTGAGTTCCAAAAGTGTTACATCTCCAAAATTACTAACATCGCTGCACAAGCAACGATACAAAGAGTTCAGATCAGAGTAAATTATTATTTAAAATAATCATAAGCGCTATGAATATATTTCAAAATAAAACATGATTTTCACTTTTTTTTAAATTAGCTACAGACCAACACCCTGATAAAAGATTTATACTGTTACTACTTAATATTCTCAATTACAGCCTGGTTCAAAAAAATTCAACATGAAAAAAAAAAGTTTTTAGTTATACATTACTTTTGAGTTAATCAGCTCTTATAAAAGAATAGCTCTTACATATGAGTATTTGTAGATATTCATATCAACTTTCAGACTTTCACACGATTTAAACAAATTTGTTCAGCAGTTAAGTGTTTTCCACGGATACATTATAAATTAATCATGAATAATTTCTTTTGATAAAATAAATATCGTTTAACTTAAAAAAACATGCGATTAATAAATATATATGAATAAGAAATAATCAATATTTTTGTAGGAAATTCAATAAATATATTTCTTTCAATAAATTATCAAATTATTAACAATTTTATTGTTTTCAGTCTTTTTATATGAATTAATTACAAAGCCAGGGATTTGAAGCAAGATGCAAAAATGCATGACAATCTATCCCAAAATGAGGTAAATACAAGCATGCATATTCAGCAGGGAGCTCGGTTAGTTTACTAACTTAATATTCAATACACAATTGTTTTATTCGAAACTTAAAAATACAATAGTTACTTCCTTTACATTGCTTAATTTAAATAGTACTATGAACACTCATTATTTATTAAAATAAACATTCTTTTGATAAAAAAAAAATGTAAAGCAACGGATTACTTTAAAATGAAAGAAATTGTAGAAACGTTCATTTTACAGTAACATTTCGTTCTCAGCATTAGATGTTAAATTTTTATTTAAAAGCCATTTTCATATTTAGCACTTTCCTACATTTGCACATTCAATTTTGTAATAAACAACTTTTAACAATACTATCTTATACTTTTAATTTATTTTGTATTGAATTTATTCAACAAAACAGCTTAATAGCAATATTGATATTCATTAAATTACAGAATTTTGATGATTAAATTCACTATAAAGAATGTGTACATGGAAACAATTTATTTTAATAATATATATTCTCTATTTCAAAATTTAACAAAAATGTATTTTTTATGTCATCTAATAATATGTTGATAAAAAATATCTTTTGAATATGAAGTAATGATGATATTTATAAAATATTAACAATAAAATCAAATAATTTTTTAAAAAAAATTATTTTTTTTAAGAAATTTATTTAAAACTTAAAATTCTCTTATCAGAATCAAAAAATAACATATTTGTATATATAATTATTTTTTGATTCTCAGATTTTTAATTATTAAAAAATAATAAATTTCAGAATTTATTATATTTCATACATAATCCCTTAGTTACAAATATTATGAAATAATTGTGATCTTTTCACCAAATCTTATCAATTTTGAAATTTTTCATCAAATTGCTTAAAATGTCTCAATTTTAATTAAATGTGGACATTACTGATTTGTTAGATTTGGTTATTTTTATGTTTTCCACTTCTTATTTCTGCTGACCAAATCCGCTATATACAGATATCGTCACATAGTTTGAACTAGGTTCAAGCGGTAACATCAATACTTAAGCTTAGCACACTGTCTCCATGTCATCTACAGTGACATGGAATTTGATATTTAAAATACAATTATATAAATATTTACTTTTATTAATCAGAAATTCTTAGCGGATTGCATAATAGATGTAAATTATGAGGATATCATGCAAAAGCAAACTCGTGGATCTCTATTAAGTCGTGGATAAAATTGAATTTGGATTCTTCAGCACCATAGAGACGATCACATCATTAGTTCACAATAATTTCCTGCATATATTTTTATGAATTATTTTATTTTAAAACTTAAATTTTTGTATTTATCCCTTTTTTCTGCAAAATCAATTAAAAAATTCAACAATCGGTTAAAAATGTTCTTTTATTTCAATTGGCAAGCCAAAGATTCAATTGACATGCTATTATTAATTCGTTATATTGTTTAATAATTTTGATTCAAAATTCTGTAATCATTCTGCAGAATGTTTGGTCGGATTTCTGTATTTTGGGTCCTTTTGAAGTTTTCATATGAAGAAACAAATCATAAAGAATACTTTTATTAAGCTTAAACATTTCTCTGTATGGTGAAAAAACATTTAACATTTATAGATAATATTTGACTTTAATTGTATTCATAATAAAATAGCTTTAATAATCACATAAGTTCCTCTTAGTAATGGAATTATTTTTTTATTTATTAAAAAATCTCAACAAGGGGGAAAATAATTTCAATATTAATTGCAATAACATGCTCTAAATTCTATCATTAACTATTAACCATTTTACCAATATTAAATTTAGGAAGTATAAAATATAAGTGAAGCAATTCATTAATTTTGAAAAAAGATATTCTAACAATAAAATTAAAATAAATACCACACTTTGGTAATTTAAAAATAGAAAACACAAATTTCGCTCATAAAGTAATTTTATTACCTCTAAACATTTCTAACCATGTATAACAAGTAGATCACATTTAGTATTAATTCAAATTATGTTTTAAATTGTACTAATTAGTATTTGAATTTTCTAATGAATCCAAATACCTACATACTAACAATTTAAAATATGCTTCACTGAAAATGAACAACAACTTTTTATAAATTGAATATGTACGCTTGAATTGTTAAAGAAAAGCTATGTTTTATGAATAATAAACATGTCAATCTAAGCGAAAAATAAAAATATGCTACAAAAAAGTATCACAAACTTTATTATAAAGACATTCATAAAAACAGAAGAAAATTGTATAAAAAAATACATATAGATTATTTTTCCTGATGATATACAGTCCTTTATAAACAAATTACGAGATGAGAAAAATGAAAGCTTGGCAAAATGAGATTGTGACTCTAGATTGAATTATATATAAACAGGATTTATAAAGTCTTCCTTTATAAGCAATTCACAGTTAGTAGCTGTTTTTGTATTATACGAGATAAAGATTCTTTGATCCTCAGGAAATGTCGCTTGAATTCAATGCCATCACCCTGTAATGAAGAAAAATAATTTTAAAATCATTAAAAACATATAAAAATATACATGCGGATATATTTTTTGCGGCTAAAACTGGAATTTAATATAACACTTAGCTGCTCACTTATGGAAACTTCTAATTAAATACAATTTTTACTTTCCTTATACATTTTTTTATGAATCTTTTGAAACACTTACGAGACAAAATTTTAGTGTGAGATGAGTTAACTTATACTTTGATTCTTGTTAATTTTTGTTGAAATTTAACACATTGATTTTATAAGAATTATTTGCTAACATCAACTGCTGGAATTTATCAAGCTTTATCATTAAATATAGATTATTTTATAATTTTTCCTTTTAGATATAAATAATAATCTATTTATATTGTTTATATTTAAAATGTTATATCGATTAAGCAGTATTTGTCAAACTTTCGACATTATATTGTTCCATGCTAAACATTTGAAAGAGTAAACATATTGAATGCATTTCATGTAACATGGAAGAAACATTTAAAAAAATAAATAATAATTATTGCTCTCTTCTAACAGTTACATTGTAAAACATATATAACTTCCTCATCTTTTTAAATTTCCTGATTTGGCAACATTGTAAGTTAAATTTACAGAGCCGAGAGCTTTCTGCTGATCAAATATCAAAAGTATTCAGTGTATTACATAAGAGCTTACTTTTATATTTCAAAATTTTATTAATTCATCTTAACTTTATGATGCAAAACTATTCATAGTAAAATTGTAACTATAAAATATTTATAAATCTTTTAAGGAATTCGTGTGAACAGAAATGGTAGATTTGAAAAGTAAAACTACAATTTACCAAATTTTATTAAATATTAAATTTTTCCAAAACCTACTTGAAAATATTTTTCACGTACAATTTTATCAGGATTTAAATACCAAGAGCTTGTTTTACTTTTCTTAAAGAAAAATATATTTCAAAATTTTAAAAATTCATTTTAATTTTGTTGTATTTATATATGAAAATTATGCATTATTTAAATTTAGTTTTTAATTTCGCACTAATGTTGATACCATTTTTTTCTTAATCATAATTAAAATCTATTTTTAAATTAAAACATAAGATTTAAATATTCCAATTTAAATGCATTTAATCTCAAATCTGTAGTTATAAAAAATTATTATTATTTTTTTTTTTGGACAAATATAACAATATTAGAAAAAATTATGGATAATTATATGAATATCCCATTTGTAATTCATAACACAGAAGTGGAAAATCTATTAGTAACATCTTTAATAGTTTGATTAGAAAACTAAAAATCAAAAAATATATATACATGTTAAAACAAATATAATATATTTAATATACAAATAATAATACAAAATTCAATTATTAATGCATACAATGATTTCACTTTAAATAATAACCTAACTGTAGCAATGTATCATATCAATAATATATTTTGCACCATTGAATACCAAACTATATAGGTGCTAATATTATGGAAAATTCCAACACACAAAATCGAATTTAATTAAATATGTTCAACTATTCCTTTTCATGACTTGTAATCTGAAATAAACACTATAACACTGTAAATGGTATCATTAACAAAAAATTAGATATCCTTATTTGATTTAATCACAAGTGTTTATTCATATAATTAGGCTCACAATAAAAAAAAAAAAAACAAATTGCAAGATTTTTTTAATGATTTAAATTGTTAATGGTGTATAATAGGTAAATAAAATCATATTCTGTTGCAACAATTTACAATAATTATTAAGATGGAAAATTGGATATTTAATAAAAATTATTAAGAATTACATTATATAAGATCTTTCCAGATAATTAACAAATCAAGTTTTGAAGTCACAAATGATTTATGATATGTGTAACTCATTCATAGATATTAAATTTTTTATTGTCTCTACACTAACTTATATTGTTTCAGTTAAAAATATCATAAGTATTCAGATATTTATGCAGAAAAAAGTTTACAAAACATGCATTCAATAAATAAGGCATTTCAATTTTAAGTGCATATAAAATTAAACTTTTTTGAAAAATCTTATCTTACTTCTTTGCTATTTTTAACTAAATTTTTTTGAGGAGTGATACATGCAAATGAAAAATTGAAGCTAAGGAAAAGGAAAATTCTAACAGATTTTAACAAAATAGTCTAAAATAGAATTAAAAGTGACTAACTTTTGATCGCCTGAAATCAACAAGAATGTTCTCAGACATAATAATGAGGTTTGCCTTGAAAATTAGCTGCATTTTTCTCCGATCCTGGGTGGTGACAGTGATCTAAGAAAAAATTATATAATTTTCTATAATATTTGATATTTTAATCATAAATGAGAGAAAATATAAATGAACACTATTTGTTAAAATATATAGTTCTCATTTTGCCTTAATTAATGCAAAATGAATTATTGCAAAACTCTTAATATCTTGCTTAAAAATTAAGTTAAACTGTAATTTTAATTTTTAAGCATTGTATTATTTTTTATTCAGTAATTAGTAATTAACTTTGCAGCTTTAAAACTTTGCATTTTTTTAAAACAATTGTTAATAAGAAAAATATTTAGACTTAGTAACAAAGCAAACAAAATTTCAATGAATAAATTTTTTGAATTTTTAGAAACATCTATTAAGACATTATCTTGTCACTCACAGCCAGACATTCAGTAAGTTATAAGGGACACAACATGTCATCATCATTAATATAGAGCCCTCTTTCACTGCAAGAATAAAAACTGATCAAGTTTCTGCAGTGAAATAAAGAAATACTTTTAATTCAATAAAGGTTTACCACAAATTTGAGATGTTTTATCAATAATCTAATTCTCTTCCAATTTTAAAAAACAAACAGCTTAGTAATGTTTTTATTTACTGAATTGGTTTAAAACACGATTAGTGATTTTAGTAATATTAAAGATATTTATTTATGTTAAAGATTCTTAGAGAATGAAGTTAGTTTTGCAATTATCTCAAATCAAATATTTATATAATGCATACAAGTAGTTTAATATCATTAATATGCAAAGTAATTTTAAAGTATTGACACAATGGCAACATCACAAAATTATTCAGCCCTGTTATATTAACTTCATATTTTGTTCAAGGAATAAAAACTATAGAACCAAAATCAATGAATAATAATAAGATCCAATCACAAGTCCTTGTTTATTTATTTTTTATTTTTTTCATAAATTTTAATAATTTTGTAAATTGACTTAATCTAGTAAATACGGCTTGTTTGAAATTTTATCAAACTCCCACATACTTATCAGATTGCCATGAAAAGTATGGCGCTTGTGAACAATTGCTTCAAAATGAAGAAAGGAGAAATAATGTTGAAAAAGTAGAACAGAAAGAAAATTCGAAATACATGGAGTAAATATGAAACATTAATAAAACAAAGCTAAAATGATTTTCTAAATTCAAGCATAAATATTTAAACCATTTTAACCAAAATAGGTTAAACAAGGCAAAGTGTAAACATAAAATTTCAAGTTAAAATCTATTAGTTAAATAATTTTTCCATTAATTTTTTTCATATTCTAATACTCGCACACATCAGTAGTGCTTTAATAATTATTATTAAGAAGGAGAATTATAAGAAGCAGAAAGAAATTAATGGTGTCAGTATTTCTGACAATAAAAGAAAGATTAAATTAAAACAGAATATCCCCCTGAGGGCTTGAAGCATACTTTTTCAATAGTAGTATTCCTTGAATTGGTGAATCACATTTATTAAATTAAATTTATGGAGTGCTCGGCCACCTTGAGCATGCTGTGACTTCCTGGCAAACAATGCAATAACTGCATTTCTAAATGAACCAACATTGAAATTTTTGTTGTGTTTCAGAAAATCTCTTAATTAAATTTTAGATCAGATTTCAATCGTTTATGATCTTGACCAGTCAATTAAGTAAGTTTCTTAGTTGATCTAAATTAGCATATCACAATTCATTTTCAGATTTTAAGTAATATCATTCAGTTTGAAAGACATTTTGAAATAAGCTAAAAATGGCATATAAATTAAGTATTCAAATTTATGCCTTCAAAGTAATTTTTCCTCACCACTAAATTTGTGATATAAGTACACATTCAAAATAATTTTTTCTTCGAAAAAAATTACCTGGCCACTTGTACTGTGTTTCCAGCAATACCCCAATTTATCCAAAGCTCTGATGAGTTCACTATAAACTGTTTCAATATCCAAGGCAATACAAAATCTTGTCATACGGGTGCCAATAGGTAAATTTGTCTGCAATTTATAAAAAAAGTTAAAAGAAAGATATTATCTTTAAATAAAGTCAAAAGAAAATTATACATACCTTCGAGAGTGACTGAGATGCAGAGAACTGTGTGGATAATATCATATTATCAGGATCAACAGGTTGTGAGAAACTGACACCAATTGTAAAGCCGTTAATATCCCCAGGCAAACATTGAGATCTACCCAATTCTGTCGTAACTGGGGCTGGTTGGGAGAATGACATCTTGGTGATGCTTTCCTCTCTACAAATATTAAATTTAAAAAATAAATTGAAAATTTTATTACATGTAAATAGCAAAGTTCTGCATTTATATAATTCAAATAAATATACTAATTAATGATTTACATATTTTAAATCAAAGTCATTGCCAAAAGGAACACTACAGAGTACTATATAAAAATTATCAAAATGTTTTAAAAAGACAGACAAATAATTAAAAATGCAGGACATAAAAGTACATTATAACATAAAATCATCATTCGGCCAAGAATTAGGTACTGCCACATAAGCAACATGTTTCATTCCTTATTCATAAAAATTTATATATAAAAAATCTACTGTTATTTTATATACATAAATCCATTAAATTTCTGTGATAACAATTCACATATCAAAATTTTCCAGATGAATAACAAGCCTCAAATGTTTTACTAAGTTATCTGGAAGAAATTAATAACCCTAAAGAGTACTTAATTTTTAAAATTCTAAAAATATAAATATTAGTATACATTTGTGTCTAACTTAAAAAATTAGCTTTTTATATTTATAAAAAATTCATATATCTGACAAAGTTTAAAAAATTACTTGATAAATGAATATTAAAATATGATTACAAATAGTTTTACAGCGCGCGCATGATATAATTCTCACATTTGAAATCATTGATAATGGCTTTGGAAACAACTTGTACTTATTTATAAAAAGATAAAAAAATTTAATTTTTAATCTCTTTATCTCACAAAATTCAGTAACAATTTGCATAACATTTGTTTCAAAATTTAATTTTTGAATAGTCATGTTAAAAAAGATAAATTTCCTTATCTTAAAAAAATTTCAGCTTTTTATGAATCATTTGCTTATTGTAAAAAATCTAATTTATAAAATGCAGAATAATTTGTAATTTAACATGAACAAAATTTTGCACTTTTAAAAATTACCTTTTTAATTTTATTTCGTATATATCAGAGCAAACAAACATTACCTAACACTTCTTAATTCAAGAAGATATAGAATATTTTATTCCTTATAAAATCATAATATAAGTCATTGCCAAAAGGAACACTACAGAGTACTATATAAAAATTATCAAAATGTTTTAAAAAGACAGACAAATAATTAAAAATGCAGGACATAAAAATACATTATAACATAAAATCATCATTCGGCCAAGAATTAGGTACTGCCACATAAGCAACATGTTTCATTCCTTATTCATAAAAATTTATATATAAAAAATCTACTGTTATTTTATATACATAAATCCATTAAATTTCTGTGATAACAATTCACATATCAAAATTTTCCAGATGAATAACAAGCCTCAAATGTTTTACTAAGTTATCTGGAAGAAATTAATAACCCTAAAGAGTACTTAATTTTTAAAATTCTAAAAATATAAATATTAGTATACATTTGTGTCTAACTTAAAAAATTAGCTTTTTATATTTATAAAAAATTCATATATCTGACAAAGTTTAAAAAATTACTTGATAAATGAATATTAAAATATGATTACAAATAGTTTTACAGCGCGCGCATGATATAATTCTCACATTTGAAATCATTGATAATGGCTTTGGAAACAACTTGTACTTATTTATAAAAAGATAAAAAAATTTAATTTTTAATCTCTTTATCTCACAAAATTCAGTAACAATTTGCATAACATTTGTTTCAAAATTTAATTTTTGAATAGTCATGTTAAAAAAGATAAATTTCCTTATCTTAAAAAAATTTCAGCTTTTTATGAATCATTTGCTTATTGTAAAAAATCTAATTTATAAAATGCAGAATAATTTGTAATTTAACATGAACAAAATTTTGCACTTTTAAAAATTACCTTTTTAATTTTATTTCGTATATATCAGAGCAAACAAACATTACCTAACACTTCTTAATTCAAGAAGATATAGAATATTTTATTCCTTATAAAATCATAATATGGTAAAATCATAACTGGTTAATCAAAGGAATATTATGCCTTTCATAATTTTTAATTTTTTAAGGACTATTTGTATTTTTTAAAATTTATTTTATTTAATGATTATGTTAATTTTAAAATATGTATGGTAATACAAATAATTTAAAATTAACATATATATAAATAACTTAAAAGTGGATATATATCTTTTAATTATCAATCTTAATACAGTAGTTCAATTATAATTATTGTTTTTTATTGATAAAGACAACAAATTATTACCTAAGAATCGAAGAGTGATCTAAATCTGAACATAAGCGTTTACGGGATGTATTATCACCAGTCCACCGAACAGTATCTGAAAATAAAATTTAAATCCACCACTCATTACAAATATACAAGTAAAATCGATCAAACATATTTCAAATCAAATAAGTTTTTCATGAATCCTTGAACTTTTCATATTTTTTTTACACAAAATATTCATTTTTTAATGCCATGAAATCTTTTTAGAGCAAAAGCAATAAAATTTATCAAAATCACACATTTTTTTCTGTCAATATAATGGTAGCTTTTACTTCATATATTTTAAAAGAGTGATTTATATAAAATGGTATGCAATACAAAATTATTCAAATCGAAAAATGAATTTTGTTTCCATTCTTAAAAATGAGCCAATTGAGCATATGTAAAATATATTCTTAAAGTGAATCCTATTCTAGTTTAATTTACTTTTAATTTATAATAATGAACTATATTTACAGCTTTTTGAAAATGGATACAAAATTTTAATTCCTAACAAATTATGATATACAAATGTTCTAGCAAAAATATTAATGTATAATTATATAAAATAATTCATAGCTAAAACAATATTATCATCTAACACTAAAAATTAAATCTGACTATTAATTCTAGTGGATTTTATAACAGAAATGTATTTTGTTTTATTTTGCAGGATGCGTTATTCATAAAACAATGCATTAATGAAGACATTATTCACAATTAGATAAAGTATGACCATTTACGAAAAAAGTATTAAATCATACTAATAGAATTTATAATGGATTCTCAAAATAAATAATACAAAAATATATTAAGTTAATTTAAATAACTTTCAAAAGTGAAAATGAATTAAGAGAGAAATTTAATGAGTATTTTGTATTTAATTTATGTCAATTTTTATCACTATAAAAATATAAAAAAGTATGATTAAACAAAACTCAAAAGAGCATTTGATGAATGTAATTAAATTACTATGAATTATTATGAGTAAATTTGAAATATAATCACTTTCTTACTATATATTTTATATTGTGTAGCATTTTATAACTAAAGATCAGTGAGATTTTCATTTAAATGTAACATTTTTTTTTTTAAATATTAGAACTGGGTTTTACTAAAGAACTGGAATTATTAGAACTGGGTTTTATTACAGAGGAAAAAAATAATTTTTCCTTTAATTTAAATAACATTTGTGTGTGCCTTTAGTTCAAATTATAAATATCTTTTTTTTAGATATTAAAAATACTTTAATATCAGTTTAAAAAGATGTAATATGTTTGTAAATATGTTATCATTTTCAACTAAAATCAGATAGAATATATAGCAACATTTTGATTAAAATAAATGCACAATAAATGCATAAATCCTGGTTGGACAATTGAGTTGTATGGAGGAATGTCCAAAACAGGGCAAACTGCACCAAAACTTTAATTTTAAGGCAATATTTTTCTATTCTTTTTTACTCAATCATCAGCAATGTTAAAAATCTAAGTAAAAAACATAAAACATTTATATATAATTAAAATAACTATATATCAAAGCAAAAATATAGATTTTTAAAGATTAAAATGCAAAATTAAAAGAATTAAATATAATTTATGAAATTCATTGTTTATAAAAATGCAAGATTTCTGTGTAATGGTTCTTCTTACAAACCAAAGTTTAAATATCAGTGTAAAAAAAAAAAAAAAAAAAAAAAAATTAAGCGATAATTGTTAAAATCCTCACTTGAAATTAAAATATGATAAATATAATATGATTCATCACATGTTCCTCATAACAGAATCAGTTAATTTAAAAATATATTTGAGTGTGTAATAGATGCGAAGACTAGCAAACAAAGATCAGTATTCTGTATTGATAAAATTGACTATGGGATAACCACTGGAAAAATGATACATAATTTATTGGTGACCAAATTAACAAATGTTATTACATCTTTTCTCTCACATCAGTGAGTGGAACTGATGTTAAAATTGGATTGGATGATGTGGCTGCTCTCTCAAGACTGACATATGACTTGGCATCCAACAAAATGAAATTTCAAAACCCTTTCCAGCAAAATAGTATTATGAAAATCTTTGACATAGCAGGACGACAAGTAAAATTATAGTTTTCTAACACTCTTAAAACACTTAAGCTGTCTGTACACACAAAACTTTCAATTGCCCGTTGTATTCACATATGCAGGGTATGCCAGACAAACATAATTTTAACAGTAAATATAGAGCAGAATAAATAAAAGCGGTAGTTAATAAATAAATAAAAGCGGTACTCATTATGTTTATAACAAATACTCCACTGCCAACTTGTCCTGCATTTTTCAAGTCATATCTGAATACTTGTGTGTACAAATCATGCTGACAATGATGGAACAAAGAAAGCTTTTAAAAACAGGTATTGTGTCTAATTTTCTACATGGAACAAAAGAGTTAATAAAAGTGACTGCTAGGCTATGCCAAAGAGGATGAGAAAATTGTTCAGGTGACTCCATCCAAATCACATAGGTCAGAAAATAAGAGAAAATTTGGTTTGTTTGAGAAAAGGTCTCATAGAACAAGAATCAAAATGTTAAGAAAGACAGTAGGAATCATGCAACACACAGGACAGTGAAGGGAAGCCATGATCTTATAGTAATAATTAAGAGACAACTGCATTTGATGCAGGTCCAATGATAACTGATAACATAGACTCAGATGGGAGTGATGAACTGTTTCCAGACAACATAAGACAGAAAATCCAGTTGATCCGTAAACAACACATCCATAATTAATGGCAGATGATTAATAAATTTGAGGGAATGATGTACAATCTGCACACCAAGATGTGTTTGAAAGCACCTCGAGGATGTTAAGCAATTGCTCACATTTCTACAAAAATAAAACAGGTAAAAAAAAAATTAACTTTCTGTCAAAAATTATTTCCAGGAATTCTACCTCACTGACCATACCCATTTATGTGCTGCTGGATTTTTAGAATTTTCTAGCTATGGTTGCATAACAGACTCCAGCTTGTGGAGTACAAGAGGTAATTAACTGTTGAATCTTAGGATAAGAACATTTGTTTATTTTATTTGTGGTAACCTCCTTCTCTAATAACCATCGTGGACAACTTCATGAATAGGAGAGATGGTCACTGGAATAATTGGCAACACATGTTCTTCGCTTTCAAAATTTGTGGTCACTCACTGAAAGTCAGCGCAGTTGGGTTTACCCCTACAAGCAATCTTTGAGTGTTCAAAGTCCTTGCACTGGAAGCATCAAAGTAGATCTGGAATACATAGCCAAGCAGGTGAATTCACCCAGACATCTTAATATGTTCCAGAAAGTCTGTCATTGTAAAAGTCCGAATGAGATGTTTAATTTCAATAACCTATCCATCCTTTCTTTTGACTGCCATGTGTTTAATTCCATAGATCTTCTGATTCTGCAGATTTTCTAGAATCTCAATTGTTGGTGTAGTCAACAAATCATGGGATGGTATAATACCACAAGAAAAAATATTACCATGAGGCAAGAACTATTTTTATATTGGCCAATAAATTCAGGTTTGTAGTTAGGATAACCTTGATTTTTTATGCAACTTCCACTAGAAAGTTTCCAAAACACATTTTCTATGTATTCTTCACTTCACCCAACAATACTTGATATTCCCTTAGAAATCAAGAAAGGAGACAGAAGAAAAAGTCATAGTTTCTTTTAACAATAAAAAAAAAAACTCCGATTTTAAATTCTGCAACTAGTGGTATTTCAGAAGAAAAGAAATAAATTTATTTCCATTAAAATGATAAAAGTTCAGGCCTGACAATCCAACAAGGGATGATGCAGCTTGTCTGCATCCCCTTGTTGGACTGTTAGACCAACAAGGGTTGGTTGGTTGGTTGGTTGGGTTTTATGGCGCAAGGTCCAAATATGGACATGCTGCGCCAAAATTAAGTTTTGTAGCAGCTATTCATTTCTGCTTCAAATTACATTTCATTTACTTATTTTCGTTTTTTTTTTTTTTTAGAAACCCAAGCAACATTAAAATTTTAAAAAACAAAAATTAGTGTATATACATATCTTAAAATCCAGATTTAAAATACAAAAAAGAGGTTAAAAATATATATATAATTTTAAAAATATATTGTACAAATTTAAATATAATGTAAAAAACCTATTGCCCTCAAAAAGGCGAATAGGTTCCTGTGGGGTGGCTCCCAACAAATCATACAAGGTTAAAATATCACAGTTAAAAAGTGTAAACGATACTGGTTAAAATTTGGACATGAAATTAAAATATGATAAGCAGTGAATGAGTTCATCACACGCTTTCACAATAAGGATTTAATTCGTTTAGAAACAAATGCCTGTGTGTGAACGGTGGTGTCCGATACGGCGAGTTAGTCTAACATCAGCACTTCGTGAGCGGTAAAACTGATAATGATATGAGATATGGAAAAATGGCGACAATTTGTTGGTGACCTGCATGCTCCAAAACTCCTGGAAGAGGGAATAGGCATACTTTTAACACACTTCCTCACATCTGGAAGGGGATGGATGATGGTATTGGAGTTGATGCTGCTTTAGCAGTCGATCTGCCTTTTCATTTCCTCGAGACCTCACGTGACCTGGGATCCAACAAAATTTGATATCATACCCTTGCCAGCAAGGGAATCCAAAATTTGGAAAATCTTGGACACAACCGGATGACAGTGAATATTCGAATTTCCTAACGCCTAATACACTCAAGCTGTCAGTATACAAAAGGAATGAGAATTTACAATACTCACGAGCTGAAGCGCTTTATAAATTGCAGTAGCTTCAGCTGTAAAGATGGAGCAGGAAGCATGAAGGCTGTAATTATATGTATTATTGTTCATAAAAATACCACAGCCGACATGTCCTGCAGTTTTGAACCATCCGTGAATATTGGCGTGTAGGAAGAATACTGACAGCGATGTGAATAATAGAGCTGTTGGAAAATTGCAGAGGTTGTGTCCGATTTTCTACAGTTGGTAAATGGATTAATTATCAATATTTGTGGATCATACCAAGGTGGATGTGCTAATATGTCCGCTTTAATAAAACGGACATCACATAGGTCAAACAAGGATAAATGATTTTTGTTCGAGTGAGGAAGGGTGGGATGCTGTATGGTCTAGCATCATATATCCTCTTCAGAGTAGGAGTAAGAGCAGAAGAATATAATGGATGATGAGGGTCAGACATAATTTTACAATAGTAATTGAGAGACAGCTGCATACGCCGCATGTCTAAAGGCAATTGTTGGCATATTGCATAAAGACTATGGACGGGTGATGTGCGGAATGCGCCTGAACATATTCTCAGAGCAGAATGATGGACAGTGTCCAGTCTGGCGAGAACAGAAGATCTAGCGGATCCATAAACAACACAACCATAGTCAAGTCGAGATAAAATTAATGATTGGTAAACTCGAGGAGTGACGTGCGATCAGCACCCCAAGATGTATTTGAAAGCACCTTGAGGATATTGAGTGATCGCTGCACTTCTTCCGCAAATGTAAAACATGCGGAAGAAAGGTTAATTTATGGTCAAATATCACTCCGAGGAATTTTATCTGACTGACAACTGGTATAGCCGTGTTGTTTATACAAATAACAGGATCATTGTGGAGGCTAGTCTTCCTGCAGAAATGGACACATTTGCTCTTGCTAGGAGATAGTATATGGCCATTCTCAGCACACCATGCAGCTAATTTATTAACAGATGTTTGTAGTTGTCTCTCAATTAAACGCATGTTTGACCCTTCACAAGATATTTGCAGGTCATCAACGATTACAAGGTACCATGCACAGAAGGTGAAAGTTGATGAAGTATGTTACTGATATGAAGATTAAAAAGGGTGACACTTAAAATACTTCCCTGAGGAACGCCTTCAGGTTGGTTAAAAGTATTGGACAAAACAGTACCAATACGAACTTTAAAACCACGGAGCGTAAAAATTTTGGATAAATATCGGCAAATTACCCCTAAAGCCAAAATCATACATCCTACGGAGAATTCCATAACGCCACGTGACGGTCGTAAGCCTTCTCTATGTCGAAGAAAATGGAAACCAGATGATTTCTCCGCACAAATGCATTATGGATTTATGCGTTTCCAGAACAGTAATATTATCTAGAGTGGATCTTCCTTTACGAAAGCCACTCTGATTAATATGAATGTATTTATTTTTTTCTAAGACATATACGAGACGGGCGTTGACCATAATGCTCGAGAGTCTTACATAAGCAACTCGTCAGAGCTATTGGTCGATAACTTGAAGGAACAGAAGGATCCATACCAGCCTTAAGGATCGGAATCACTATTGCTTCGCTCCAAAGTAATGGGAATTTATTTTCAGTTCAGATCCTGTTGAACAAAAACAGCATGTTCAACAAGGAGTCTGGACTTAAATGGCGATACATTTGATAGCTGATTCCATCAGGTCCTGGGCAAGTATCATTGGCCTGCTGTAAAGCTCTTTTCAATTCCAACATCCGAAATTTACAGTTATGCGGAAAAGCTTGTCCATGGTTGAAACGAATTGGTATTAGCTCAGCGCGACTCTTAGTCCCAAGAACGAAGGACTGTAAGAGTCGTGTTTGAGACGCTAGCAAAAGTTTCACCAAGAACGTTAGCGATGTCCTTAGGAGAAGAACACACAGCAGCTCGGATTTTAATATAGGAATAGAAAATTCTTATAGATTCCATTGGCTGCTTTTACTCTTCTCCATAACTGCTTACTGGATGTGGAAGAAGTTATTGATGATACATAGCGAGACCAAGATTCCTTCTGACTTCGACTGACGAGCTCTGCGAGCTAATGCTTTTGCACTCTTAAAGGCGATCAGATTCTCCGTTGTGGGGTATCTTCTGAATAGCCCCATAACTTCCTTTGTTTTTTATATGTGTCTTGGCATTCTTTATTCCACCAAGGTTTGCAATGCCTGTGTGGTATAGAGGAACTTTTAGGTATTGATGCATCAGCTGCACTCTTAATTGTTTCAGTGACTTTACAAACAGCAATATCAATATCTTCGATCAAAACCATTTCATCATCAACAACTGCCAATTGCGTAAATAATGTCCAATCTGCCCGACTGTACACGTAAGTAGGTAGACGTTGTTCTACACTACTACCTCCAGTCTGGGAGATGACGAGAGAGAAAATGATCGCTATTATGCAGATCATTTCCTACATTTAAATTTAACAATGGCAGAAGAGATGGAGAACAAATGGCAAGATCGAGAGAATGAAATGTTCTTGTGGGTACATGGAAATATGTTTTCTCGTCGGTATTAAGCAGACAGATACTGTTATCTGAAATAAACCGTTCTATCTGCCGACACGAGAATTAGTATCATCATTTCCCCACAAAGAACTATGGCGTTAAAGTCACCCAACAGTAGAAATGGTGTTGGCAGCTGATCTATTAATGCATCGAGTTCCTCTTGGCAGATGACATCATGTGGTGGTAGATATAAACTACAGACAGTTAATAAGCATGTAGTATGAATTCTTACAGCAACTGCCTGTAGAGTAGTATTCAATGCATGGGCAGCGCTGGGGTAAGCATTAGATGTTAATATACAAACACCTCCAGACACTGCACCATCATCACCACAATCTTTTCTAAAGCATGTAAACCCTCGCATGGAAAAGTTATTGCTTGACTTCAGGAATGTCTCCTGAAGGGCAACACATGGGGTTGTATGCTGAAATTATAGACTTGATGTCATCGTGATGAGAACGCAAACCATGGCAGTTCCAAGAAACTAAGGAAGTTATTGTTGAATTAGAAAAGCTCCTTTCCCGGAAACGGAAGGCATGCCATCTGACATCTCCTCCAAAGAGAGATCTTCGTCAGAGGGATGTAGATATACAGCGTCAGCTTCCAGGGACAAGGCTTTACGGGTGGATATGGAGGGTCTGGGATTGCCCTCCTTGGCAGATTTTAGTTTTAAAGCCTTTAGGGCTTTAGATCTAGCCGTTGAAGCTTTTCTACGGAGAGTAGTTGTGGATGTTGTTTCGGCTTTTCTCTGAATTTGGGGGTAATTTAACTATTGGAAATGAAAGAGCATCCGCTTATGCGTACTAACCGCTCTAGTGACCTTGGCGGCAACAGTTGCATAGCTAACTCCCGCTATGTGTCGAGCAATAACAACACGCCTCGCCGGGATATGAACAATTATTCTTAATTTTGGTGGTTGTGATCTCCTTTTCCAGTATCCAGATAGGACAACTTCTAGCGTAGGAGGGTGGTCAGCCTTACAATTGACACACCTCTCCTTTGCAGAACAAGGCGAACTGTCGTGGCCAACTGCCGCGCAGCGCAAGTCAGTTTGCCCCTGCAAGTCGCTTTGGAGTGACCAAATCTCTGGCACTGGAAACAACGCAAAGGATTTGGAATAAACGGCCTGACGGATAGATGCATATCACGCAGCTTTAATATGCTGCGGTAGATCTGGCGTCGCAAAAGTCAGTCGAGATGTTTAGTATTTATAACTTGCCCATCACGCCTGACTGTAATGCGTTACTGGCACAGACCTTTTGATCTCTGAGATTTTCTAATATCTCGTCCGTAGGCGATTTAGCAAATCCTTGGCGGATACCACACCACGAAAAGTTAAGGTTCATATGAGGTTCGACTGACACCTCAAGGTTAGCAAGCATTTTCAAGTTGCTTATGAGAGTTGCTTGTGCATCTGAAGCAACTTCTACCATTAAATCACCAGAACGAAGTTTACGAATGCTCCTTACTTCACCAATATTGCCACTGATACCTTTTGGATTAGGAAAGGGGATACATTATCAAATGTACCCTCTTTCCGTTTGACAATGTAAAATCTGGCATTTGTTATTTTCAATATGTGCTCCCGTGGGAGAGAAGAAAAAATGCATGATTCCATATTAAACATGGAAGATTCGGGACCTGACGGCACCACCCACCACCGAGTCCAACAAGGGGATGCAGACCAGCTGCACCAGTGCTAGCCAGGTCCTATACGCTCACAGTACATCCCTGAAGTGGCCTCCACCCTTAACCCAGTCACCCAGTAGATGTACCGATCGCTTGATCCATAAAGCCGATTGATGTGCTGAGGACCACAACACACCTCCCGTTTACCTGAAGCAGAGGCCAAAGCAATGTGTTGGTCTCAGGAGGCCTCAATTACCAGGATCCTCCTTTCCAGGGACACGGGTCTCCACGCACGGCAAACACGTGGGTGATTTAGTCCTCAAGAGTAGCTAATAGCAACAGAGCGGCGAAAGCTACTCAAGGGGAGCCCTCAACCTCTTACGAGGCAACCACAATGAGGGAGAAAAGGAAGAAAAAGCAGAAGATTAGAGGAAAGAAGAAAATAAAGAAGAGGAAAGATCACTAGGGTACCTCGGGATTGTGACACCCGTGTTTACCTAAAGAAGGTAAACCCCCTGAGGGGTAGACCAACAAGGGGATGCAGACTAGCTGCATTATCGCTATCCAGATTCTATTGGCTGATAGTACATACTTGAAATGGTTTCCACCCTTAATGAGTTATTCAGTGGATGTACCAGCTGCTTGATCCATAAACCATATATTGATGCGATAAGGATCTCAACACACACACCCAATTCACTTGAAGCAGAGGCATAATGTGTTGGTTTCTGGAAACTTCAACTACCGGGATCCTTTCTTGCAGCAAACACATGAGGAATTTAGTCCCTGAGAGAAGATAATAGCAACAGAGCAATGACAGCTACTTAAAGAGTATCCTGAACATCTTGATAGACAACCACAACAAAGGAGAAGAGGAAAAGAAAGTAGAAGAGAAAAGAAGACAATTCACTGGAATATCTCAGGAATTTGACACCCATGCTTACTTAAAAAGTATATCACTTGAGGGGCGCATAAAGCTTATCTTATATACAGTTAACGATAAATACCTTTGTCAGTTTTATGTAGAATAAAATATCACTTTGAGAAACATGTGTAATGGCAAAATAATAATAATAATTAATAAATAAAATACATAGTAAAGACTTTAAATTGCAATATGAAGATCAGATTTTAACATAGAAATATTTTAACAAAAAAAAAAAAAAAAAAAAACAATAATTGATTTTTAAATTGACCTAAAAATATAAATATACAGTAAATAAATCGAATAATTTACAAACCTTCATGTACTAAAATTTTCTTGCACCATAAGTTATTTTGAATATCTTTGATAGTATATCTCTTTGATGGTGAATAAAGGAGGATTTTTTTAATTAAAGCTGAAAAATACAAATTTATTTTATGAATTTCAAGCTTAATATCAGAACAAAAATCTTAATAAACATAAAAAAATATTTATTACCTAAAGGAAGATTATCGATTTTAGTCCATGGACTTATAGAAAAATCTGATTTAATCCAAGATATAAACTCTTGACATTCATTAGTTGCTTCATCCCATGGTAGCTCTGTTATATATAAAAAAAAAATTTCTTAATCATAGTATATTTAATATGAACATCAATTTTATTTAAGAGATTTCATTGTATGTAAACTGATATAATTATCCCTATTAAATTTATCTGCAATTTAATTATATGTATTAATTCATATTATTTTTCAATACAGACTTCTTACTCATTGCACAAAATTTTGGATACTACAATTGTTTTTAAAATGCACAATTTTTACTTTAGTTTAAAAATCTGTTAGGGAAATAGAATTTATTCACAGAAAATCAATTTTAATTTGAAAAAACTAAATAAAAAATAAACTGCATTGGGAAAAAAGAAAAAAAAAGGGGTTTTTTTTCTCAAAATAATAAAAATTCTATTTTAGGGAATTTTTGAAATTGCAGATTCACAGCTCAGTAATTTTAAACTGTTTATTGTAGTAAAAAACTAGATTTCAAAAGATAGATTCATTAATAACTTATAAGCAATAAATCATAAAGTTAAAATTATTAATTTTTTTATATTTACCCCCAGAAAGCATTGCAACTAACAAAATACCACAGCTCCAAATATCTGCAGGCTCTGCTTTATAGGAACGTGTGAAAACTTCTGGTGCAATATACGGTAATGTACCACATCGATTATTCAAGACTCTTTCTTTTCCTTTGTGACGAAATACAGTAGCAAGTCCAAAATCTGATATTTTTACAATATCTAAAGATACAAAACTTCTTTAATAGGTTTCACTGATGTTATCAGAATTCATGAAAAGTTTTTCATAAAATGAAATTCTGATTAAAAGAATTCCATTCAGCAAATTAACTTTATTTAAACTGAACATATATTACATTAAGTAAATTAAATTTAAATTGGTAACTGATTTTCATCAAAAAGATTAATTTTTTCAAACAAATCAAATCTTTTCACATCACTTTATTTTAAATTGAATAAAAATATTAATTCTCATATGCAATTTATACATTAAAATGTTAAAAAAAAAAAAAAAAAATCAAAGCAAAATGGTTAATATAATTAATACATGATTATTTTGAAAAAAATTATATCAGAATTTTACAATTTTAAATATATTAAAAGCTACATTATACTCTGTTGATTAACTATTCCCAGAATACTAATGATGCTTCAACTTATGGTATGCAAAAATGCTAATAAGGCAGGCAAAATAGTAGAAAAAATAAAAATTCAGGACACTATTTTCTAGAAATTTCAAGACAATCTTATAATTAGTTAAAAATTTAGTAAAGAAAAATAATTAATATTAATGGCCTTTAAATTTTATAGTTGTCAATTTGAATAAAAAAAATTAATTTCCAACCAAATTCTGAGCTTTTAATTCACTCAACTTTTATATATGCTATAAACAAATAATATACATATCTTAAACATAATGTAATAATTGGAAAACTAGTCAAATTCAATATTTTTTGCTAACAGAAAGATTAATTCATACAACTATAAATACTTTACAGAAATTAAAAATTAAAATAAAAAAAATAAAAAAAAAATTCCAAAATTGAAAAAAATTTTTTTTGAGTGACAGCTAATTTTTCTTGAAAATCATTAATTTTTACAGCATTTCTTAGTTTTTCTGATGAGCTATTGATCAACTAGAGTGCTGCTGCTTTATGTTTTATAAGATTATTTTCTCCTGCAATGAGAGAATAAAAATTTCTTTGTCAGCTTTATTCATGTTATGTTCAGACCTTTCTTCTCTTCATTCATAATTTTTATATTCCCAGAAAAACTGGATGTTTGAGTTATCAAGATGATAAAAACTGGTAGTAAATACTGTAAATAACTCTATTTCAAGTATTACTCTATAAGGAATTAAGTTTTGATACCTAAATATAAAATCCTTACATATTCTTAATGAACGAAAATCAAAGTCTGATAATTGCCAACTTTCTAGAGTTATGATATCATTATTGATAGAAAACCCACATTCAGGGATAGAATTTCCATATGATATTATACTTCATTTAACTTATTTTGTGAGAAAATAATGTTTAAAATTTCCTGAGATTTCAATTTAGAAATTTCTTTCTAGAAATACCAAATATGATTTTTTATTACTTGTTTAAAGTCTTCACAAACATAGGTTTTAATTTCTCTTTTCACCTTATAACAAAAATGCATCATTATTTGTTACTTTTTGCATATGATTTGGGGGTCAAATAAAAGCTTCTTTAAAATGTTTACCATTATATTTAGATGGATTAATGTACTTTACACCATTTAAAAAAGTATCTGGAAATGGCAACTTGTCTTGTAAGTAATAACAAGATATCATGTAAGTACTTCTAATATTATGCAGACAATTTTGCTATCAGGATAAGTAATTAATTTACTAGTTGTTGAAACAATATGTGAATTTTTAATGGTTAACTATGGTTTAGTTTCTTTAAAATTTGCATTAAAATTGAATTTTTAAATTAGATTTAAAATTATGTCAAACCTCCACTTTCCAGCTGAAAATCAGCATCTAGAATTGATGAACTGATAACTAGAGTGTTAACCATTTAATTATCAAATTAATTAAATTAATTAAAGAAAATTAGAAATACTGAAAACATTGGATAACATAGTTCTCCATTAAAAACATTCAGTCAAAATTAAAATATCTACTTAATTTTGTTTTAATTCCATATAAATGATTCTATACCTATAACAGTTTTCTATATACATATATAATAATATATATATATATGCATACATACATATTAAGATAAACTTCTTTCACAAGTCTTTCTGATCAAAACACAATAAATAATATAGTTACTTTTGACAGTATGATTATTAATCCATCCAATAATACATAGGACATATGAATATTTTCAATTTCTTATTCTCAATATTACATCATAGATTTTATAATTACTTTTAGTATATACTACTGGTATTACAATACATTTTATTATTTTCAAGTTTTATTATGAATATGGAACATTTAATACAATATTAATGAACTAAATAATAATTTTATTTAATATTTTTTAAAATATTCTTAACATAAAAAATACAGTAGTTCTTCAAGTTATTGTACAGCAAAACAAAATATTCAAATAATTCATTTGCTTTGAATTAAATGTAAAATTAGAAAATATAAAATAGCACAAAAGTACTCTCACAAACTTACCATTTGCATCTAAAAGGATGTTTTCTGGTTTGAGATCTCTGTGAGTTACTCCAATTGAATGTAAATATTCCTAAAGGGAAAACATTTTTAACAAAAATACAGCAGCGCATAAAACAATTCTATTAAAATATTAAAAAACTCTGATTAAATAGCCTTTTATGAAAATAATTACCATATTAAATTATGAGCATATAAAGCAAAAATTAAGTTGGAGAAATTTCTTAAAATTATTAATTCTAGTAACAAAACGAATTAATCCATTATGACTGAAATTTTTATTTGTGTATTATCAAGCAATTCTGATTACTAATTGAATTTAATTTAATTTAAATAAAATGATAAATAAAGTGCAGAGCTAATGAAATCATTATGTATAGCCCATCTTATATTGGATGAGTGCTAATTATACGCAATTTTATTGTGATACCTTATAATTTCTAGTAGTTTATATTGATATAAAATACAAAAATAAATATGAAGATAATAAAAAATTTGCATTAAATGTAAGAACATTACAATTTAGGAAAACTTTTTGGTTTAAACCAGTAACTCTCAACCACAGTGCCATGGCACTTTTTCATGATACCAAATTCTTAAAGTATGTAGCCAAATTATACAAATGTATATAGAAAATATTATATAATCCTTTTTATTATGAGTAAAGTAATAAATGTACTGTTGTTTTTGTAGAACATATATTAATTTAAATTTATTATCGTAAACTATTTTACATAATGTATTATCTGCATGTATGCAGTATTGTTAACTTTACTTTTATTGTGGGTTGTGAAATTTTGAAAATGTTAAAAGTGTGCTGCAACAAAAAAAAAGTTCAGAATCACTGATGTAAAAAGATTTTTTTCCAACAAAACACAAGACTTAAGTAGTTATATTTTCAAAAAATGTTTTTTTTTTTTTTATCTTAATGGCTTTTGAAATTTTAACTTAAAATATCATATAAGCTTAACTAAAATGTTAATTTGTAAAAAATACATAATGAAACTGTTATAAAAAAGCAACTATGCAAAAGGAAAAAATACACAACTTCAACCATGTTATCTGGAAATAAAAAGAAAAGTTGAAATAACAGAACATTATATAGAGAAAATAGCACACAACAAAAACATGTAACAAAACATCCAAAAATCTTTTTCTTCACATGTTTGTCTTCACTTATTTTCCAAAAAAAAAAAAAAAATTGCTACAGAAAAAATTACTTATTGCCATTTGATTTCTTTTATAAAACAATTTTCAAAAATACAATTATTATTTTTTTTTTGGTTATTAATTAGTCTATCATTGATGTTTTTATTTTTGATACAAAAAGCAGGAAAAAAATTAAATTCATGAATATTTTAGATTAAATTTTCATATTAAATATTCTAAAGTGTTTTAATGTGATATTTTTATTTATTTTTTTGCATATGTTATAAATATTCAATAGAGCTTCTCAAAAATTTTTAAAAGAAATTCAAACGTTGATATTATTACAAAAATGAGAAAAATGAATTTAATGGCAAAGAAATAAATATTAACAGAGTATGGGGTAGATAAAGTTTTTAATTATAAAAAGTAAATATCAGAACATGAATTTCTACACCAAATTATTGCATTGAATGCATCAAGAAAATAACCTTTTATTAAAAAATGTTTTCAATTCATTCAACCAATTCTACATTTTAAAGTAATATAAAATAAATATGCCATATATTACCCAATGGGCTAAGTGGAGATAACTGGTATTGAAAAAAAAGAAGCCAAAATTCAAGTAAACAGTCAAGATTGATAAGTTTAAATATTAAAAAATAATAATAATAAAAATATTTTCTAGTTTCAGATCACTCCCCTTTTTTTTCCTTTTTTCTGTGCATAAATTATTTGTTGTTTGACTAAAAGTTTTCAGTTTAAAATGGATTTCAAGCCACTACCAACAAAGTAGGAATATAACATAAATTATTGAGCCAATGGACAGCAATAACTATTTATCAGCCAGCTGCTCAGTCACAAATTAGAACATAAAAAATCTATTGCAAAATAACTAAAACAAGCAAAAGATTACCAAACCGTTTATTTAAAATCTTTTTTTCACTTTTTTACAGCCTTTTTTAATATATATCTTTAAATTTATAAAGAAAAAAGTTCAAAACCATCCTAGGAAAAAAACTTTTTGCAGAAAATGTTTTTAGTGAACTACTTAATTTTTCTAAATAATCACAAAACAGGACATTATTGTAACAAATCAACATTTTTATAATTTCCATACAAATATTTTCACATTATTCCAATACATTAGATATACATAGGATGCTAAAGATATTGAATAAAATAGTGAATTATTAAAACAATTTACAAATATTTTTTCTATTTTACTTTTTATTTTCAAATTCGGTACTGTTAAAATTTAAATTATAGGCCATATTTGTAATTTAAATTATTTTTGGAAAATGTGAAAAAAAGGAATGAAATTAAATTTAGAAAATTGTTGGTAAAATAAATGTGTGCTTTTCCAAAAGCTGAAATTTAAATTTTTACCTTCTTAAATAAATTTACATATTAAACGTTTTCAAGCTTATTCCAATCAAGAAACTAAATTTAAAAAATAAATAATTCAATTGCAATGTTGGGCTTGTTTAGTGATAAGAGAAGCAAAAAGAACATGTCCTTCAGGGCAAAAGGAAACAAGTTCAATACCAGCTACTGTTGAACAATGGGAGAGAGATTTTTTCACATCATATAGTGGCCTGTCTAGAAATGTCAGATTGTTGTAAGGTATTTTAATGCCCACTACATAATTGCCTTTTCAGGAGAACCTTCATAGATAATGGGTTGTATGTATGTGTTACAAGGAATCTTATCCAGAAAACTCTCAAGCTCTCACTCTGATAAATCTGAAGGCAGAAGTGCAACATCTATTTCCTGTTCCTCAACAATGGCTTGGATCAAATCCAGGATTCTTCACTCAAAAGAACTATGTCCTACTACTAGGCCAGTGTGCCAGGTAAATAGATGTTGTGCTTCAGATTTTGGCAAACACCCTCACTGAGTTGGATGATTGAGCATTTTTTAATTTTTTCCCCCTTGTGACACACAAATACAGTCCACTATCTATGAAGAATCTCTTGGTTATAGCAATTATACATGGCTATTCAAAATACCTTGCAATGTTTGAAATTAAAATTGTCATCAAATGCTTACAAGCAGTGTGAAATTCATATTTACAATATTACTAAATATGCAAAACTATGCTGATACATGAAAAAAATTTTTTAAACAAATTTCTATACTTTGAAAACTTTACTTACCACACCTTTCAAAATTTGTAGGAAGTATTTTTGTGCCATGGAATGTGACATTCCAACATCAGGCTCTAAAGGAAATTAAATAATTAAAAAGTTTGTCATAATTATGTTGTTGAAATTTATGAAATTGACAATTTTTTAACTTACCAATCCTGTCAAATAATTCACCACCAGAAGCATATTCTAAAAATATGTAATGAATTAAATCTTCTTCTCTATGACCATAAAATCTAATAATGTTTTCATGATTTAGTCTACGATGAATTAGGACCTGAAAATTATAATACCAATTACACACACACATATACATGCGAGATGTGACAGTTAAATAACAAAACTAATCTCAAAAACTAAATTTATTGAAAGCATTATACAATTTAATTCCCTCTAATATACTGCCCTTTCCAAAAAATACATCACTGCTTATGAGTTTTCTACTGTTTATAACAATGCTGCAGGTCATTATGTTAGCCTTAACAAGTTGGCTGTTTCTGCGATTTTCCTTCTTTTAATAACATTCCAAGGTTGATTTGGCCAATAAGCTGACAATTAGCCATTGATGTCCAATGTATTGAACAATTATTAAACTTAACTTATAGTGTATGAAATTACAATACAGTATTTTCCTGCACATAATTCGCAGCAAAGTATTATCCGCAAGACCTTTTTCCAAGTAAAAGAAAAGAAAGTAACATTATCTGCAGCAGTATATAATCTGTAGTAATTTTTTCAAATGAATAGTCAAAAATATATACTGTTGATAATGTGCATATTGCATAAAGTAAAAAAAATACAAAGTGTAATTAAAAATATTAATTGTACAGAAAAAACGTTTAATACAAAAAAAAAAGTTGTTTGAATGCATATCATTGCAAAGAAAGATAAACTGAAAGAAATGCATGGAATCAATCAAGAGTAATAATTCAGAAAAGCTAGTAAAACTTGCCAATTTTTATTTTTATTAACATTTAAAATGATTTTTTGACATATTTTTAAAAATAAATTTTTCTTTTTGTAATGTACATGCTCTGCTATCTATCTTATTTTAACACATTGGTCGCCTTTCTTTGTATCTGCCTTCTCCATAGCTTTTATTTTAAAATGTGTTATGTAATTTTAAGTTTTTGCTTTTATATTACAATATATGTGCTTGAATCCTTTTCAGAAAACAATTCAGGCCAAAATCAAATGTGAAAAGAAATGATAGCAATTGTTTTTGAAACAGCAATATTTTTATAAGGAACCAAAATTGTTCTTGAATATAATTGAACAAAGCTGATTAAAGATTAAATAAATCAACAGAGTTATGGCACCACTTGTTATTTGTTTAATAAAACATAAAAACAGCATTTATTTTCAAAACTTTCCTGTAAGTTTTCTGATGGAAAATATTAATCAAATTATCTGCACTGGTGTATAACATAGACAACCAAATTTGAAAGTTTGTTAACATATCATCTGCAGATTATATAGAGAAAAATATGATACTTTTAAATTGAATTTATAAATATTAACTTAAAATTCATGACAAATTTTTCAAATTAAGTTTAAAATAATCTGTTTGCTACACAAATATAATTTTTTTGTTCAATACAGTTAAATTAAAAACATTTGTCTACACTTTTGAAAACGTAGCAGTTCAGGTAAATTAGTAAGAGTTACAGCAGAAAGTAAAATAGCAATTAAGAGCTTCAAAAAAGCTTATACAGGTCATATTTAAAAATGAGAAAAAAGTTAATGACAATTGTTAAAAAGTCCAAATAAATATCAATTTTCAACACATCCACATATTAAAAACATATCTCTTTATAAATACTTTCAATAAAATAAAAATAATAATAATAATAAATGAAACCACCATTAAAAAAATATTTTCTATTTCAAGATGAAATTATAAATAAAAATCATTTTAAATATTTGTTAGAAATTTAGAAATTTTTACTTGTATTTAATTATAAAGATTTTTAAAATATTTTGGTACAGAATGTGTAATTAATATTTGAATTTAAAAAGAAAATTTACCTACAATTAATTTTTAAAACATCAATGTTTATGTATGTAAATAAAATATAGAACAATTAAATCAAAGTATGATGAAATGTATTTATAAAATATGGTAAAAATAATTTTAAGTAATCACTATTGAATAGAATATTAAAATCTTAAAAAAAAAAAATAAAAAAAATAAAAAAAGATAAATAGCAATAAACACAACATTATTATTATTTTTGAAAAATTCCCGTAGAAAATGTGGGAAGTTAAGAAATGCACATAAAATTCGTGTAATAAAAAAAATGTACCTCTTTTTTAATGTTGCTTTCAGCTGAAGAATCTTTCTTAGAATCTAATTTCTTCACAGCAATACATTCTTTGGTGCTAACATTCATAATAAGTTGAACTCTAAAAGAACCATAAAAACATTCATTAATTTCAGAATTGATAACAATTTCATACAAAACAATTTAATTTTATAATACAACAATTTTTTTATTCATATAATATTCATTATAAATAGGAATTGTTACTTTCAATAACCAAACTTATTAAACGTTTAAAGGCTATTATTTTTGTCATACAAGGGCTAATTAGATAAGCACATACAGTTTAAAGTGAGTTCTGTACCACTACACATATTCATACTTGATGTGAGAGTCAAATCCACAAAGTTGTTGAACAAAAAATCAAAGCCCTAACCACTTTTCCGCCAGCTTGGTTTATTAAAAATAAAGCTAGCAAGAGTAAAACACAAAATTTTATTTGAAGTAGGACAAAAAATATTTTCAAAAGTGAGTTTTAAAATTACAAGATACAAATAGCAAAACAATTAAAGCTTTCTCTTTGATCTTGTTTCTCTGCTGTTAACAGTCATACTTGAGAAGAAAAAAAAACATATCTACCACATCATTTTTAAACAACAGTAGACATTAATCCTGCTTGAAAATAAAAGATTGGTAAATCAGTCTAACTTTGTTATATAAATGCTTGTAGTTGATAGTTCAAAATCTGTGCCTCAAAAGCTATAATATTATAAATGTACTTTAAATTATGCTAAGTTAGGTAACTAAGCCTTCTGCAAAATTAATTCTAAATCTCTGCATCATTTAATAAAAATTACATTTCATTCTTACTGCATTGAGTTTTAAATAAAATCAAACTCAAATTATAATATTCTTTATTCCTTCACACATCATTTTTTACATAATCAACAGGTCACCAAGCACTACAATTAAAAATTTTATCCTAGAATAAATTAAATAAAGTTTGTAATTTGTCTAAACTCATTTCTTTCAACTTTCATTTTAAATCTGAATGTTAAATTTAGAGCCATTTTTAAAATATCTAAATTAGAAGGATTTTAAAATATGCAGAATTTATATAACAATGACCTCTAATATTTTCCTTTTTATATTTTCTGTTGGAAAATTCATTAAAGAAATCAGAGTAAACATGATTCAACAATAATACTTTGCAGTTTGTGTTAAACATCATAAAGAGCATTGAATCTACTTTTTGAATATTTTAATCTTCATTTTATAAAAAAAATGAAGAAAAAATATAATGTTTAATTAATTTCTTAAATAAAATATAAAAATATCTTTACTTATATTAACTTTATTCCTTTTTTTATTTTAAGATGAAACTAAGCAAATACTTGAAAAGTAAATGAGAGCCAATAAATTTCTTAGAAGCTTTTCAGATCAGATATTTAATTTATATAGAACTGGAATATTTTTTTTTTTTTATAAAGCATCAGAACTTTATAAGAATTTTGAACAGGATAGCAAATATAACTTGGCATTACAGAATGAATCTGAAGATATTTTCTAAGAAAGCAGTATTGTCATTGCTCTAATGATACTTGTAACTGATGTTTCAGTTTCTTATAAAGTGACTTCTTATAATTTATTGTACATTATTTATTCTAGGTATATTTCTAGAATGATACAGGACAGAAAAATTTAATTCATCATAAAATTAATGACTTGTCTTTTGAAAAATGCTAAATAGTTTTTTAAACAAGGAAAAACTTTCAATTATAGCAGAAATTAATTTAATAAAAATAGATTGTTAAATAATTTTACAATTTTCATGTCATATAATGCCTTTTGAACAGGTCATTGTTTCAAATATTTTTAAAGGGTTGAAATCAGTGTTGCAAGCTTTAAAGAACAAGATTAATTGAATTAATTCTGTCTACTCTCAATAAAAGAAAAAAAAATTTCAAAACTAATAGTTTCCACATTCAATTCACAATTTTTCAGGAAAAACATTCTAATACACAAAAATAACATGGAAGTTTTATAGAGTTTATTATAAGAAAAATCTGTTGTAGTAACTTATGACACTTGAACAAGCCAAAATTGGCAATGACTATGCGAATTTAATTCAGTAGGGTGCGTCTTTTGTTTAACCGGAGCACCAAGAAAGTGAAAGTACGACTTTGCTCTAAGTACTCCACAAATAGATGGCACCACCAGAGAATCCAATCCCTTAATTTTGACATGGAGGGGAAGTTTGTTTGTCGCTCAACGGTAATTTTTTACACACGAGGGCTAATTAGATCGCGATCTGCGGTTTAAAGTGGATTCCAAACCACTACAAACATCCATGCCCAAGGTGGGATTCAAACCCACGAACTGTTGAACCGAAGGCAAGAGTGCTAACCATTCCGCTGTCAGTTTGGTTGATCTGGAGAGGAAGGAAATTTTCTCAGACCAATACAGTCATGGTAACTGTTCAACAACCAACCACAGAATTTTCAGTTCTACAGATCTAACAAGCATGTATATTCCATGTACTTAGTGGGTCTTTTGCAGCATTGGGAATCAAACTTTGCCCTACCAAATGGAAGGCAGATGCCCTAACCACTAGACTACCACAGCCTTAAGAAAAATCTGAACTTTATTATTATTAGATTTCACAAACATTACTAACTTGTAACTGCAGTTATCCAGCTTCAGATTAGTTTATTTATTCTTTTTCAGTTATATGTAAAGTATATTTAAGTTATTCATTATATTATGAATAGCATGTTTAGAAATAGTTGCAATGGTTAAGCAGATATTATAAATCAATTTATTCATTTCAACAAAGAAAGAATTTTTATAATATTTACATACACTGAACTAATATAAGTTTATATTATTAGAATTATTAATATTAATTGTATTAATTGTTATAAAGTATAATTGTTATTAATTGTTATTAATTGTTATAAATAATTGTTATTAATTGTTATAACAATTAATAACAATTATTTATAACTATAATAACAATTAATAACAATTATATTATTATTTAACAATTAATAATTGTTATTAATTGTTAAATAATTGTTATTAATTGTTATAAAGTTAATAATTATTATTAACTATTATGGTTTCATGAACCTGAATTATGTCTAATAATAAATAATTATCTACAACAATATGCACAGTGAAACTTTTAATATATATATATTCTAAACAACAAATATAATTTTCATGGACTAAAATTAATTACAGAAAAATTAATAAACATTTTAAATATTTTTCATAAATAATAAATGTCATATATTTTAATAGAAGTAAAAAAAAAATTGTAATATAATTATAATAAAAAAATTACATACTCTCCATAAGCACCTTCCCCCAGTATTTGAACAATATTCCATCCTTCTATAAATTCTTTACCCATCTTTGAATTAACACTGTTATACAAAGGAAGACCTAGAATCTATAATTAAGTCAATTAAATAAAACAAAATGAATATTTTAATCAATTCTTTTAAATATCATCCGATAGAAAAGATTAATACTTGAAATAATCTTCAATTCAAATTTTACAAAACATAAAACAGTTATTGTAGAATTTCCCTAAATATGTTAAGCAACTTTTTTTCTTTTGAAAGTTTCTTATATTAATTAGTACTTTTAAATGCCAGGACATAATATTAATATTAAGAAGTACTAGTACATTAAAGTAAGTAAAAATAAAATACATTTTAGCATTAAACACCATCAAATGATATTTTAACTAGACATTTTGTGTATACAGATTGATTATTATTATAATTCTGATTTTGGATATTTGGTGTCATGTCCAGGAAGTCAAATGAATCTCTCACTACCAATGACAGTTTTAGATAGCTTCATTATTTTCATTGTGTATAGATCACCATCAAATGGGTATTCTCCAATATTCTAAAGAGATGCTAGTCTTGATAGACAATTGAAAACATGATTTGGAAAGAGTGCAAGACATGCAGGACAATTTCTACATTTTTAGTTATATCAATGGATAATGTCCCAATTGTAAAGAAGACTGACTCCCCATAGTCACTTATTACAGTACATTTTCTATAATAAGGGTAACCCCTAAATTTAGCATCTATTTTTATTTGGCAAGATTTACCTTTCTGTTGTGGTTTCCAAATGAATATTTTTGCAGAAACAAGGAGATTGTTATCGATCTTTGGTAATTTTATTTGTTGACATTTTTTTCAATCATTCCATGATTAAATTTTGTTATTTATCACAATTTATTTTATTAAAACAATTCAATTTGATACCTAGATATTAAAAAATATATGAAAAAAATGGTTGTTATATAACAGGCAAATTTTTGCAATGTCAATGTTGAAATAGTTTTAATTATTGTTTTTAAGAGTTGAAAATTTTCTATAAAAATAAAAATATAGTAAATATTAATTTTTCTTATTGCATGTTTACATTGTGTTCTGCCATTTTAAATTGGGTGGCTAAGTTCATTTCACATAACATGAATGCTCAAATAACCAAATGTAAAGTATTTAGTGGCAACTCTACCAATTGTAGAAGATTAACTCTTATTAGAAACTACAGTTAATTCCCTTTTTAAAACAAAATTGAATAAGCTTTTGTAAACAGCTCCCAACCACTCAGGTATTTTGCACAAAAAATTTGATGGATATTTCCAGCTGAGACTGAGATCCCACCAAATTGTTTTCTGCATTTCTCAAGTAGCCACAAAGGAGATCTCATTTTAAAGCCGAAAGTGACGCTGAAAGTGACAGGACTTCCCCTGCACGCATATTTAGATGTATTTAAGTTTTAGCAAGGACAAGGTCCTGATAGACCCTCATCTTTCTTTTAAGCATTTATGATATTTTTCGATTGATGGGGATTGTCTAAAACAGAAGAGCAAACAGCCCTCAAATTCTGCTAAATCTAAAGAAATATAGAAATATTGTAGCTATTTAAAAAATTAGGCATGTGGTGAGTAGATTTTAAATATAATTACAAACAGTATACATGCCTATTTACAGATGCACTATATCTGAGCATTTTTATATTCACTAAGAATGTAAAAATGCAGATATTGTGCATTATGAAAATTTACGCATATTAAAAAAGTTTAATAAAAGAAATTTTTGCTCATATTAGATAGTGTGAAAAATAAAAATAATTTGCTATATGTTAATTTAGTACTAGATTAAATTGTGCTTACATAAACATTACACTAAACAATGTGGAAATATAAAGATTTATAAAGTTTAACCAAAAAAGTTAAAGATTTACAAAGAAATAAAGTTTTTTTCTAAAGTTAGTATTTCAAAAAATTATTAAGAATCGCTTTAAAAAGGTTTTTATCAGTTTAAATTTTCATAAATTTCTTACTTTTCATACAAAAATACTTTAAAGTAAAGCCAACTTTTTCCTTTTTGTTATGTTAAAATATAATTGTTCTTAAAAATAAATTGAAAACTTACTTAAGGTTATATCAAGCTAATTTCTTCATTAAAAATATCTTCAGATTATATTATTTTAACACCATGAATCTCTTTTTTTATATATAAATATGATAAAAATACTTTATATTATTTACATTAAGGTTCCCGCCACAATTCTGCTGAAATGTTTCACTTTCGTTTCATGACTAACAGTTACAGTTTCATTTGCAAATGTGACCTTCACGAAATCCATATTTCATTCTGGCCTTGCTATTTTTATTTACCAACTTCTCGCAGTCAGTTCTCTGATTTTAAATTCCACAATTTATGATTATTATTCCGACTTGATACTTCGATTTAAGTAGAGATTCAAAATTTATTTATAAATGATTATATAAGTTGCAGTCTCTGTTTCAAAACCTATCGATAGCAGTATGCTTTTTTCGTAGTAGAATAACCTAAGCTTGAATCCAGACATTGGTATACAACAGGATATGAGATTCGCATATCTATTTTCTACATGCACATCATTCGGAGATGAAGTTAGGGACTTTAGTGATTTTTCTCCTTTGCATGAGATAAAAAAAAAAAAAACCTTTGTTGGGGATAGCATATTTTCAAATAATCTATGGCGGTAAGCTATTCATTTCATGGTGTCAAAGCATCCCATCTAAATAATTTCCCTTATGTGATACATAGCCCCTGAGCCAAAACGAAATGTGAAGTTAAACTTAAGAGTGACAATTGACAATGAGTTATTAGTTTTTCTATTGACCACTACATAATCGTATCTATGTTATTCATACAATATACATTATTTTGTATGTATGATATTGTATACTAGATAGATAGTATGTAGTATCGCATCTATCTAATATTTCAGCACAAAAAAATCTACAAGATGATCCGGAGAAACTTACTAATTGATCATATTATGATTGACTCTAGGCACAAGATCGACTGATATACAAAATATTAGAACTTATCGTCGACCTCTCTTTGACCTTTACATGGTAATGGACGGTTTAAGGCCAAAATATCTAACGCACTTAAACATTACAACCAATGTGTGAGCAATTAATTGTCGATCAATTAATAAACTTAATTTCAAAGCATAACTTGAAAGAAAAAGAGAGAGAGACTTTTTGAAAATATACATGTCATAAGTGAAAAATAGGGTTTTCAAAACTATTTTGGACACAATACCTTTGTGGGTAAAATTAAAAATATAACCATTGCTTTGAGGAAGACTGAGATTTAGAGATTGATGGAACGAAAATCATTATTTTATATTGAGGAAAAAAAAGGGATGATTAAATAAAAACTATGAAAAATTATATTTAATAAAAAAAATACTAAGGTTTATTCATGAGGACTGATAGAATATTGACATTAATCTTTTCTTTCGTCATAAATTCATGAACGATAGCAAAATAATTATTATCACCAATGTCAATTTTTTACGTTCTTTGTCTGAATTTATAATAGATGTTCAGTATTAACTGACCCACTCTTCTTAAAATTAATTGTTTGTAAAATTGAATTGTATTGTTTATATATATATATGTATATATTATTTGTGTGTGTGTGTATATATATATATATATATATATTATTTGTGTGTGTGTGTGTATATATATATATATATATATATATATATATATATATATACACACACACAAATAAAAAATAATTGATTGTAAAATTAAATTTGGTATATCATAGGATCGCTGTTACTGTTAATTTGAATGGATTGTTCATTCATGAATGTAAGTTTCCGTAACACACACATTGCAGTTTCCAGGAACATAAATAATCTGTTCAAAAATTAAGTTAAAGAATACATTTTTTTCAAATAGCAATAGATATTAACAATAATGCACAAGTACGACAGACCTGTGGTCGTAGCGCTAGTTTCCTTTGGAAATACCCTACTCTTAAAATCTAATGTAACAATTATTCACGGTCTCTATCTTTATTGTAAACTTTATCAATTCACGTAATTATGAAGTTTCTATTGGCACCAAAATTCTGTTGGGAATAAATCTAGTTCTTCCTAACTTTACAATACTATATTTATGTTTCAAAGGAAAAAGTCCAAGATCAGTGGAGGAATATAAAATTGGTAGAAGACTCCACAAAACTAAGGAAAATATTTCCAAAGATGTTGAATATTTTAAAGCAACCTTGTCATTCAAAACAGTCAGATCAAGATAATTTACAATTGACATTTATTCGAGTGCACTCTCAAGCTTATCTTTATTAAATAAAAGCCCTATTTTTACTAACAGTAATTGTATGAAACTTAATATAATATTTATATAATAATAATATATAAAAATATTTATTTAAAAATATATCACTCTAAAAATAATATAACAGGTATATATTCTTAAAAAATAACTACAAATACTTTACTAATGTGAACAATGGCCTTACATTTGTTTGGAAAGTAAGAGTAAATCAGGTTTGTTTGATGCAATCTTTAATTTGAGACACGACTCGAAGCTCTTATGGATAAGCCGATTCCTTAATTCCCTCATGGTATTGTTTATGCTTGAAAATAAATGTTCGCATGGATATGTAGATGCAAATAACGAAAGAATAGCAAAAGCTGGTTTTTTTTTTTCAGTTCATTTATGAATCAGGAAAACTATTCCACACAAGTGTTAAAAATCAACATATTTTCGCTCTCCAGATCTTTTAAAGCAGACCACTTGTGTTGTAAACTTAACTCTCACATATTCCTCTCTCCAGTAGATCTAAATGGGTACTAAAACGCTATAATTTTGAGCTCAATACTTTACTTTTAAAATCAAGCAATGAGAGTGGAAAATTAAATTCTGTTACCATGACATTCAAATGTTCGCCGCCGAAGCCTCGTTATTCACTACGTCCTTTTCATTATCGGAAGGTAGTGAGTTCGCAAAAGGCGACCGGGTCACGTCAAAACTGGGCGTGTGGCAATGAAATACTTTTGGGCCACGTATTGGGACTGCTTTAAAATCATGAACACAAACACACAGCTGCTGCTAACTGGTACAGCCTAAGGCAAGCAGCAAACCTGGACACCGTGGATGACCAACAGTTGTCCATAAGCCATACATAAAATTACGTCACATATCACCATATTGAGGCGAAGCTTTCCACCAAACGAAGTATTCAGCATGTTAATTTTTTTCGTCCACAACGGAGAGACAAGTGTATATCACTCAATTCACGCAATTTATATAAGAAAATGGAATTCAAATTTTTTGTAGAAATCGAGGAATTTGTCATTGAATATTTAAAAAGCAACTTAAATTTAACTGGTCAATATGTTTCAGAATTTTATTTTTTTGTTTTATAATGTATACCTGTTTATTCGATTATATACTTTTCAATAGATAACAGGTGCTTGTAAAACCTACGCGATAATTATTTTAATAAAAATTTTTACAATATATCAACTATATAAATATCTTAGTTGAACAATTAATAATTTCAAAAAACAATTTTGTGGCAAAATTTACCAAGATTTTTAAAAACTACTTTCATTTAATTAAATCTTCCTCATTAAAACTTTGTAAAATTAGAAAAATATTCTGAGTATTTTTAGTTTTTAATAAAAATTAACTAAATGAAGTTTTTAATTTAAACTGCAATTAATACACTACAGAAACTCTAATAATATATTTTAATTTATTTATACTTTTATGACTGCATTAAATACACGTGGCTTTAATATGATAAATTTATTTTTATTTAATATTATGAAACAGACTGAAATAAACTATTTTTTTATATTAGGATTTTCAATGTAATGCAAATGTATATTATTTGCAGAAAATTTTTTTTATAAAATGATTTTCGAATTTAGTTGTTTTTAATAATATTCCTTACATCACTGAATCATATACTGTATAAATTAGTGGGCAACAATGTGTTTTTAAACATTTTCATTAGATCCCTATCTATTAAGTATTTTTATGTGTATAATACAACCTCTGTTATATAAATATACTTTAGAACTAATGGATAAAATTTCATGGATAACTTTCCATATTAAAGAAAAGCAATTTTGTGTGTTCTGTTTACTTTTGAAACTATACAATTTCACACTATATTCTAGGTTTTTTAATTTCTTTAATCATTCAAGATTTTTCAGTAAATTATAAGCGCAAAATATTGCAAACTTTCCAACTCTAAAGCACTTTCGCTTTTAATTTAATATTCATACTTGGTATAAACTGCCCACTAATTTATACAGTATATGATTCAGTGATGTAAGGAATATTGTTATTGTGTGTCTGAAATATCATGGAGGCATATTTTTAATTTTGCAATTAATGTTTATTTACCAGTTCATTTCTGCCTTCTTTTAAACACTTATTTCCAGTCCATTTCAGATGCATTAAACAAGTTCAAAAAGAAGTTTCTGCATTGCATTTAAATTACTTGAATTACAATACATCAGAATTAGAAAAACTATACACACAATGCTTTGTATCAAAATACTGCAAAGAATATTTTTAGAGTTTGCAGAGATTTCCAAGAATCAAATAAAAAAAAGATATTGACATTCATGTTAAATTTTTTCTTTCATTGTAAAAATTGCTCATAATGAAATCTCATAATTATGCATATGAAACATTTTTAATTGCATTTGTAAATAATAACAATACAAGTTTTTAAGTTAGAATTGTACTTTATTATTTCAAAATCTTTCCATGAATATTAAGAGCTATAAGAGAAAAACTATTATTTAAATAATCAGTATTTTATATTACAGATTTATACATAGTATAAAATTGCTACTTTTAAACATTACCAATTGTGATTCCCATTTATTTTTTTAGGGGAAGTTTCCTAGCTGACTTTTCATAGACAATTATTTAATAAAAGCAATTATAAATTTTGTTTACTTTTAAACCATACAATTTCCAACCACAATTCAAGGCTTTTCCATTTCTATATATTTCATGTCAACAATTTAATAATTAGGTTAAGTTTTTCAGTTATTTATATACATATAAATACAAGAAAAGCATATATATTTGTATACTTTCCATGCCAAGCACATTCAATAATTTATTTCGCATTTCATCTCAATTCTCTGAATTCATACGTAATATTCACCAAGGAAGATCTAGGAAGTCATTGTAACTTAAAAAAGTTTTACATTTAAATATTAAGTGAATTTTATAAAATAAAGAAAACAGAAGCAAACAATTCATTCAGTCATGACTGAACTGGGTCTTTAGTCAACAGTTATGAATGCAATAACTTACAATCGATTGCACCAACATCGAGCTAATTTGGTTTTTAGACAATTTTATTGAAAACTTTATTCACAATTTGCAAGGAAAGAAGTCAAAACTACAGTAATTTCCAGGGCCCATAATTTTTTATATTTTTAAATTTTAAGAGTGTTTTGAACCCCAATTTTTTTTTTGTCATTTACATTAAATATGATTTGCAATTAAAAATATTTCATGATGGATTTTTCCTTATTACAATTCTGTTGGTAATAAATACAAGATCTGACTACAATAGAATGGTTTTATATGTTAAATCAATACCATTAAGGGAAAAATCTTTTTTAGACCTTTAACACAAAATCAAATGTTTTAGTACCAGAATTAGAAATTTTTGTTTTGAAAAAAATAACACCAGGTCTATAACTTGAAGGAGCAGATAAAAGTTTAGCTTTTAAAAGAAACAAATGAATCTAAAAATTCCAGAACATGCTTTGGGTTCCTATTCTTTGATAGAAGAGCAGATAAAAAATGCTTTTACATGACAATTTTTCAGAAAATTTCAAAGCAAAAACTTAATTGTCTTAAGAATAAATAAGTATAGGGTGTAGAAAATTTCACGATTTTTTTGCAGCATTAGTAACTGTATCTAGCCTTGCAATCTAAAAAATATATAAATATATTGATAATATGAATTAAAATTGTGAAAGCGGCCGCGAATGAATCATACAATGTTGATTTACCTACTTTTGATTATCACTTTTTAAAATTCCAACTTTCCAACAAAATTTCCTGGTATCAGAGGGAATAAAATGCTCCAATATTAAACTTAATACAAATAAAAGCAAAACAAGTGAGAAAAGAAACTTTTATTCGTATAAAAATACAAATATAGACTTCTTAGTCAAATAATCCTGAAAAAGAAAAGAAACAAGTTAGTTAAGAAATAAGTGTAATTATACAACATATAAATTACAATTCATAGTAAAGAATTAAATTTCAATGATAAGTATAGTTTTAATAAGAGAAATGATGTCAAAAATTATGAATACAACATACACATTTCAACAAAATCACTGATTTCATTTCGTAATTCTTAACATTACTAAAAAGTTTTGCCCTATTTCCAACTATTAAATCATCCAACTTCTTTCAGCAATTTAGAATCATTATACAAGTTTGTGTGTATCAATATATTGTAGTGCATAATTTTTTTTATATTTAATTCTTGATGCATTTTAGCTTTCAAAAGTGTAAGAATAAAATAAAAATATTTAGTTAAAACTTGATGGCTTATTTCAGCTATAATCAGTTTTGTTGAATTACATTTAAGAATGAATTCAGTTCCTCAGAAAGATGTTGATCCAAATTGTTTCATTTTCAAAATTTAAGTTCACATATATAGTTATATGGAAATTAAACAGATTTTGAACTAAAATCTACAGAGAAAGCAAATAATTGAAGGTAAACATGTTAATGTAAAATGAGAATCAAAACACCACATGAAAGAAGTATCCAATACACAGTTCAAGAAAAAAGCATTCCTTTAATTATTAATAGAGCAAATATTTTTCAAAATTATTAAAAACTGCTAAATTTTACTAGAATTTTTTCAGAGCTATTTTTCTTAATGTTGTACCTAGTGTTTAGTTTACCGCACTTTGCGATGAGGTGGATGCAATCAGATTGTCTTCATAATAAATACTTTCTTTGCATAATTTAATTTATTTTTAATCATACAGCATATGTATTATTGTATGAAACATAAATAAAAAATTACCAGGTTATTAGATTAAATTTAGTATTTGCTATCACAATAATTTGCTCTAACCCATCATTCTTGAATTGAATTACACCAAGAGAGACCCTCAAATATTTTGCTATTTTCACCTAGATAATTGGGCTTAACACAACACAAAATATTACCCAAGAATTATGTGCCATGAATTCCATAAGAAACAATTTTAGACAATAAACCATAACTTAGTACCCACAGTACTTTTATTACATATACTGTATTTTTCTGTATATAATCTGTAGCAGCATATTACTTGCAAACCCCTTTTCTCGAGCAAAACAAGAGAAAAAACTGTGCTTTATCGGCGACAATTTTTTAAAACGTCAAAAATTTATACTGCTGATAATTTGGTGCCAAATAAAATAAAAAACATTCATTATAATTAATAATACAATAAATTCTACAGAAAAAAACATTTATAAAAATCTATTTGAATCCACCTCAATGCTAAGTGATTAACTGGGATGAAAGCTTGATATCAATTTATGACCAGATTCTGGTAAAACTTGATATTTAGATTTTCTTTCAAAATGCGGTTTAGAAATATTCTTTAAAATATACAACATTTTTTCGTTAATAGATAAATGAAAGAAATGGATCACAGCACTTGGAATACATTTTTTGTACCGAGCAGGTTTTGTTCTTCACCTTACATTACATGTTTGTCGAATTTATTTAATAATTTGCACTTTCCTTCCCTATGATACTATATTAAGTTGAATGTTTTCAGGGTAAAAAAGATCACGTCAAAACTGAATGCGAAAGGACGTTAACAAACTGCAACTTCAATAATTGTCCAGAACTGAATTCGTTCTTGACTGTAATTGGACAATGCTGACAATAGTTAAAATTAGTCAACTGAATATTGGTGCCATCTGTTATTTAATTTATGAAATATATATATAAAAGGCGTTTATTTTTCAAAACTTTATTGTAAACTTTTCTGATGAAAAATATTTTTTGTCAAGATTATCCACAACAGCGTATAATATGCACAACAAAATTCTGAATTTTTAAACACACAAACCACTGATTATATACAGGAAAATATGGTAATTTAACCTTGTGCTAGTTTTTCTTATATTTAGTAAGTAATACAAAAATAAATCAGATCCACTGCTTTATAATTCAAAGAGGTAAGTTTTTTTAATATACTATTTAAATCAGAAATAGGATATTACAATTTTTTTTTTTTTTATCAAAGTTGATATGACTGGCCTTTGGCTGTGACTCACAGAAGAGGCCCATGAAAGTCAAGCGCCCTGGAAAGAATCAACATGTTTTCCGAACAAAATTGGGAGTTAAAATCCCAGTATGTTGAAAATTAAATAAAAAACAAATATCAAGATAGTTAACACAAAAGGGTATACTGGAATTTCTAAGCAAAAAGTCACTACAAAATAAAAATTGTTACATTATTTATTATGACAAAGGCAGTTTCCATATAGCACATGAATAAGTTGGTTTTATTTATAGGTAAAAACATCCAATTAATGTCTTATTGTCCATACTTTGCATATTTTTCACTTATTTTTTTGTTTCATTATGTCAAAAGAAAAATGTGTGGGAAGCAACATAATTTAAGAAACTGTTGATGCCTTCCATAATTATGCTTTTAATGTTTTATCTTTATAGCAGGAAAATTGTTTTAAGAACTGGTTTGAACAAAGAATAAAGTATATAAATCTTAAAGGTGAACATAAAAAGCTCTGCACAATCTGTTCTAAAGAAATTATTTTCTTTCTAATGTTTTGTAAACATAAGACATTCACAGGAAATGTAAATGATATAAATAATTTACCAAAGCCCATATCATCATCTTCTTCTTCTTCAGACTCTTCTTTCTTTTCTTCCTTCTTGGCTTCCTCTTTAGCAGCACCAGTGTCAGCAGCTCCGGCACCAGCCGCAGGTGCAGCACCAATTCCAGATCCTACATTAGTTATCAGTTGCTTCACATCAACTCCTTCTAATGCCCTAGCAAACAGGCCTAGGAAAAAAATTGATTTCACTATCTTCTTATAACATTAGAATAACTATAACAGAAAAGAATGTTAACATGAGTATTTACCTGGCCAGTAAGATTCAACATCCACATTGGCAGCTTTTAACAAGGTTGAAATTTTTTCTGGCTGGAAACAAAATATTCAAAATATTAAGTACAAGAAAATTAACTGAAGACTAGATACAAAAAACACCACTATTTTACAAAAATGATTAACCCTCACATACAAAATGCCTAATACTAGAATAAAAGACTAACACAAAAGAATAACAAAAATTTAACAGCTAATCAGACTCATTAAATCAGTATAAATTATCATTCTTAATCAAGAAAAGTCTTAACATCACATGAGCTGGATGGTTTCAAAATTTACAAACCTTTTACAATAAACAAAGATGGAAATTCCATACTTACAATAAAAGAATAAATTAGTGCAAAGCAATTACTTATACTAATAATTGAAACATAAGAGAAAATCATAGTAAAGAGTAAAATTCAAAGCCTTGTCATAAACAATTTAAAAAAATTATGAATTAATATTTTTTAAATTGTAACTTAAAATATGTAACAAATGGAAATTGCTTTACTAAAAAGTTGTGATCAAATGTTATTAAACAGCTCATCAGACTCATTAAATCAGTTTAACCTTTCATTTTAAATCAAGAAAAGTATTCACATCACATGAGCTTTCTACAAAGGACTTAATTATTTCAAATTACTTTGATATATATTCAAGAAAATATAAACTGCAATAAAAACAGAATATAAAACCTATCTTAAATGAAGAATCAAATATTTTTTCACATAAATTGTAAGATTTAAAGTAGTAAAGTTTCTCTTATACTTAGTTTGCACTTATCCAAACTAGTTTACTTTCTTAGATTGTTATTTTGTTGAATGCATGAAACTTTTTAATTAAATACTAGATGTAAAAACCCTAGAACTAAAGTATAAATGATACCATATCTATTGTTCCTGAAACTGTAAATAAGCTTTTTATAAAATAGTTTAAAGAACTTCATTAACCAAATTTAAGCTAGCAATTTGTATTACTTATGCACCAATAAAAACAAATTCAACCCGAGACTAAACAAGGACTACAATATATTTGTAATTCTATATCTGTAGTAAATTTAATTACATCAAATCAAACAAATGTTTATATGATATAAGCTATATAAGAAAAATGTTTCTATAATATGCAACAGAAAACTTATTTTGAAAAAGGAATAAAAGATGCACATAAATGCTCATCAGACTCATTAAATCAGTCTAATCTCTCATTTTATATCAAGAAAAGAGTTCACATCATATGAGCAAATTATAAGCAGAAATATTTCACAAATAAGCAAAAAAGAGCATTGCAACTATTATGTTATTTGTACTGACTGCACAAATTATGATTAAGGATAAATTCTAATCAATTACAATGAAATCCCAAGTTAATAAGGTTTTCATTAAAAAACTGTTATAAGCACAATATCAGACTCATTAAATCAGTAAATACTCTCATCATTATCAAGTAGTTATGCGTCATCATTTGAATACAAAGTTGATAAAAAAATAATAAAGAATCAAATTAAAAAAATTCAATTAAAAAAAATTTACCAAGTTATTGCAAGAAACTGCATAAAGACATCGGAGTGGCAACACGTGCACAAATAGGCTTAACAAGAATACAAAATTTAAAAGTATTTAATACATCTGTTAATTTCAAAAAGCAGCTAGCTCAACAAACTTTACGGATTTTTTAAATATTTATTCTTAATATAATTCAAGATATAATTTTGCTCGTAATTAAAATAAGATTATCCAGAGAAAACATGATTTATTAAATATTATTCTAACAATAAAAAACGATTACATACTACAAATAAATTTATTTTGTTTAATTTTATTCATTTTCTAGATAACAGATAAAAATAATGGTTTTCTGGTAAAGTTCTGAAATAAAAGAAATATGCTTTTAATGCTAAGCCTACTACAATCGTGAATGGTATAAAATTTTGATACTTACTGTAACAGCAATTTCATCATCTTGTAAAATGAGAGCGGAATAGACACAAGCTAATTCATCAGTTGAAGACATATTTAATGAAATTAGGATAAAAACGGTGTAAGTTGCTAAATAATAGCCTTAGCCGAATGGAACTATACACCTTTAGGAAAGGAATGGTATGGTACGGTGGAAAAATGAGATTTCAACGCGTGGTGTGAAAGCTGCTTGTCTATTGACAAGTGTTGCCAAATACTATATAAAATTCTGCTAATATAATATCACTAAGCATACAAATGCCATTATTTTAAATATATTTATAGCAAGGGGGTGAAGCAAAATCATTAAATATGAATAATTTTTTCAGATAGGATCACATAATTTAAATGTCTAATCGTAGTAAAATAAAAATATATTCAAGTTTACATTTTTAAGTATTTTAAAGTTCATTGATATATTTCGATATTTCATCAGTGCTTAATCGTTTACCGTGTTTTTGATTCAATTTCTGGTTTCTTAACTTACCTCTGATTGCTCTGATTATTTACTTGTGAAGATAAAATACTATCTCTGTAAATAATTTTAAAAAATTAAATATATTTATTAAAAAAAATGGCTTTACGAGTTTTAGTGGGATGCAAACGAGTTATAGATTATGCTATTAGAGTAATATATTTTCTAAAATCCTCAATATTCATTTGTTTATTAAATAGTTGTTATCGTCAGTTTATAAGTATTTTATTTTTTTAGCAAATGAGAAGATGGATATATTGTGTATTTTATATAAATATATTGTGTATTATATCAAAATTTTTGTGACTTTCTTCATTACTCCTTATATTTGACTTATACTAGAAAAACACGAAAGTGTTTTGGATCAGAACAATTTAGTTAAATTACTGTTTAGTGTTATATAATGTTAAGATGTAAATATTTTGATAAATATCCAAATTCGCCCTTGAGATTTTTTATAGTATGGCTTACTACGTTCAACTTAGTGTTTTAATTCCTTATTTTTTCCTTCTGTTTTTTATACAATTTTAGTGTTCAAAAATATTTTTTTTCCTTTTCATTTTTGCCTTTTTGTTTTTAAATATGTGTACTGTACAAATTAAAAAAATAAATGCCTGAAAGCTGTCAAAATTTCGGAATTTTTAAATATTTAACTTGGAAATTGTTTTTCTAAAGCTTTGGTATTTCTTGTCCTTAAATTTTCCTTAAACTGGGGTTACTTAGCTAAAATTAAAGCTGAAAGTTTTCACTCTCAGTTAAAAATATTACTTATACAAAATAAAGAAAGTAAAAATGAAATTTAAAAAAATTAAAATGTTAAAAAATTTTGTTAACCATTAGAAAATTAAAAAAAAAAAAAGTTTTTGATATTTTTATAAAATATTAAATAATGGATGGGCTATTTTGAGTCTAAATTAGGTAGTTCTATATATATCATCATTATTTCAAATTTTTAAAAAATGCCAAAAAATAAATAAAATATAAATTGAAAAATTATTACCTAATTAAATAATAAATGATGTGTGTATGGACTATTTTATTACATTAACTATCAATTTTTAAAACACATGGCTTTAGATTTTGAGATTACTACAAAATGCCTTTCCAATAGATAAAATATCTGCATTTAATAGTTTATCTTATTTACGTTATTAAATTTAATTATTAGTTAGAATTTGGCTATTGTAAATTTTTTATGTTATCCTAAAAAGTATAGAATGTGCTTCATAGAACAATTAAACTTTATAAATAACATTAATCATATTTTCAATAATGTAAAATTTATCGTTATTATCATATTTATGTAAATAATTACAAATTTATAAAATATAACCCTTTGCATTTTAAAAAAGTTTTTACTGTTAACAGCTTATTTATAAATTATTTTCTGTTTGCAATATTTTATAATTTTACAAAGTGTTTTGAACCTTTTACCTTTTTTATCAGTAAGTGGATATGATTTGTATATTTGGTTAATTCAAATGAATAATTCTTGTTCATATAAAGTATTTTTTAATGTATGTTCTTGATATTTAATGTTCTAAAAACTTTTTTTAGATAAGGGTTAAGCCTGACAAGAGTGGTGTTGTAACTGAAGGTGTCAAGCACAGCTTAAATCCATTTGATGAAATAGCTGTAGAAGAAGCTGTGCGGATGAAAGAAAAGAAAATTTGTAGTGAAATTATAGCGGTTTCTTGTGGTCCACCTGCTTGTCAAGTAAATATGTTTTCTCTTTGAAAATGCTAAGTTATATTTAAAGAATAATTCTCATTATTGTAACTTAATTGTTCTAACCAGTTTCAATGTTTATATATTTCTTCTTAAAATGTAATAGATTAATATTGTTACATTCATATAATAAATCATGTGCAAAGTTGTTGATGGATCTCAGTTTCTTAGATGAATATTTGTTGTTGCCTCTAACATTTAGAAAATAAGTTTTTGTTTAAAAATGTTCATGGGCTTCTGTTATTTATTCTCAGTTCTACACTTATTGCTGTTATAATTTCTCAGCAATAATGATTTAATTTAGATAATATTTAATGATTATTTCTTATTCATTGATAAGTATTTTTTTAGTAAATTATCTTTAAAGTTCTGGATGTATAGTTTCTTATGGCAGCCAAAATATTTGAGTTGTTCTACATTAATTTCTATTCCATGACTAGTTTTTATTTATTTATTTTTTTTATAGAACAAATTTTAAAACTATTGATTTTTATGTCTGAAGAAAATATACAACAATTAACCATAGAATTTTATCCTTCCTGAGATTTCAAATAATAATTTAACATTTTTAATATAGGAAACTCTTATCTTATTCTTCTCTATATCAAATTACTTATTCATTTTTCTCTTTTTAATTCACTTAGTGTGCAGATGCAGTTACCAGTGATAGCTAAAAATTAGCATTGATATTTTAAATTAAGGGAGTGAAATGTCAATTGAATAAAATGGGTATGAAATTAGAGATATGCATAATATATGAGCAAAATTAAAAATTATACGTAAATTCATTTGTTTGAGTAAATACTCAAAATTATTAAGAAAAACATTCAACCCATTGGTGTTCAAACTGACAGCTGAATAATTATCTCTAGGGTCTTCAGCTTAATAGTCTGCTCAAAAATCAACATTAAACTGTTACCTAGTTTAATTAGGACGTATGTGAATAAAGGACTATAGATCAACTATCAAACCAAATCTACCATTAGGTGTTGATAATTTTGTAAGTTTAGTGCCCAATGAAAACTATTGTGTTGTCTTTCTGACCATCAAAATTACTTTAAATGTTATGATATTCAGTATTTGATTTCCTTATTACCAGAAATAAGCTATATAAAATATAAACTCCATGCAGTTCATTAAAATATATGATTTAGAAAAATATAATAAACTGTTGCTCATTAATATCAAATAATAACTTGAATAATATTTTTTTAATAATATGTTCCTCGTGCAAGTCACTGCCTGAAAATTACCTCTACTTTAGTTCTCCTACAAATTAACAAACAGCGAAATGCGGAAGCTATCAGTTAAACTGCTAGTGCATTTGTCTTTAGTTCAACAGTTCATTGGTTCAAATCCCATCTTGGGTTTGGGTGTTTTTAGCAGTTATGAATCCACTTAAAACTGTAGGCCCTAGTTTAATTGACCCTTGTGTAAAAAATGACCTTTGTACTACAAGTACCGTATTTTCCTCTATACAAGCTGGGGATTATATGTTAAAAATGTTTCTAACTTCATTGTGTATATTATATGTTTCCATAGATAATCTGTGAAAAAAACATTCTTCGCCAAAAAAGCTTACAATAAATTTTTAAAAAAGAAATGCCATTCTTGTTTCATAAAATAAATAATAGGCGGTCTCTTAGATTTGGCTAAGGTATTTCAACGATAATCAACATTGCTCAATGTCTTTCAAGAATGAATTCTGTTCCTCAGAACAATATTATAGTTGCAATTAGCTCATGTCATTTTGCATTCTGTTTTGACTTTGATTTGGTTTAAAATAGGGTAGTTCCAAAAGAACCTAGCACTGCAACCATAGGTCTGTTGTACTATACCCCTTAGAAAACCCTATTTGTAGAGACAAGTGGCTGTGGCAAAATTCAGCAGAAATTTTACCGGAATTTCCTGCAGCATCCAAGGTTCAATCAAGTGCTGACCCAAGTGTTCAAATCTATGTGCAGAAAAGGTTTCACCTTCACATAACATGTGAATTGAAGCTTTTTTCATATAATGACAACCTCTACAAGTGGGTTCACTTGATACTCCTTATTATGGTGTCTTTTAAGATGGCAGTGCCCTGTATAAGAAGTCCCACTGCTTTCTTTAAATTGCTTCTATTGAACTTTAATAACTCTTTTTGCCTTTTTCTAGGGTATTTCTTATTTGGTAGCCTTGTGCTTGTCTTTGATCTCTGGCATTGATCCTGTTCATAAACTATTGTTTTCTGAAGAGATCAAGAACACTGTTTCTGATCAATTCTTTTGAAATACCTAGAACTGGTTCAGGATCAAAGAAATAAAAAAGATCGAGGAGTTGGCAAGGGCTGGATCAACAACCCTTGCCAACTCATCTGCTAATTTATTGCTATGAACACCAGAGTGCTCTGGCACTTACATTAAAGCAATGGAGTTATTATTAGCTGATCTGCACAGAGTGAAATAGCATTCCCAGACAGAAGCAGAAGTTATTGTAGACTTTTGTGAAGCTAGTAACTGTGTGTTTTAACTTTAGCTATTCTCATTGAAAACATTCAAATTCATATATCATCATATGGAAGCAAAAACTATTAAGTTGCAAAGGAAATTTTAAACTTCAAACTATAGGGAAGGCAATTAAAAAATGGCGACAAATGTATTGTAAATTAAAAAAACAAAGCATGCTTGGTACAAAAGAAAAAATGTATCCATTACACAGTTAAAAAATAATTCATTTAATTACTAACAACACAAAAGTTTTTTTTTAATGAGATTAGACATTTTGTTATTTAATTGTTAAAATAAGTTTAGTCTTTTTTAAAAATTAATTAAAAAATAAAAATATTTTAAGTTTTACTAGAATTTTTTTAGATCTTGATTGATGTCATGCTTTCATTTCAGTTTATTACATTTGTCATTGAGGTGGTTCAAACAGATCTTTTTCATTATAAATGTTTTTTCCACTACAATTTATTACATTTTTAATGATATTGCTTATTTTTTATTTTATTTGGCACCAAATTTTCAGCAGAATATATTTTTTGACTATTCGTGGAAAAAAATTGCTGTAAATTATGCAATTCTTTTTTTTTTTTAAATCAAAGGTTGTGCGAATTATATACAGGAAAATATGGCTAGTCAAACTAAAATTTTCTTGTTGTTAAGTTTTAAAGCTTGATTTGTTTCAAGTAAAGTTAATGCCTTTACTGCATTGTTAAACAATTGCAGCATATTTAAAATTTTTATCTAATCAGAAAGATAATATTTCTATTTAAATAATTATTAAAAAATAAATTTTTAATATAATGTAAAGATCTAGTTGTTCTAAATTTTTATGTGTGTTCCTATTGTTTTATACAAAGTTTTTAAATTGTATTTAACAATTTCAAAGCTTAAAATTTTTTCTTAACAAATCTTATGTGAAATAAATTTATAGAACTACTTTTAGATGTTATTTACATTCATCATTAAAAATAAATTCAATAAATATTTAATAATTTTCATTTAAGTAATATTTGTAGTTTTTTAAATTTTGCAGTAAAATTACTAACAATATTATCTAAAGTTTCATGTTGTATATTTCACGATGTTTATTTTACAAAATCCAGGTATGGAACAATTTTATTGTTAAGGGGACTGAAAGCTAACCAATGCCAAAAATTTCTCATATTAAAGTTAAATTAGTATAATATATGTAACTATATTCTGCTCTGAGTTTCATTTATATATGTTATAGGAAACATTGAGAACAGCTTTAGCTATGGGTGCTGATAGAGGTATTCACATTGAAGTTGATGGAAAAGATTATGAAACACTACAACCTATCCATGTCTCCAAAATTCTTGCTGCTCTTGCACAACAAGAAAAAGTTGACCTAATCTTATTAGGAAAACAAGTAAAAAAATTAATTTTGTATGAAATAGCTTTCATAAGTAATTAAAAAATGTCTGCTTTCTTTATGTCAGTATTCCAAAAATACTACTGTCAAATAAAGATTATAAACATAGTATTTTTTTATTTTTAGGCCATAGATGATGATGCTAATCAAACTGCTCAAATGACTGCATCCATACTTGATTGGCCACAGGTTTATATACTAGAAACAAGTTTTTTCTGTAGATAAGTTTTACATGATAGATAATTCATATAATATTATTAATATGTAATAAAAGTGCTTTATTTTTTCATGAATACAACTCTATGGAATTTTTTTAGGCTACATTTGCATCTCAAATAGAAAAAACAAATGGCAGCTTGAAAGTAAAAAGAGAAATTGATGGTGGTCTCGAAAACATTATTGTTAAGCTACCTGCTGTTGTTAGTGCAGATCTGCGATTAAATGAACCAAGATATGCCACTCTTCCTAATATTATGGTAAGTTAAGTTAAAATATCTGTTGTTACTACACCTTAAGAAACTAGTAGGATATCCCCCCCCCCCATTGGCAAGCCAAGCTGGCAGCCAAATGGCTAGCGCTCTTGCCTTCGGTTCAACAGTTCGTGGGTTTGAATCCCGCCTTGAGCATGGATGTTTGTAATGGTTCGGAATCCACTTTAAGCCATAGGTCCCGGTCTAATTAGCCCTCGCATGCAAAAAATGACCGTTGAGGGAGAAAAAAAAACCCCTATTGGCAACTATTGTGGTGATTTTTTGTCAGCAAGTTAAGCACATGTTTTTTGATGCGGGAATTTTCACAAAGTAATAAAAATACACACTTTAGAAAATTTTAAATCACATAATATACTAACAATAAATTAACAAAAATATATAATAAAATGATAATAAATGAGCAAAAAGAAATTGGAAAAAAAAGAACAGTTTACAATGTTGAAAATATAAAAGAAAAATATATAGTAAACAAAATAAAAATGATGTTAATAATAAATAAACAAAAAGAAATTTTAAAAAATAGCAATTCACGATTTTTAGATGCTTAGAACAAATTTTGAATTGAAAGTGAAACCAAAGCTTCTAAGCCTATTGCCACTGAAAAAAACCTTATATGATGTAAAACATGAGAAAAAACAAATCTGGAAACAAAAAATTTCCAATTGGCAACAATATATTCAAAACAAATGACCTTAAATTTGGCGAGAAATTACTAGGTGGATATCATACTTATATACACCCACCTTAATTACATTTTTTATCCTGCAAAATAAGTATACCTAATTTCAAATTTACCTTCCAAAACAAAATTTTGTCATTTAAAAAATAGTAATTTGAATTTAAAAAATTATAATAATTTAAAATGTGTGCACATGTATGCTTATATATTTATTACATTTGCTTGCACTATAATTCTAAAATATCTGTTAAGTTACCAAACCTTAATTATTGTTTTTTATCCTACAATATAAGTATACGAAGTTTCAAAACATTTTGTCTTCCAAAACAAAATAACAATATTAAAAAAAGTAATATTTTCAAACAATTCTTTATTTAAAATTATTATTTTGTAGTTACTTTTAATTCCACAAAAAAGTTTAATTCAAGATTTTATTTAATTAAAAACAACTTTTACTTCCATTCAGTTTATTTTGAATTTCGTTTGTAGAAAAATTTTCATATATATACAATCTCGAAAAGAGATAACATTTTGTTGTAAATGTTTTTTGCCTGTGCTTTATGTATAAAATAATCATTTCCCAGAATTGTGATTTCATTGAGTTATATTAAGAATAAAAAATATATTTAATAATTTTATCATATAAAAGGATATTAAATTAACAGAATTTCATTTTAAAATTTTTTGTTGATTCTAAAATGTATTGAAACAATAGTTCAAAATTTTTTTCAGTTAAAAAATCTAGTTTCTAAATAAGTGATCTAAATTTAAAATTTTAGAATGTCTCACTGCTGATATCATGTAAAGCTATGACTGAAACTTAAAGTAATTCATTTCTTTGTTAATAACTATTGATGGCTCTAATTATATAATGGTGTAAATTAAGTAAATTATAGCATTCTTAAATTGTTGTATTTCATTAAATATTCAAAATCTGAACTAATATTTTATAATTTTGGGAAAAAATTTAGTAAATATATTACTTCAAAATATATTAAAATTAATATCAATAGCTTAATGTAATATTCTTGAATTTTAGGTTAAACACAATTTTTAATCATGTTTATTTAAATCAGTTCTAAATTTTATTCATAATTTGAAATTGTATTTTACAAGTGGTGTTACAATTCATAATTAACTTATGTATTCTGTTGTCAAACTAATAATTACATGATTATCACAGTGACCTTGATTTCAATATTTACGAATACAAAAGTTACAGCAGTAAAAGATTTGTGATGATTTAAAATTCGCTGAAAAAGAGAGAGAGCGATCAATTTGGCTTAATGTACAAAATGTAACCTTAGAGTTACAAGTTAAATAAAATTTTAATTAAAGGAACTGTTTTTGCATTTTTGCTATCTACTTTAAGAGGTTAGTTTGTGCTTCTACTATTCAAAACAAATGAGACAAACCAATCTTCTTCAGCAATCTAATAACAAATTTATTTAACAAAAACATAACAAACTATAAAATAATGAGAGAGTAAGAGTCTTTTTCAGAGCTCTTCTCCCCACAGCAGTTACTTTCCAACTATATCCCTTTTTTTTACATTTTCTTTCGTTTTATCCCCAAAATTCTGGCAACCTTATGGCGCCATACCTCTACCTCCCCATCGCACAACATAAGTAACAAATAAAAACTACAAAACGGCGTAAACAGGAACAAAGATAATAATGTTCACATATATATATAAATTTTATTTTTAGAGTTTTATATAATTTTATAGTTGAATATTGTTGTTTAAAAATGCTTCTATAATTTTACTTTAAAATGTGAAAATATAATAAGATTTTTTTGTAGTATTAGGCTGCTTTAACATGCATATTTGATCTTTAGATATAATTCTATATTTAATTTTTAGAAAGCTAAGAAAAAACCTCTGAGTGTAAAGAAACCTGCGGACTTAGGTGTTGATATTTCTCCGAGGATTGAAGTTGTCAGTGTTGAAGATCCACCAACTAGGGAAGCTGGAGCCAAAGTAGAATCAGTGGATGAATTGTTGCAGAAGTTAAAGTCCCTTGGAAGAATATGAAGTCAATGTTTTTTTTATTTTGATGCTATTTCATGTAAGCATACATGATATGAAAAACCGCATAATCAATATGCAGTTACATATATGCAAATTAAATCAATTTTTCTAAAATGTGAAATACTATATTTATTTAAAAAGTAAAAATAAAATTTCCAATGAGTAAATTATTTTGTACAAAGAAATATATTTTAATATTAACAGATTTGAAATATGTGTGTCTATTTTATAAAATATTTTGTTTTGTATTAGAAATTTATCTGGAATAAAAGTGTTTTGTATAATTTTTTATTATTTTAATTTAAAATCAGTGCAATATTTATGAAAAAAATAACATTGAGTAAAAATATCAATATATGCACATTTTTAATGAGTTATGGTTAATTAAAAAATATATATTTAAATGAAAGTTTTGCACCCTAAAGCTTAAAGAAATTTAAGTGCTTAAAAATATTTAATGGATATTGTAACGATCATAATTATACATATCAACTTACTATATTGTAAAGGATATGTCTGAGCATTTTTATATTTAGAAATTATTTTTCTTATATATTTGTGTATGTTTAGTGTAATTTAAATAAGTTTTTAATATCTAACTTTTTATTTTTTTCTTTGATTGTTCTTTAGGAAATCCTTGTAATTAGATTATGGTTTACATATTTCTTAAGATTAATTAAAAAATCAAAATTTTTTAATATAGTGTAAATTATTTTTTCATTTGTTTTACAACATTTCATTTTTGGTAGATAAACCCTTTCTTTTTAATAATAGATAAACCTTATAAAATCAAAATCAAAGGTATCAAGATAAACCTTATAATTTTTATCACTATGAGAGAAATTGCTTAAACCTAAATGCTAAAATCTTTAATTTTATTATAATTTGATTCTCCTACAAAAGTATCTTTGAATGAAAACTATAATTAAAATTTAGAGTTGGAAGCATCTCCAAATTTTATAACACTAGAATGAAATATTTTCTTAATAGGATATACAATATAAAATAATTTAGCTAAATTGAATGAAAGGTACTAATAAGTTTGGCATTTTGTTGCAAGAACAATTCTACAGAAATATTCAGTGTTTTCAGAAGATGAAATTAAATTATTTCATTTACAGCTTATTTTGCTTATTACATCATATAAGCACACACATTTTAAAGGAAATTATTTGGCACATTGTTTAGAGTTCTAAATTTTTTAATATTAAGAATAACATTTTCTACAATGTAATATTTCTTAATGTATCTAAAACACACAAATTTAGGTTCAAATGAAATGAATAAAATTTTGTTAAATGTTTAACAATTGATATAAAATATAGACTCGTTTTACATAATTTAAAGCAATATTGCCTTTAAAAGTACTTAAGAGTTTATGCTTCCCTAAATGACAGCAAAATGAACATCCTTAAAGATTTTATCTGTCATTCATAATAATGCATTGTTACCAATTGCCAGTGCTGTACAGTATGTATGTATTTTTTTTTTACACTCCAAATTTTAGTGCTACATAATTTTTGAAATTTTTTAAATGAACTGAGAGAATAAGCCAAATGGAATTTTAAATAAGCAATGTATATTTAATCACAAATTATTATTTAATATCAAAATGTATATCATTCATATTAAATTATTGCTATAACATCAAATCATTGATATGATTTGTATCCATGTATTAAATAGAAATTGAGAAAATTCCATGAGATGTGATCATTTTTTTTATCTTGGACAAAATGAACAATGCTAAATAAAAAGGTTATTTAATCTAACTTTTTTTTTTTTTTTTTTAGTGTGTGCTGTCCGGTTTTGTAATTTTTATAGCTGAAGTGAGAGGAATATATGTAGCTAATGACATGAAAATTAGCTGAATTCTTTTTACTTTATTTCAGCAAGAATTTTTAATACAAAATTCTTTCACAACAAAGAATGTATTACCTATTGACAAAATTTCATATTTTGAAGCACCTATTTTATTCTGATTTTAGCTATTAGTTTTTTGTCCATGCTTTATTTTTTTATTTAAAATAGTTTTTTATTCTGCACTTTTATGTGTACATTGTACAATTGTAATGAAAAAAAAAAAACTTATAATAATCTCATAAAGTACCATCAAAGAGGATGTTATATATTGATCATCATGATGGTTATACCTGTTCTCTTTGAAATGCAAGATTTTCATTGATGGAGTACCTTATGAAGCTCTTGAGCATTAAAGCTAATTTGACATCACTCTATTCCGATATTGTTGCGTACATACATACAAAGTGAAAAGATAAAGATCACCTTATAAAAAAATTAGTGAAGCTGAAAGTTATCATATATAATAGGTTTTATTAGAATAGTGAAGCAATACACTTTATTGCTGTAATATGCAAGCTTTTATTTGAAAAAAAAAAGTACTCCAGTAAAAAATGTTAAAATTTTGTTTGTCTAAGTAAATAAATCGAAATTTAAATATGTCTTAAAAAATATTCACAAATAATGAAATTTTATTCTTCTGTGATAAAAACTATTATTTGAATGCATGAATTTCTGCTTTTACTATATAATTATATTTGATTTTAATTTTTTAAATGATAGAAAAAAATTTCTTTCCTTAAAAGAGCTTTTCGAAATTTAGGGTTATACCATGTTTATATTAAATTTATTTTATAGCAATAAAATTATATTTCTAATTAAATGACAAAAGCTTATTTAACTAGAAAAAAATTATGGAATTCATACAAGTTCTAATTTGTAAATCCACATTTCTCTATTTTGGCAATAATCAGTATTTTCAGATCCAAAAATGTTTACACAATAAAGGTTCAGAGGCGTGATGTTGCCTCAGCCCAAGAATATCTGTGTAGGAAGCATGAAATATTACTACTATTAATTAAGTACGTTTGTGTTGTGGCTTATACCTCAAAGTCTAGCTGCATGCTACACTATCTTCAGGTTGTCATGAATATTCAAAAAGTCATAAACAATAAGAGGTGAAGTAATTAGGTCCTCATGCAAAAGCCCTACACGGCGGAGATGTTTAAGTGAGGCCTGTGCAATAGTGCACTCAAGTGTAAGATTTCTGTTCATCAATATAAGTAAGGCTCCCTATACGCCCATTGATAAGCGTTCTGATGGTGCATTGGACTACTATATCACTTCCATTTTTGAGGGTATTTACCTGGAGTCTTTCCAGGTTATCATAAGGGGATTGAGGAATTTTCCATGTTTTCTGATTTGCGATTTTAATTTTTTATTATATTTCGTAGAAGATCAGTTTGTTACCCATAGTTGATGAGCCAGAAGACTCCTTCAGATAAATTTTGCATCATTTTTTTGTATCCCTCACAAGATATTCATTACAATTGTAATAAGTATTTGTGATAAAATTGATGAATACAATTTATTCCTATTCAATAGTTAGCAAAACCTCCACACACGAGTTAATTTCTGTTTTAATTCGACCTGTCATGCTTTCCACAAGTGTTTGGATGGTGAATATAACGGTATTTACTTCTACTCTGGAGAAGAATGTAAGTTCTCTCACATAAATTTTGGATGGTTGCTGCACTCCTTAATGTGGATATCCAACTTGTTCCTTAAGTGTTCTATAGGATTCAAATCTGAACTTTTTTTAGGCAGACCAGTCGAATTGATCCACTTATAGCAGCATACCAATTTAAATTGAACGCCGTAGCATGACAAATGCCGTTAATCCAACCCGTAAAATTGCTACTGCATAGGAAGCACATTGTTGTCTAAAATAATAAAGTAAAAGTCTACCATAACTTGGGATCAAGTGTCCCCAATCTGTACAAAAAGAACTTTGGACTATAATTTTACACCCGCTAAATTTTAGGTACAATACATTCAGACAAAAGGCATTCTCTAGACATATACGGTTGCCAGACTGTCAGTGAGTGATGGAGCTTGAACTGTGAAATTCACACTCCAAAGAACCTATTTCAATTCACCAACGGTCAGTATCGACACGTGCCTCGTACCACCTGAACCGAGCATCCATGGTTGGATTTTGTAATAAAAAACTTATGATCGACAGCATAACCATAGAAAATAATCAAATGTACCTCCTTGCGGATTCTTCTTAGAGTATGTGGGTAGCATATAGTTTTTCCTAATTTTTTTGAACAGCGTTCGCCGATTTCTGTCTCTTAGTTTCGTAGGTTTATAGGGATGAAACCCATTCTGAAAATCACTGCTCACTTTCTACTTCTTAATCATAAAACCCGGTAGAATTTGAAAAGTGTTTAACTCACTAAATATATCCCAATAAATATATAAATTATCAGATATTATAGACGTGGAAAATCTTTTAAGATTTGCCACATATTTATAATATCTGATTATATAATTAAAAAAAAAACTGCTTTTAATTTCGTAGCATCTAGCTCGTGATTAATGCAAGTGTTATTTCCTACAAGGTCTAGTGTAGATCAGAATCGCCAATATCCTTATTAAAAATGGGTGTCCATACATTTATTAATATATTACTATAGGTTCTTATCTTAGCTGCCAAAATTGGACTAATTTCAGTAGCATAGTTTGGTCCTGTCTTGGCCACCCAGATTGGTCCCATATAACGAAATGTAGACCATCCAGGATTGGCCTGATATAGACCGCCAATACTGTACTCAAACAAAGCCACGATTAGTCAATATAGGGTCAAGCTATTTTGCTACTTGAGTAAATAGAGTATACAGATTCGATAGCTAATATTGTTCGGAATTCATTATTAAAATGCCTACACAAAACTAATGTATTATAAAGATGAGCATCAAATCCATTTAAAATTTGATATAGATAAAATTTTAAACTAACGGATATCAAAATTATCGAAACATCTGTGCATAAAAGTAACATTTTTGAATGCACTGCGTACCATTAAAATATATCTACCTTTTTTTTATAAATACAAAAGCATGTATTCTGGTCGTATGTGATAGTTTTATTAAATTCTGTAAATCTTAAAGTTTTTCAAAAAAAAAAAAAAAAATTGTCAGACTTTTCAGATTTTTAGAGGCCTAATCGTACAACCTTGTTTGGTTGGAGTGGCCCAAACAGCTCAACTTTTAGAGGCAATATGCCTAAAATCATGACAGCATGACACAGCTCACTATAGAAACATCATAGACTGAAATAATTTAGGGAAACATACCGACTAAGTATTGATAGCGAATTGTTTAATGAATAAAAAGTGAGCTACAAAATCAAAAGTGATGGCAGAGCTCAATCATCAATTGTATTCTAAAGTGTCAATGATTAGTTAAGAGACACCTACAGCACAGCAACTTCCAAGCCACTTGTCATACAAAGATGTATGAGATTTCAATTCCAAATGTCGTCTACATATATAGTGTCACACTCATAAGATGTGTTCAACTGATAAATAGAAGTAATAAGGTAAGATGAATAATTTTGCAAATTTTTCCACATAACAGGATATGGGCATGTTTAAAGAGCAGCGGCATAAAAATCGAAGCACCAAGAAGGAAGACGTTATTTAAATGAAAATAAATATGCGCACAGCTCATATACTGTTTACATAAATTGCGGTGCAAGCGAGTCCTGGACTATACCTTAATTAAGGTTAACCGTTTTAGAATACTTGCCCATCACCTAACGCCTCATAATTTTGAGCCGCACTCAGGTTACGAAGTCACATTTAAAATGGCATTCTCCTATCCACACTAGAAGAAGAGCTTTGAATGTCATAGATTAATGTGGACTTGTTTCCAACCCAATGGAGCTTCAGAAATTTAGTGAGAGAGAATGTGTTATCTCCTTCCCAATCACTGCCGGTGGCAAATGATGCTTCATTTTGCTAGTTTTACCGGGAATTGGCGTGAAGTTACTGAGCGCTCATACACAGATAATAAAATGTTGTAAAAGAATCAAGACCACAGAGCAGCCCACCCACGGCTTACCATTATACCTTGAATGTTCAAATCAAATCAGTAATTGGTGGAAATGTTCCTGGCATTGATATATGTTTGCATACGCTTTGGTAAAAAGTACTTGAGCCACCTATTGTTATCTTGCGATATATTTTGCCAGGTATTCATCAGTTATTATTCCAGATCTACTGTACTACTGATGACTTTGAAGTGTTCATGTCTAGAGGCTTACAATGTCTCCGACATGTTCGATTGGTGAAAGGTGTGTAACTTTTCTGTAGAAGAAAGAATATTAATGGCATGAAGATATTCCAGAGATATGAGAGCGGTATTTTATCCAACCGAAAACAATTTTGGAGTCGCCCACAAAATTGTGGCACAGTCCTTGATGGTTAAGACTTTATTAACCTTCTGCATGCGTTCAGCCAGCAGCAAAGCTGCATAAAGTTTCAATCTATGAACAATAATCTGTTTTACTGGAGCAATTCTGGATTTACTGCACAATAGATGAACCGAAATAGCTCCATTTGGTAACTTACACTGCGCATAAGCAACTGTATCATAAACAGCAGTAGAGAAGCGTCTGTAAAACCGTGAATCATAATATTTCCATCATTCCAACAATGTCTTTGAATAACAAAGATTTCTAGTTTTGATAGAAGTGACACAAATTCTATCCACCATTCCTAAAGAGCAACTGAAAGCGTGGCACCCCAATCTACATGTAAGAGCCAAAATTCTTTCATGAACAATTTTGCCTTTGTCACAACAGGACCAATAAGTCCTTGAGGATCGAATATGCTCACAATGTCTGGCAATACAGAGCGTTTAGTGTAAGTGTCTCTATATTGAATTGCAATTTTGTATGAAAGGCAATCAAGTTGAAGTTTCCTCAATACTCCTAGAACCTTCACCAAACAAATTTCCTCAGAATCCTCGAAGGAATACTATTCACTACTAGTAATACCTACGAGAAGACTGTCATCGTTAAAATTCCATTTCTGAAGGAACATACCTGCCCGTGCAAGTAACTGGAGAAGCTGGAGTAGCAATTATCTTGTTGATTGCCGATCATTTGATCCCGTTAATTTGTCATCTATATAAAAATCATCCCACCCAACCAAAGTAACATCTGGGAACGAAGTTTCTTCTTCATCACTTGTTTAAGTACTCTCGTGGCAAGGTAGGGTGCAGCGGCAATTTGATATGTCATAGTATTAAGCCTGAATGTTTTAACTGAAATGTCTGGGCTTTCCCTCTAAAGAATTTTTTGTAAATTTCTTTGCGATAAATGGACTAAGATTTGTCTATATATCTCTCATATATCTGCAGTAAAAAAAACTTATGCTTCCTAAACCGAAGCATTTTGGCTCTTCGGACCTAGGTGAGAACTTCCGTTGTGTTGTCGCCCCATCTGATGTTAGTTCTCAAAGCTTGTAGAGGGGAGTATACAAAACAATATTACTGGTTGAAATTGCTTGTCAATCAATCCTTCGAAATTAGTGAGTCTGCCAGATTTGGCGCGTTATATCGTGAAAAATTAAAGTACTAACGCCATAAAAACAGCCAAAAAGAGAGTTATAAATTTGTTCCTAACAGATGTTTACATCAAATTAACCTCTGGGTTCTTAGAATATGGGTGAGGGAAAATGGGTGACAACAAATGCTCAACGAACTGACACCGGAATAACCCGTTGCCATCTTATGGATCATTAGTTGCCAGTGATTCTAAAGAAAAGATTATTTTGTTTACATTTTAGAGTTCGGCTTTTATTAGTCGCACTAAAAAATGTGAAGACAAATTGCAGATGTTGCTTAAGCAATTCACATTTCGTGATGAAAAAACAAACACACACACACACACACACACACACACACACACACACACACACACACACACACACACACACACACACACACACACACATATATATATAATTAAACTTTAATTTTTTTGGATTTTAACAATTTTTCAGCTTTAGCTTTTTTGTTTATTTCCCAGTTATATAATTTGACATTATATATGTATCCATTGATCTAGGATAACCTGGATCGATTAGTTCTAGCAAAAGACAGTCAAAATAAAAATAATTTAATTTAAATTTCATTTATGTCTCCCAAAATATATCCCTAAATTTTTGTTCAGTTTTAATTCCTTTCGGGGACCAAATGGCAAACCAACATAAGTTTCGTTCACTGACATGTAATTGTCATTGGATTTGATAATAAAATTTATGATTTTTATTTATACCTTTAATTTCTTTTGTATTTCTGTCATTTTGCCAGAAATTGAATGCAGATTTCTTTATAAATTCATTGGGATGGATATTGTGACATGTATATGGGCATTTGATTTCAACAATACCCTCTTTACCAATTATTCCATCTGACGTGGCAGCTATATGAGGCAAATTTTTATAGAGGAATATCCCACACATGGCTCTATTTTAAGTCCTATTTCTTTTTCTTATTCGAGAAAGGCAGTTTTTTCATGAAAAATCCCGTACAAAATTGCTTAATTTTTTACGTTAGAGTATAATATTGTTTTTACTAAATTTTGGCATCATGTAGTTTTGACATACAGCACCAAAATTTGACGCAATTAGGTAGGAATTCTTTTGACAATAGTTGACTCGCTTCCCAACCATTAACTTGGCAACAATTGAATTAAATTGTTCTACAATATTAGTATTAGCGTTATATAATAGGCTTTTTTGGCATGCAGGGCTAAAGACTTTAAAATTTCTAATATTTTATCTAAAATATTATCTCTTTTAAGGAACTGAAGGTCATTTTTTTTGCCATTTTCCTTACAAAAATACTTTTTGCATGTTTCTTGATTTCCAAACACATGATTTGGGATATTTATTATATCTGTTTTTAAATTTACTATTTTTTGATCAAAGGGTAGCAATTAGTTATGGCTAAGAATTATATATTCTAAAATTTAATTCGGTTAAATTTTTTTCATTGCCCTGCCGTTCAACTTTTTATGATTTGGAAATCAATAATTTTTTTTATACTATTTAAAAAGATATTCTTATTATTAATCATTAAAAAGCCGCAAAAGTTTGTGATTTCATAGGAAGGAGTCCTAAAAATAAACATATAAATAATTCTTGTGGAATTGGTAAAAAATCTCAACACACCACGTATTTTCTTCAATACACGAAAACAGATTTCTTAAATTATAAAGTGAATGCTGCAATACCGCCTTAGTGGTTTCAGTTAAATTTCTGATATTCTCTCCGTTTGCAAATTATTCATTATATAAAACCATGCAATAAAGTTGATTTCTCTATTCCTTATAAAAATTTTAAATGTACTAATGACATATACAATTTATTTTATAACGATTTTAAACTCTCATTAATATATTTTTTCAAGTCAAAGGAAAATGTATGAAAATTATATTAATTTCATGAAGTAACTTACTTAAGAAAAAATAAGTTTAAACATAATACTCTAAAAATAAAATTGTTAAATTGTTAGTATTCTCTTTTAAATGCAATCAACGATTTTAATTAATTATTTCGGTACAGAATATAATTTTAATAAAAATAATATTCTAAATAATTTAGAGTATTAATATATGAGAAAATTATTCTCCCAATAAAATGTATAATCTAGCGAGATTAAGAACTTAATCTTAAAAAAAAATAAAATGAATTGAAAAATATTCACTCTTTTGATTCGATGAAATTCTAGAAATGCGATGTTGGAAAAAATGCTTATTTCGTTATTTATCATTTCTAATTTAATTTTAAAAAATATTTTTTTTAATTTTGTGAATTATTTTTAGTGTATTAGAAACTATGGATTTAATACATTTCAATTTCATCGCAAAATCACGTAATTCCTCTCCATCTGATTTTTGATAAATGGAATGATTTTTTTCAAGCAATTAGAAATGAGTATAAATATTAAAAATTATTACTGTAAAATAAAAATACATTACAGTGATATACAGTAGCTACAAAAAGATCTTTCATAAATTTGTTTAGTTTTATCACATGATATATCAATTAGATTTCGATGTATTTTTTAATTTTTAAACTTTTAACTATATTTTATAAAAATTCTTTAAACTTTTTAATATGCGTCGAAAATTTTTTAAAAACTTTAAACTCAATTTTGAATTTGGTTAAAATAAAGCTTTATCAAAGTAATAGCTTTGGAGCAAATAAAAGAAACGAGGGGAATTATTAACAGATGTTAAAAAATATCAGGAAGGAAATTGTGAGAGGATCAATTAGATATACTCATTGTCATTTGAGCAAATTGTCTAGAAATAGTGTGATTGAACAACTTTCTTTCTGTTATGACTACAATAATAATTAAATCATAAATTACCTTGTTGCCACTAAGATGCGATACGTAGTACTATATCGTCTCCAAGCAGGTTTCTAATACAGCCATTCTAAACTATTCAACAGCAAGATTCTGTTGAACATATTAATCTTGACGCATTTCTCAATTGATGTTGAATGCTATTTTCCGAAAATTCGAATTTCTCGTGAATTCATTTCAACATTTTTACCATTTTAAATGTATTTGGATCTGCAAAATGTATTTTATCTACAAAAAGCAAATACATGATATACAAACGAGAAAATAAATAAATTACCAGCTGGAAACAATTATTGTTGTTTTTATGTAACTATTTTGGGTATCATAATTCTTATAAAAATGCACTTACTTTTTTCAGTGTGCATATTAGTCAAAAATAATTTGCTGATCTAAAGAAATCAACTTTAAAAATAATCAAGGGCCAATATGTGACATAAATTTTACAAAAGAAATAAATTATTAATCGAAATGCATGAGATTTATGTTTTATATTATCCCTTAATGGGTTAAATTAAATTAATTCCTCTGAGGTAGAGAAAGAAATTATATTTGTTTATGATTTCAATGCAAAGCAAGTCCTTTCCCCCATTTCACTTGTCATGGGTACAGATGCTTCTAATTTGAGATGGAACATATATCCCCAACTTTCCACAGATCATTTCAGAATATTGTCATTTTCATGATTCATTTGGAGAGTGGTAGTCCACAACTTATATCGGATGAATAAGCCCACATATGTTTTTCCTTTCTTTGTGAATTTGCTCTTTTAAAATATCTCCTGAAGTACATAATTACAAGAAGAAAGGTAGTAATTATATATTCCCTGTTTTTAATTTTTTTGGAACGTACAATCAAAATGAATGAAACCAAATTAAAAATTATCAAAATCAAAAATTAACTTCTTAGAACATAATAAAGGTTTCCATATCTAAGTTTCCACGGGAAAAAGTTATCGGGCTTGTTTATCATATTCAATGTAAGAATTTCAAATTCAAGCATTTCCTCTCGAACATCGATACTATAACTTCAGTTGCAAATTTTATATCACCTTAAGTGCTACATGATATTTACTCATTCTTTTGATATTTTAGTACTTTTATTCCTTTTTTTTCAAAAGTAATGTCATTTGCGTTACGCAGGACAATATTCTTCTCAAATTAATTTTTTGAGCATAAAATGATTTCCCTAAGAGCATTTTAAGCCTTTCATCTGTATTGTAGTGTGTTACTGTATGTATTGTTATATCATTCGTTTTGTTATTGAAATGCTTTTATGTTTTTCCGCTGAATTTTTACTACAAACCTAATTTTTTTTTCAACGATATATATAATTTTTCAAATTTAAAATATGTTTAATTTCTTATCAGACGCAATATTTTAGTATGATAGTATCGTATGCTTATTATTCATACCATATAGAGTATAGTATTTTTTGTTTTATTTCATGAAATAAGTTGAGAGTAAAATTAAATGTCCAAATGTTTGTAGAGGTAAAAACTCATTAATTTTGGAAAATAATTAAAATATTTGTGTCACTATTATTCTGTTAAACTTGTTATCATTCTTATTATTAGGTATTTTATTTTATAAGAAATATATATATATATATGTGTGTGCGTGCATTGTAAAATGCATTTTTTATATTAAGTTAATAATTGAACAAGGTAACACAACACAGTTTATATTTCATTTTTAAAATTTACTTAAATGAAAATAAACAAAGTTGATTTAAAAGTACATATCATAGCTACTTTTCCAATGCTAATAAACAGGAATATATAATTTTTCATGTATGCATTATATTTACAGATGTCTTTTCTATTTCGTGAGTGAGAAAGATTGATTTGGAAGTGTTTCCCAACCGCAGTGTAAAACAGCGGGAATCATAAGGGGAGAAGTTTTTCCCAGAACCCCCCCCCCCTGTTTAGGTTACCGTAGTGAAGTCGAAAATCAGCGAAGTTTGGCATTAAAAATTTTCCAGCTTCATAGGTGGCGTTGTGTACAGAGATGGATTTTCGGAAATAAGATTGAATTTGATTTTTAATCAAAATTCGTATAAAAATATTAATGCAATCAAAAATATTTTTAGCTTAAAATACACAAAAATGTTAATTTTGTAATTGTACGTAGAAAAAAAAAGAAAATATCTGTCAACCAAATTTTGTACCTCAATGAAATAAGAATTTGGTTGAAATTTACTCGGATGGAAATATTTTGACATTTTAAAAATATCTGTAAAAATTTTAAACGCTAAAAATTGGCATCGAGGCGACAGTAGCTTTGTTTGTTTTTAATTTGCAAAAGACCGGAAGTTTCTATCATGAAAATAGTACTTGTGACACGTTAAAATATTATCCATAGGATTTGATTTTCCCCAACGAAGATCTAGCAGGGCCTTATGGAAAAAAAGGATCTTGCTGCGGAATTCTACCTAACTTTTGCAGTAATTGAAAGATGTGCCTGTAGATGTAGGAGCCGAGGCATTAAAAACTATTCTCAACTTCGTTGATTTGCTTTTAGGGCGCAAGATTCCATGATGAGGCATGTAATATACAATGTTTGGGGTTCAATCCTCTGATAACTCCTCCAAATGATTTAGATCCTTATATTCTCCCAAGAAGTCTGGCGCAGTATGTCCATATTTGGACCTTGCGCCATAAAACCCAACCAACTAACCAATCTCCCAAGATGTCTTCATATAATGATTTCATTTGAGGATTGCGCTCTAACCTTTTTCATAAGGATTCTGATTGCTTAGATGCCACTAATTTTGATTCTTTTAACACATGGTTAGTTTTAAGGGGGATTTTCACGATATATATCGGCCATCAAGTCCTATAGAATGCGTTTTTATGAAGTGTTCTTCACATTCCATTTCTTCTGGACTGAAAATAGGAATTGTATTTTTAATTGATTCAAGTTAAAAAAAAATCACGATGAATTTTATCAATAATGATTCCTGCATCAATCTGCAATAACGATTGCTCGTCGTGTTAGAACTGTCATTTGAGCCACTAACAATACAACCTAAAACACTATCTTGAAGAATTAAGCGAGAGTCCTTAAGTTTTAATTTTCCGATTTTAATATATCAAAAAATAATTTTGCTGCCCCATCCGTCAGTTATATATCGTTCGGCTATTTCCTGAAGTTAATATTCAACTGTCGTGTGGGGGTTATGTTTGTAATTTTCGGATTATGTTTGTAATTTTCGGATTTTCGAATTCCGAAGCTGTGATAAAATTTTTAGATGAATTAGAAATATATTATCATTTAAAATATATTTTAAATGAACTGTGAAATCTTGAAACAAAATATTTAATTTTAGAGATGAAAATACGTTTTATTACAAATAAGTTCTTATACTTAAGTCGAAAGAAAATGATTTTAAGGATATATAATTCTACAAATTAACATATGTTATAGAGGCAAGCTTTGTTAACCGTGATATTAATAAAAAAATATGTGTGTGTGGGAATATTTTGTATCTTAATCTTGTCTGATATTTATTGTAGTGGACAAACTGAAGTCTTACATTTTAACTGCCATAAAAATTTTTTTAACAGAATTAATTTTTAATATGGAATATATATTTTTTAATAATCAAATTAAGATTAAGCATATTTGTTCTCAATCTATCTACTTAAATAATTTAACTTTACTAGGGAATAATTTTTTGAAAATTCAACAAATATGTATACATACTCAAAATATATTAATAAAGATAGTAAGTTTTGAAATGGATTTTCAAAAAATAACTAATTTAATGCAATAGATAGATAGAAGAAACAATAAAATAATTTAATTCTACATTTAAAGTCTTATGTGTATGTTTGCACACTGACACCATTCAATTTGAAATTCCTTCTTTTGAGAAAAGGTTACTTATATAAAAAGCTTCTTCATTTCTTTTCTATATAATGTAAAAATATTTGGCTGTCAAAATGTATTAGTAATAGTATAGTATTGATTTGAATCCTGTTATTCGAAGTATAATGAATTTATTCGCAAAATTCTAATTATTCAAAAACTAAGAAATTGCAGCTTTTATTATCGAGTTTTCCTGCAATTAAAAGTATAAAGAAAATTTCTAATTTTACTAGTAGAAAGTTTAAATTAAAATATTTACAATTAATAAGTGGATACTATTCATTGATATTTTTTAAAGAAATTTTTTGATTATTATTTATTGAACAATCAGCTAATCAACAAAATCAAATATTTTAGACAGAAATAATCATTTTAATTTTTTCCAAATATTCAAAAATCATGTTTGAATTTTTAGTTAAAAATTATATTTTTTATATTAAAGAAATTTTACAATTTCCATTTTTTGATAAGTAATATTTTTTGGCACTTTTTACAAGATGTTTGAAACTTTATTAGATATATCTGAGAATAGAATTAGATAAATTACAAATCTTTATGAATTTTTCAGATTTTAATGAAGATATTTTTGAAAACTTATTCACATTTCAAATTCAAAAACACAATATTAAGATAAAAAAGTTTATTATTTGGAATTCATCATTATATAAAAACATCAAATAAACATTAAAATAATTATTTTTATGGCAATAAGTTAATACATCACTGCAGAACTAATGAAAACTGTCAAATATACATACATTATTAAACTGTGAAAACCCACAAATCACAAAGCTTTAGGATGAAAAACCTGAATACTGTACTATCACATGAGCATTTTTTTCATTGTGACAAATAAGATACAGTAAATGAAATGCTTTGTAAAAGTACTATTCGGCCACAGGTGTTCAAGGCACCTATTATTCACATATGCTAGTGTACCTCTGCACACTTAAAATAGTTTAAGGATGTAAAACATACATTGTCATGATTCAGGAACAATAAATTACCACATGACTGCCTTAAAATGTTAGTAATGTCTTTCAATCTCACTCCTATGATACAAATTGTTTACATTTTTTTATTTGTGATATTTATATCAGTAATTCATATCATTTTCAGTTTTAAATACACACATCAATTTCCACTTCCACACACAATTATTGCTGATAACTTTAGAAATATATAAATTGTGCAGCACAAAATTTTATTTTAAATATAACTTTCATTTAAAGACTTTGATAAAATTTCACAGAATGCAAACTACGTTTCTGACATTAAATGATCAAATCTCTACTCATTTTCTATTAAACTGTTACAGAAGGTACAAATAACAATGTAGATGAGGAATGAAATTATTAAAAATAAATAATAATGCATACACACTTATATATTTATACAATTTCTCAAACATAATGAAGTGTGCAAGTCAAATCTACAAGTTCACAAAGGTACTACAGCATTTTCCCAACAGATTCTCGTGGCTCAGAGATCTGCTGGCAAAGGGAATCCTGGATTATCCCCATTAAATTCATCCAAAGCTATGTGATTTGTGGCGAATTCCTAGCAACCGACAAGCGGCTTAGTATTGAAAATGATAGAGGAACGTTCGTTGAAGAAATAAACTGTGCCTATTGACATGAAAAAAATAATAAATCCACTGACAAGAGTGGCGAGTTCTTGACCTTTTCCAGGCTGGAGAAAAATGCGTGCAGATGTTTCGAGCCAAACACTTTCAGTCCATGTTGAGTATTCCTCAGATTTCCATTCTATGTATATATATATATAAATTTTTTTTAAACATTATTTGGAATTAAACAAAAATAATTAAAATTATGAATTTTTAAATGCTATTAATAAATTTAATGAATAGCAATAATATTATTTATTGAGATATTAAAAATATTAATTTCTTAACATTGTAAGAATTTAGGTAATTGCATAACTGTTCTTCGTTACAAACTTATAAGATGGTAAATAAGTATGTTTAATATAAGGAAATATTAAGAACAAACAGTGGAGCAAAACCCAGGATTAGTAATGATGTGTTTCTAATATAGTAAAATTTTTTTTTCAATCATAAATGTAAGAAAATTCAAATTATGCATGAATTATCCAAAAACTAGTGTTAGTCAAATTTCAAAAAATTTATCAGTCTTCTAAAAAATATTGCATTCTTGGTTATAAACTTTTTTTTGCAGAATGGTTTAATTGTGTTTTTCATTTAAAATATTCTTTACATTTTCTTTCATGTGAATAACAATATACTAAATCAAATAATTCAATTATTTTGCTTCATTTAACTCATTTGTTTTTGGTGTTTCTAACTATAATTAGTATTATTTTCACATACATTCATGAATACTATAGGTTGAGAACAGTATTATATGGTAGTTTAACTATCCTTTAAAACCTCATACAAATTTAATCGCTTCAAATTTTTTTGTTTTCGTTTTTGACAAAATGTTTTCAATCTATTTTGATTTAAAGATATTTATTAAAAAATTGAATAAAACTTGGAAAATTTTGCATTTTACTTAATTTCTTGATTTTACATTTTACTTAGTAGAGATTTTCTAAATACTCTTCAAATTGTACAATTTCTAAATAATGAAAATTTTAAATCAATATACTCTTTTAACTATAATATTTATACTTTATAAATATTATAGAAAAGTAATTATCTTTCATATAAATAAAATAAAAGCATTACCTTATTTATTAAGCTTTATAAGTTAAATTGTAATATATATATATAGCTTTTTCAAATAAGAATAATTACAGCTATTTTCATTAAGTTTTATGTAAAAATTTAATGTTTTGAAATAAAACTTTTATCAAAGACACGGAAAATATAAATCAGGGACATATATAGGCGTTTTAATGGGACAAAATGTGTGTTAATCTACATTAATTTAAATAAATAATCATTATAGAATGAATGTAAACATTTAATCAAGAAATTAACTTAAAAATAGTAACTTAATCTTAGAGATTTTTTTTGCATATGTAGACACATTACTAAAATTAATTCTTGCCTTTTGATAATTCTGGGAAATTATACTTTTAACGAAAATTATCAATAAATTAAATAAAATGCTGTATCAATTTATCAAAATACAAGAACTTTCATCAGAAAACTTAAAGATATGACAAGCATCTAAAAGCAATATGAGTTTATATTTTATCATAATCAAAACTTAAAATATTTATATATTTATTAATATTTTCAATTGCAAAAAATTATTTGTGTCAGCACTTATAAAATTTAAAAATTAATAAAATAATTTAAAAATAAATCTAGATAAACTAATTTTTTAAATCAAAAAATTTATGACACCAAAATATTTTTTCTAACTTAATATTGATTTTTTTAAAATTTTCGAGTAATTTTAAAAGTGTACACATACAAAGTGACAGGTGCCTAGCATACACTAGATTTTTGTCTGTCACTCATTTTTTTTATACATAGAATTTTCTAATATCAAAATAAATTTCTTCGAAATTATGTCTTCAAAAATAAAATTGAGGAAAAGAGCCACATTGAAAGAGTGCAGCACGTCATTTTGAAACTCAAGTAACTCATTTTCTTTTATTCACACTTCTTTAAATTTTTATTTATGGAAATTTATATTATTAAAGATTTTTACATACATTCCTAATCACAAGAGCCATTTGACAATAAATTCAAGTTCTCAGTGAAATGTACATCATTGTGAAAATTAATAAATTTATTGAGAAATATTAGAAACTCAAATAATTAAAATACCTATATATTTGAAATTACATGTTGGCCAATTTTAGCTAATTAACAATAGATTTTGTTCTACATAACATAAATGAAAATTTTAATTATAATTTAATAAATTTCAAGGATTCAAGGACAATCTAAAATGCATAGTTATACTATTAAATAAATGTGTTTAGGGATTTCAAGATAAGATAATATTTAAAAAAAAAAAAACTTTGCTACTGGAATCAATTAAAGGTTGAAATATTTGATATTGGTAGCGAGAAGTCTGATATGTGTTCATCAAACATTACTTGATACATTTAAAAATTTACTAATTGATCACATAAGTTTTACAATGATTGATTATTAATCTTTACATTACTCAAAACATTATGCATTATATAAAATTTCTTAGAGTTACAAATGGCAAGGAATATTTTCTATTTTTAATAATGTATAAAACGAAATCATATTATTTAAAGCAAAGTCTTACCATTTAAAACAAAAGCTGGTGATTGTGCCATAGTATACATTACAGTAGATTTCTTACAAATGCCACTTCCATTTCCAGCCATCCAATCATAATGATATATCTAGAAAAGTAAAGAATAAAATTTGTATCAAAATGGTATCCAGTTATATATTAAATTCATCTAAACAATATATTGTATTTAACAATAGAAACATACTTGGTCCTGTGCATCACCAGTACAGTTTTTCCTATCTCGATCAAGCTCATCCGAGCCAGTTAAATAAGCCAATAGGTATCTAGTGTAAAGTGTAATTGCATTAGCCTTTGTATGACCTCCACTGTCAACACTTACATATAGAGGATAAGGTTCCACACCTGGAAAAATAATCACAATAATAACAGTTTACTCCTGTTTTGAAACAAGTTTCATTTGAATAAAAAAGATCAATTGAAAATCATTATAATATGAGTTGTTAGAAGGTTAGTATAAAAAATTGACTTCTTTTTTAGATTGAGCTACATAAATGGCAACAAATCAGATTAAGGAAAGTAAATTTAAAGCACAATAATATGAAGAAACAGTATTGGATTTTAAAATTAAATGCATACAAAAGTTACATGAAATACATTTGATGGTGAGGCTTAAATAATTTTAACAAAATATATTCAAATGAAGTCTTCATAAAAACTTTAAGTCGATTTCATAAAAAATCTATATTTATAAATTAGTTTCCTCATTCACTACCATGGAATTTATAATATGCATGCGATAAATATATTAATATTATGTCATATTTTTTAGTTAAGAATAAAACTTAAGAGAAATTTATTTATAGTTTAAATGATCTTATTTTAAATATGATAGCCTACCAATTTAATTTTAAAATGACATATGATAGTGACAAACAATAACAAGAAAAAATGTTAGTTTTGTTGATCTTGGATTGTTTTTCAAGTATGATATATCAATTTGAATTTAATCCACCTTACAGAAAATTACAGACAGTTACATCCAAAGTTAAAATTGTCTAGATTTAACTGATAACTAGTTTCCTTTTAAAAAATTAGTTTAGCATAATATATTATTCTTAAATAACCAAATTTTAATTGTTTTTAAACAATTTAGAGAATTCTGTTTTTTTATCAAGAAAACAATATTTTTATAAATAAAATGAACAAGAAATAAAAATCAGATGCATAAAAACTATAGTGTATTTCTAAAATTTAAGAATTTTTAAAACCGAATAACTTGGAAGACAGAATGAATTTTTTGAAATACAAATATCATTAAAATTGACAGATTCCACTATTCATATGCTAGCACAATGTTCATGTTACAGTAAAATTTCTATAAACAGAGATTACAATTAGACATAAAATATTTTCCAACATAATGAAAATCCTCAGTTAGAAAAGTTTTTTTACTTCAACTGAGGAATAAAAATACTAATAATAAAATAAAGATAATTAAAATATTTTTAATGTGTTTCAAATCTCTAAAAGATAAAAACTTTCTTTTATAGAGACAATGATTTAATTTTTTAAGCATTTCACAAAAAAAAACTTATGTTTTCAATTTTTATTATTAATGAATATAGTTGAAATAGAGTGATAACATAAAGCAACTAAAAAGTCACTTAATTTTTGATTTAATGACATTTAAAAGTTTGGATATTGAATGTTCAAAGTAAGTGAAAACATTTGTTGGAATCTGTTTGATGTAATAAATGGTCAATTAACGATCACCCAAAATTTGATTAGAAAGCTAGAAATATATTTTAAAATCTCAAAGTTGGTGAGGGCTTATTATAGGGAAAAAAAGTAATCAGGTAAGATTTTTAAGCTTCTTTTTAAATTTTTAATCAGGGCAATTTTATTGGACTAAATAACAATAGTCATTAGTATGATACATTAAAGAATCTGGTATGATTTTCGATACAGAATTTTTGTAAATTATAGGGAATAAAAGTTTAAAATGAAGTCAATTAAAAGAAAATTATTTCATCTTATTTATTTAAGCCTAATTTAATTTGCTTAATATGTCTTTAAATTAAGTAATTATGAACACATATAAAATGTTTTTGTAATGAGTTAAAATAGCAAATTTAGAAAATGTGATACACTTAAAAATAATAGTTTCAATAAAATAATACTATGGAATATTTTTGACTAAATCGTCAATGGTTCTTAGTTTTATTGTTCAAAATGAAATTTATTATTTATAATTCATGCATAAATAAATTATATATGATAAACAAAAAGTATAAATGAATAAAAAAAAAATTCACATTTTTTTGTCGCATATATCATTAATTTATGAATCACTTATACACTAAAATCTTTTCAACTTATGATAACAAATCATTTTTATATATGAAAAAAAAAAAAATGTGAATATTTTGCATAAAATAAAAAATGTTTTAAATTTAATTATAAGTAGCTTTGTTCAAAAGTTAAATATTCTTTTGTAGTATTTTGGAGCTCTATTAGCAATTTAAGAACAACCTTATATCAAAAGAATATAATTTTTGTATAATAATTTATAAGTACAATAATAAAATTTTTTTTGTAAGACTACAAGAATTAATCGAACAAAACAGCAAACTTACGAAGTCTTTCTGTCATTAATGGATCTGCTATTTGTTGAAATAGTGAGCAAGATGCATTTTTTAAGTAACATTCTAAGAGACCAGACACCTTAATAAAAGGAACATTGATTACAACATAGAAATTATTTCAGAATTCCAATCTTAAATAAAATATGTCTCATAGGAAAATTTAGAAACTTAACTACGAAAAATATGTCAAAATATACTAACGTATATATTTAAAATCTAATCAATATTTAGTTTTTTTTCTAAAATGTTACAGTATAAAAAGGTTATAGCTTAAAATTATAGAAAATAAGAATAAATAGCAAACTAAAATTTAGAAATAGTTTTGTATGTATTTTTAACTGTTATTACACATAATTTTGAAAAATATTGTATACACATATATGCTTTACAATACAAAGAAAAAGCAATTTATATTGAAAGACATACCAAATCCTCAGGAGTTTTAATTGGTTTATCCAATGTCTTCCCAGTAAGCAATTCATATAATGTCCCAGAAATAATATTTGCTATATTGGACAATATGGGAGTCAAAGCATCACTGTCGATATTTTCATTGGAGTCCAAAATACTATTATAATACCTAATAGGTAGAAAAATTAGCATTGATGACTTTGCTTAAATTTATAATAAGCAAATTAACAAAATTGTTCATTTAACATTCATATTGTAATTAAAATTATATAAACACTAAACATAAACTTTGAAGAGATTTTTTCCCCCAAAAGGAAACTAATGTATAAAAATAAAGACTGCAAAAGAGGAAAATTAATAAATAAAAAGGGATAGAAACCAGTACAAAAATCTAAAATAGTTAAAAATTATGAATAAATTCAAAAATATGATGAACAAAACATTAAAAAAAACCATTTGTTCATATATAGATGAGATTTTTAAATGTAAAAGATAATCTATTACAGTCTGAAAGAGTTATACCTTGATAAAGAATTTAAAATTTAAATTAACATTAAGAGATAAGAGAGTCTGTCATTAATTTTTAATATATTACATACTCAAATCAATTGCTGTATGACAATGGTGAATTTGTAAAAAATTTATTATGTAAAATTTTCAAAATTAACATACATATTTTTGAAACACCATCTTTTGTTTTTTACTATTTTACTTGTTTTTCTGGAACCCAGAGAAATCTTAGCAATTAATCAAAAACTAAGCTTTCCTTATGGAGATTTGATTTTGTGCACCTTAGTGTGATTAATGTTCTTAGCATATAATTCACGTATGTAAAAATTGGGTAAAGGTAAAATATGTTTAATTGCAATTCAAGCAATCTTTAAAATTAAATCGGTTTTCAAACCGCATAAACATTCTATAAGAAATGTACGACACACACACACAAACAAACAAGAGCTTTTTAAACTGTTTTCAATAATATATCCCTCTAATAAAAATAAAGAAAATTCACAAATTTATAGTAAAAAAGATTAAGTTCACTACAGAAGATAAAATTTAAAATTATTGTGAAATATTTATACACAATTTTAAATCAACTAGAATCTTAATATTTTTTTTATGTTTTTCTTTTAAGGAAACTTTTATAATTAGAAACATTAAAAATACATAATTATATACTGATTACAAAAGGCAGATTTAAAATACTACAAAATCTAAAAAATTCTATTTTCATAAGCTTAGACAATTAAAATGTTTTGATATTAATTTTGAGAAAATCTATACAGAAAATGAAGATTCTACATATACTATAAATTGCAAGACTTTTATTTCAAACTATGATGAAAAAATTATTACAGCTAAGTAACACTACAGTAAACTAACATTTTTATAATTTTTAATTTTACAAAATAGTTTAAATACATAATTTTAAACTATTTTGTAAAATTATTTTAATATACTGATTACAAAAGGCAGATTTAAAATACTACAAAATCTAAAAAATTCTATTTTCATAAGCTTAGACAATTAAAATGTTTTGATATTAATTTTGAGAAAATCTATACAGAAAATGAAGATTCTACATATACTATAAATTGCAAGACTTTTATTTCAAACTATGATGAAAAAAATTATTACAGCTCAGTAACACTACAGTAAACTAACATTTTTATATCAGTTACCTGTTTATGAATTCATTATCATGGTCAGCTATTACGACACCAGGAATAGAATCCTCATGCCTTAAAAAGCTTTGGAAAGAAGCTGGTGGCAATGGTAAATCAGATGGAGCTTCTTTGACTGTAACTTTATTGCTCCTTTTGGCTTCATTTTTAATTAACTTTATTAAGTGATTTACCTAAAAATATGTACATATAAAAAAGTAAGATTTTTACTTTTATAAAATTATAAGAGGAAATATTTTCGCATATATTATTCAGAAATGAATCATTACTTTTTAAAAAACATACAGATTGCTTAACAAAATGAGAATTAAATTTTCTCTGATAACAATTATTTACTGACGGGATGTTTCACAGTTAATTGTTTTCATTAATCACTAGATTTTAAAAATAAAAGATATGATTTATGAATTTTATAGGGAGTTCATAAACTGTTTAGTTATATGTTTTATTATTAATAAATTAATTTAATAATAATAAAACATATAACTAAATTTCGAAATAACACATAATTATCGTTTTAAGTTAGTCAGAGGCCAATATTATGACATAATTTTTCACTTTATTTTGCGAATCCAGTCAGAATTCAGTTCCTGGAAAACCGGATAAGGATTTTATTTACATAAATATTTTATTATAAAATTTACATCAACCACCATTATATTTTTTTATTGTTCATAAACAATTTTTAAAATAACAAGGCTTACTTTAACAAGAACATCACTGCTTTGATTTAATGACACCGGATCTGTATGTAACCATATTGGTGGTGGATCTTGTTCAGGGGCAAGTTGACTCAGTTCAATAAAATGGGATATGTGGTGGAGATTAATAAGTGCTGGCTGATCTTTAATTCCATTTAATATGCGCACTGGAAAAACACCTTTCTGCATATCAAATACAATACGACTAGAGCCAATATAATCAAACGCTTCCTGAAAATAAGTTTAATTTATAAATAAAAAGTATCAGTAAACTTACAGTTTATCAGAATATTTTTGTGTAATTTAATTCAATTAATAATTAAAGATACATCTCTTTTTAAAATAGTTTTGATTAAAACTGATTAACACGAGTGAGATACAAATAAATCTATGTTAATGCAGAATTTTAAAAATAAAATAGAAAAAATCAAACTTTTTTCTTAGAAAATAAAAGCCTTTTAGAGATCATTGTATTTGCAGTAAATTTTTAAATTAATTAAAAAGAAAATAATTACATAGCTTTTGAGTTTGATTTGACAATCAAGAATAACATTTTGCACATAAGAGCTGATTCTACCAGATGTAAAGTTGAAGCTAAATTCAAAACTACAATAAACATCTGTACCAAGATAGGAACTGAATATCAGAACACTCATTATCCAGTTGTTAAGCATAGCTCTTTTTTAAGAATTAACTTAAGAATTTGATATTCATGAAAAACACAAATACAGCATAATAAGAATTTTTAATTTTGCTATTTTATCCTTCCATTAAATTATATATACAAATTTAGGAAATTACAGATTTTATGAAGTGATTCATATTATATTTTAATTCTACTACAATAGAAACAAGTAAAAAAAATTTATTGCTTAGAATAATTTTATAAATTTTGTGTGACCTACTTTTTGCAAAATAATCTACTAATAGTATTCAATAACCTATGAAGCCATTTATCACCATATATAACTAAAGCAATCAAACTGTACTGTCACAATGATAATCATTAGTTAATGTGCAGTATGCATAATGTTAAATTACATTTTCATCTTGTAAAAAAATATTAAATTTCCAATAAATATTTTAAGAACTAATTTTAATAACCTCAAATAAGCACATATTTTAGCAAAACACCACAATTTTGTAAATGAAACATTTACAAATTCAAATGTAACAAATTTTTTCTGAAGTACACCTTACTTTTATTTGAACTATAATTGTTAATTTCTTTTATATGAAATTGATTTAATCTAAAAAGATAGCTAAAAGCAAACTAATTACTAGCATGCCAAGAAAATAATTTAATCTCATCTTTTTTTTAAAAATTAATTTAGATTTGTTAATAGATGGAAACTTTGAACACTTTAGTTTTAAAATTGCTTTTTTTCTATCTCATTGAATGGTTTCTTAAGCAATTTCAAATGTCAAGTGTTTAGAAAGAATACAGTAAGCTTAATTTTCTAAATTTATTTGCTAAACATACGTGTGTGGATTGTTTTATAAATGAATTCTTAATGATTATTATTTTATTTGCAAGCAATTTTCTTTAGTTTTCTCTCCTAATAAACCATTATAAATCTTGTTAATGTTGATTATTTTGTTATTTTATAATTATGTGGTTATTCTTTAATTAAAACAAAAAGCTTAAACTTTATTTTTTATTAAAATAAAGCTTAAGCTTTTATTTAAATCATCTTTTCTTTCTCTTCTATTCAGATTTTAGAAGGATTTTGCTTTACAGGTGTAGTGTTTAGTTTTGAGATTTTTATTTTGAAACTTTATTTTAATGTTCTCTTTAAGTAATGAAATGCATAAAATTATTGAAAAACTGATATGAATAAATACAAACTAAAAACTTTTCTACTAAAGACAATTTGATTAAATTGCAATGTAAGATGTATAAATTTATAATTGTAGATTTTTCTACTAATCATGAATAGTTACAATAATTTAGAAAATTTTAACACTAAATAATTTTTTTAAACTGGAAGAGAGTAGACATATGTATTATTAAAAATTGTTTAAAATATTAAATAAAAGATAATCCTATAACTAAAATGTTCATTAAAAATGTTAAGAAACGCCAGCAATGGCATTATATAGTTCCTTCCCTAACAGAACAAAATAGAAAAATAATAAAAATGAAATAAAGGATTGATAACACAGATAAACAGAAAATATTGCAATAAATTTTAGGGTTTAATTTTTTTAAATTAGTGACCCAAGTAAACAGCAAAATTTAAACTTACTCCATTAAAAATAATGAACAGAATATTTTTTCCCACTTCACCACCTAAAGTTTTCACTATGTTATCTTTTAAAGCAGCCATATTATTTGCAACAGCCAACAAAGTGACAAGACCTGTCACAGTTGAATGAGCACCAGGAGCCAGTTTATCAAACATGGAAAAGGAATCCAACTAAAAAGGGCATGAGATAGTCATTCAAAACTAAACAATTGATATTTGCAACAAAACAATACAATTTGGTGTGCATGATTTACTCACCCGAGCACCAACCACAATAATGGACTGATTAGAAATTGGCTCACTTTTATTGGTAGGAAAAAGGGTATTTACTACATTTTTATCACTCAGTGGATCACATGTTTTTACTAAAAAATAAAGATTTTAATAATAAGAAAAACAAAAGTTACATTGAAAAAAAATTAAATAATTGTATAAATATTAATAATTATTCAACTATTAAAATTTTTATAATTGAATAATTTAATAAACGTATAATATTAAGATGTGTAATTAATTTTTCACATAATTTTAAAAATCTGCAAATTTTTTTTCTTAACGCAACATTCTTATTCTAAAAAAGTTAGCAATCAACAATTGTAATAAATAATTTTATGTTAAACATTAGCAACAGTTTTAACAATAAAACTAAAATGATATTTAAAATAGAAAGGAAATGTGTTTTATTAAAAATTAAAGTACACAAATTGCTTTAGCTTCATTATAAGAAATTATACTTAATATGAAAAAATTTGTAGAGCTTGATAATACATACACAAACATCTTAAGATTAATTGGAGTAGTTTAAGAAATAAAGACGGTGAAAGAAAAGAGAGCATTGGCAATTTTTGAGACAAAGGTTCTGAGAACTATTTTTGTTGCTGTTCTGGGAAATAATACCAGGCAAAAAAGGTATAACTTTGAGATATACAAAATCTAAAGAGAGGAGGATATTATCAAATCAATAAAACTCTCTAGAATGAGATGGTCAGGTCACCTTCTGAGAATGAGTGCAGAGAGAATACCTCTTAGGATCTTAAAAGTCACCACTTTCTGTATAAGACCAAAAGGAAAACCAAAGAAGAGATGGAAGGACTACTTGGAAAAAGGCTTAGTCATACTTAAAGTCAAAAACTGGAAGTCGATTTCTGGAAATAGGGCTGAATGGCAGAGACTTCTGAAGAAAGCTAAGGCCCATAAAGAGCTGCGTGCCAATGCTGATGAGTTAAGGAATAAGAAGATATATTTTCCTAACTTTCTCAGATGACATACAAATATTCTTTTAACTCAAAATTTTAATAACACAACTAATCCTCATAAGAATTTTACTATTATTTTTTTATCGCTATGAAACATAACACTAACGAATATGAATAAAATCCTATCAAAAGCAATGCAGATGGCAATGATTGATTATAACAGGTAATGGGTAAGAATATGATTAATAAAATTGATAAGAAATAAAAAATTCTAAGTATATAAATATTAAAATCACATATTTGATCAATTTCTTTAGGAGGGGGGGGGGAGGTATTTTTGGCAATTGAATAATTTTTGTAGAAACTTATTATTTTTTTTTTGCTAACTTTTCATTTTTTAAATTTTTGTTTAATTCATTTCAAAATGTTTGAAAAATTTTCTTTTTTCATTACCATTGTTCAGAGCATCTAGAAAATATTTATCTTATAATTTATTAATCTGGCTGATATTAAATAATATTTGGTAATATTATATAATATTAGTGACAAATTCAAATAATTTCACTCAAGTATTTTATTATAATTTATTTTTAATATCTAATGGCATTATCTTCTGAGTTTAAAAATTTCAGATGCAGTCTCCTTTTAGCTTTGAATCCAATATTGGCATTTCCTAATGCACGTAGGTCCTTATTTTTTAACATTTTAAAAACATTTCTTAAATCAAAATTTCATTAAGCAGAAATTCATATCTGCTTGTTTTACTTTCATCAATATTTCCTTTGGAGAGTCTTTATGAACATTTATTACACATAAAATTGATGAATGATGATGCTTCCAATAGGTGAATTTTAGATGATTAAAAATTTACATAAGGACTTAATGTTCCAAATCGTATTATAAAATATTAAATCAGAAATAAAGTAAATCATGAAATCAAATCTTAAAATCCATAAAGAATTAAAAAAATTACAATCACATAGAAAGAAATATCTTGCTTTTGATAGGTTAAAAAACATTTAGAAAATATTTGAATTTAGTTTACTTGCCTCCTCCATATTTTCAACAATAAAAATGAAGCACAATATTTTTAAATTTAAAAAATTGCATGTTGTAAAACATTCAGTATTAAAAAAAAAAAAAAAAAAAAAAAAGGGAAAACAGCAAAAGTTTTCTAAATCTAAAAAGGAAATTTTCCATAAATATAAAAAGTCAGTATGTATGTCTAAAAGAAAATCCATTCAAAATTCTAAGTGTATGGCATTAGTCCATAATTTTAATTTTCATCAAAATTCTTAAAATAACACAATTATAAAACAAAATCATAATAACATAATATAATCATTAACATAATAACATAAATATAGTATAACATATTTATTAAATATAAAAACTCAGATGACAGTATATCTGACAATTTCTAATTTCGTTAATTTTCAAGATTTGTAGAAACTTCATATATGAAAACCAGCATCCTCCATATTATTAATTAAACCTTTTTAAATATTGGTGCCCAAATTTTTCACATATGTAATTACAATATAAGCAATGGATTTACCTTCATTCAGATTAGCTATGAGCTTATTGCGTCGCATGCAGGTATCGCTGTCTTTGGCAGCCAGCATAACACTAGTCATTTGAGCTGAGCATAATGGCCAGCTTTTGGTTGTCCCATTATTGAATTTCTTATAACACTAAGAACATATAGAATTATATTGTTAAAATATATATAATGGTAAAGGTTATTGATTTAAAAGTATTAATAGCTTACAATTAAATATAACTAGGTAAACAAAGTTCTACTTTTAAAAATATATAATTGAAAAAAAAATTTTTTTTGTCTTGTACAGTTTGGTTGAAAAAACTTTTTGCCTAATTTTTTCATAATAATTCAATTACTTATTTTTTGCAGAATGAACACAGGTTGAATGGAAAATAAAATATTAGGATAAGAATATTTTTAATTGGATACATTACAGGTAAATTACACGATTTTGAAAATTTATGATAAACATAGAAACATTTTTCAAGACATTTTCTTGTTTTCTGAACTTGTAGTTTTTAAACTAGAAAAACACAATGTGTTCAGTGAGTTAAAGCATTTATATTATTAATCATTACTATAACATTAAATCCTGAAGAGCATCCCTATTTCTACCTTTACATTTTTACTGACAAGCATGAATTAAAATTGAACACTCAACTGCTAATCTCAAACTATCTTCAATATAAGAAACATGCAGATGTTGGCAAAAAATATCTTAATTAAAATGAGAGTCATAGAGAAAACCAATGCTAAGAGGATAAGCCTTATAAATATTATCAAACAAAATCATAACTTAGTCTTGAAGATAAGACATTGCCCTTCCTTATACTAGTGTGGTTGGCAACCTTGTCATTCAAAAAAACCAAATCTAGATAATTTACAATTGAAATTTATTCAAAGAACCATTTTTTAAACATAAGTTTTGCTTAAGTATGAGATATTATTATGGAATTAATTAGGATTAAAAGTACACTTTCAAGCTTGTCTTTGTTAAACAAGTCTTTATTTTACTAACAATAAATCAAATAAAACTTGGTATCATTTATATAAAGATAATATTTATTCAAAAACATCACTGGTAAAATAATATAAAAGGTATTCTCAAAAACAACACAAATACTCCACTAATGTGAACATTGGCCTTGCATTTCCTTGGAAAGTAAGAGTAAATCAGGTTTGTATTTAATTTACTCATGATATTCTTCATGCTTGAAAATGATTTTTCACATGAATATCTAGATGCAAATAAAGAATAACAGCAAAAGCTAGTTTTTTCAGTTGATCATATGAATCAGGAATATTATTTTTAACATTAAAAATCAATACATATCTTCTCATTGCAGATCTTTTACAGCACACCACTTGTGTTGCAACTTCATTCACATTTATTTTTCTACAACAGCTCTAAATCAGCATAAAGACACTAAAATTTTGAGTTCCATAATTCTTTGAATCAATTACTGAAAATAAGCCAATTTTAAAATGACTGATGGAGAAAAGAAGTCATTGTCAAAATCATCAAACTTTTTAAAGGAATGATTTAGAAACTTTGTTTGTATCATTTGTCTAGACTCTAGAATCTGTGCTATTTTTGCTTTCTATAAATGTGCACCTTCTTTAGAGCCTTGTACATTTCAAAAATATTTACTTGACTCTTACAAAGCAAGATAATAAGTAACATTCCATGCCTGAACTAAACATTTTGGAAAAGAGCCATAGTGAAGGAGCAAATAGCCACAGGTTGTCAACTACTGCCTTTACCAACAAAAATGTTGACTTATGTCAAAATGCTACTGTATTGCAATAAACACAATTCAAGAAATAGACAGGAAATTTATAGTAAATATACAATTTTTTTTCAAATAATATTCAATTTAATTTTTTAAAATTATAAGTTGTTCATTAACGTCAGATAAGTTGAAGCACTCATATTTTTAAAGTGCATTAGAACAAATTGAAATAAGAAAATTTTGGAACAAATACATTAGTAATTTAATCACCAAGACATAATATTTAGAAGCACATTAGGTTATTTGATCTCTGTATTTTTAGGTCAGGACTATCTTAGTAAAGTTCTTTTTTAAAATATCATGTTTCTATTATATTTTTAATCAAAATTCCCAAAAAAAGTTTAAACTACAGCCAAATATATTTATATTGGTAAAAATTACAAAGACATTTAGCAAAAAGGAGGAAAGAAATTTTATGAGTTATTATGCAAGTTTTTTAAGTATCTAAAAAAAAAAAAAAAAAAAAATCAGTTATTAAAACAATTTATGGAAAAGCTAAAGCTTACACATATTTGTCAACTTGGTAACATGAAATATTGATAATGCATTTTTAGTTTTTGTCTTGCATATGACTTAGAACACTTGTTATACAGGAATAGACTTGACATAACTTTTAATTAAAATAATTCCCATATTTTTATATATTAAAATATCATAGGAAAGAATTTTTTTGATATTTAAACTGAAAATTAGGAGTTGACTTAGGTATAAAAAATACTGGTAGTAATGCAATTTAAATAGAAAAAAAGAAAATCTTATTAACAAGTTATACATTTTTTACTGAATTTACATATACTATGACTTTTATTGCATTACATAACATGCATTTAAAAAAAATGTTCTATATTTTTACTCAAGTAAAAAATTATTAATTGGCATAGTAAAATATATTATTTTACTATTTAATAAATGGGGAGAATCCTTAAAATATCATAATTAATGAGATAGAATAACAACAATGATTTTTGTTTCTTCTATAAATTAAAGTTCAATAAGTTATATATCACAATATTCTCATCTTTTTTTCAAAATATTTATCTATTGTAAAAACTATGAACTACACAACATGATTAAGGAAATACAAATTATTTTCAAATACAACCCAATTACTTAGCATTTTATACCAAATTGCTATTTTGTATGAAAGACACAAAAATTTACTCTGGAGAATAAATAAGGCAGAAAAAAATTGGTGAAAAAGAACCCAGAGCACGGTAAATGTTGCAAAATATTAAATTCCTTTAATGCACGATATATTTTACATACATTTATTTTGCAAATCATTAACCATAGAATTTAGCTTTCCTTCAAATGATTTATTATCACTTAAAAATGCTGCAATACTTACATCTTTGATACTTTCGATATGAGTTTCATTAGTAATAATAAATATTGGCATTCCCCAATCTTCAAACATCATTCCTGAAGCTTCATTATCTTTTAATTTATTCCATTCTTTCTTTTTACAAGCAGCATATTCTTCATTTTTACTTTCAGTATAAAATCCTTTAAAAAATGAAAACACTGATTAAATAAAAAGATTATACACTTCTACAATAATTTGATAAGTATTTAAAAAAAAAGTGAGAAGAATGAAATATAAGAATTTTATACCATAATTTCTATTTGGACAAGATTGATCAGGAGAAAAGTTCTTTATTTCTTTAGCTAATTCTTTAGGTTTAAAAATAAAGGCACCCCTAATATTTTCAGACTGTTTTAGCATTTTCATATTTTGCCTAAAACGAAAATTAATTAATTAATCACATATTTTATAAATGCACTATAAGACACACAATATAATTTCCTTAAAACATAAATTAGATGTGAATTTTTAAACTTCTTCTCAAACTAAATTATTTGTTGTTACTAAGAAAAAGTAAGCACTTAAAAATTAACTTTTTTTTTAAGTAATAGAATAAGATTTATTAAAGCTCTCATACAAAAGCCAAATTATTTAAAAGTAATGACTGAAAACTTATCTTGAGAAAGAATATACATTACTATAAAGCGTATTCTTATGGGAACATAGCAATACTAAGAACTTATATGTGATACTATAAGATAAATTAAAAACCTTAAGGACTGCTAAAAATAAGATTTTTTATTGTTTTCTCTCTAACAGTCAGTTTTTGCACATGAGTGCTGATTAAACTGGAACCTGCTGCTTAAAGTGGATTTCGAACTCATGATCTATTGAACTAAGGGCAAAAGCATAACTATTCGGAAGCCAGCTCAGCTATAAATAAGGAGATTAAAGTTAATATATTATAATTATGAATATTATTATATATTTTCAAAGACTAAACAATGTAAAGAACAACTATTTATTAAAATCTTCATTGAAATTAACAATAATTTTCAAGATTTGAATGTTTCAACGCAAAAATTAGAATATACATAAATTATTTCTCTTAGTCATTTAGAATTATAAATAATAAAAATTATCTGGCATCATCATATCATGAAAATTTAATTTTTCAGTAATTTACCTTCATATATTTATTTAAAATTTATCATTAAAAATATGTCAATGTTCTTTAAAGGAAAACAAAATTTTATTGACATAATGACAAATAATTTCTATTCGAAATACAGTAGCATTTATTTTATATTAGTCATTTCAAGTATGAAACAGTTTCTTTCTTTAGTATATAAAATATTTTTATGGAATTCATAAAATGTATATAATGATTTCATAAGAAAAAGTACATACAGTTAGAATAAAAAAATGAAAATTTTTAAATGCACAGTAAATTTTAAAACAATTTTCTTAGCTAAATACTTTTGTTATCTACTTCATTCTTTTAATAATTAAATTGTTATAATATAAGTATTATTTTAATATAAAATAATGTATATTTTATTTACATGTACTTCTATCTAATTATATTCACCTTTCACACTTCTATAAACACATATATTTTCTTTATCTTACAGTTCTCAGTGAACAGAGTTTTCAATGCAAAGATGAATGTTTGAGTTTGGTAATTTTGTGTTCTATGGTTTCATTTCACACAAGTACAAACTAGATTAGGACTTGGTTTAATTTATCATCAAAGGTTTTTGTTAACACACAAGGGCTATTTAGACTGGGATAAATAGCCCTTGCGGGGACCAATGTTTAAAGTGGATTATGAACTAAGATGGAAATCCATACAATGAACAAAATTTAAGTTGAATTGTACTGAGTATAAGCCCTAATTAGAAATGAATTCAAATTATCATTCAGCTAACAGAAATAAAGGTTTGAGGAGAAGTGAGAGGTATTTCTGATCTATAATAAACAATTTAATCACACAATTCTTTATCATTCTTTTGTAGATTAAACTTATATTATTTTTTTCAGAATATAATTAAGAAATAATAATTATTATTAATGTGAAGGCTTGAATTTTTGTGATAAAAAGTTCATTTTACTATTAACATAAAATGCAATTATTTAAGATATTACAAAAATTATTTTAACGATATAATATTGGATTATACACAATATAACTATTTGGCCAAAAATGCTTAAAACATTGTTTTAATTGTAATGTTAAGACACAGCCAAATTTAAAATATTTTGTAAAAACATCCCTAATATTGCAATTTAAAAATATCATTTCTATCAAAACTTACTTTTTTTAAAAAAGACTTAAACAGTATTTAATTTATTGATATTCAATATGAAATATCTTCAAACTATACTTTATAAAAATTACCCATGATTTTAATATAAACATTTTTTAATATAAAAATGAACTCGAATTTCATTTCATTAAACTTAATCAAGAAATGAATACAAAAAACTTTCAATATATTAATATAAAACAATCATATTTTCAATTCAAATGATTAAAAATGTTACATTAAAGTGCATTAAAAATGAGACTATCTGCTTTAGAATAATTTACTTATCATTAATGTGTAGAAAGATTATAGGATGATTAAATACTAAATTAATTGTTGGGAAAACCTATAATTTTTGTTTTGTTTCTATTGAAAAAGTTATGAGTTTCTATTAAAAGAGTTATGAGTTTCTATTGGAAAATGGTCCTACCTATATAGTTGTTAACATGTAATACCGATAATTACACTTAAATTTATACTTGAAATCAAAAGCATTTATTTTTATAGATTAATTAATGACCTTAAAAGACTATAAAAATGATAAATAAAATCAATACCACACTGGTAACAAAAATCATTTGATCAATCAGCTAAATTGGGAAAATTATTAAAAATTATTTAAATATCACAAATTTTGATAATGGTGAAAATGTAAACCACTAAAATCATCAATTCTGAACAGAAAAATCAGACTGGCAACAATTAAAGAAAATTTTAAAGTATAGACATTTTATTTTATGCATACTAATAATTAACACTAATTTAACAATGAAAAAAAATTTTTTTAATGAAATGAGCTGCTGTTGGGAAGGCATCATAATGTTATCTATTTTACGCAATATTGGATATTTTTGTATTATTCTGCCAACCATTTCTGTAAAAAATGTAGCCAAATGTTACAATTCTCCAATCTTGAGCATTGATATTTAGGATGAAAGCAATAGATAGATCCTAGTTAATTAAAAAAACTGGAGGAAACAACATCGAAAAAATATTTGCTTAAAAATCATTTATTGGAATTAAGTCCTAAACGAGATTAAAAGAATTATAAAATCTTTGATCAAACCCTTTAAAGTGTAAACAACCTAACATACTAATGAAACTTTTAAATTATTTATAAATTTTGTTTTTTGTTTACATTTTAAGTGAATTCCAGCAATTATAAATATTCAGAATATTAATATATAAATTTGATTGAAATATTCTATGTTGTTAATATAAATTTCAACTATAATAAGTTGAACAATATTAAATGCATTTTAACTTAGACTAACAATATTAGACAATTTAAAAATATATGAGCAAGTATATATATATTATAAAATTTTCTTTATAAAAATATGACAAATATTACTAAACAAATCTTTACATAGTAAACAAGGTAAATGGCATTGCAATAACAAATGGCATGGGTGGGGGATCTGCAGTGATGTTATGAACTTCCTGGTTTGTTTCAGCAAGGTATAAAACACCAACATTTCCATTTCTATGTGCTGCAAAAAAAGTTAAAATTTTAAAAATAAAAACTAGAATATAAGAATTATTAAAAATACAAACATTACAATAAATAAATAAAATTACTTACAAGCACAACCAATTTGATGAGTGGCATTTAGTCGCCGAAAACAAAAAATATCGCTTTGGATATTTTTATATATTTTCAAGCTTGTCCTATCACATATTACATCTAAAAGTGTAAAATATAAGATAATGAATAAATTTTAATTATTGGTAGGTGAACATTCATAACATATAACTTTATATTTTTAATCATTAAATATTACGTAAAAACAAACTAAAAATGGTTATGAATTATAAATCTTCTACAGAAAGGAAAGTATGTGCTAGCTCAGTCAGAATAAATACAAGTAGTTTTATGAACATACTAACACAGATCAAAGATAAATATTTTAAAAAATTGGCAAAAACCAAATAAGACAGTTGCTTAAATGATTCAATTTGAAATTAAAATCTATAAATATTATAGGGCATGAATATTAAAAAGCAAAAAACAATATGTGGAAAATCTTTGTACATAATTGCATACCAAATAACTGAGAAGGAATCGAATTCAGGGAGCATCGTAAAATGTAGTCAAGCTAAACACAAAGTTTAAAATAGCTTATTTATTAGCATAAATGTAGTTCAAACAATCATGGCTAAGATCTTTATAATTAAAAATTTCTTGAATTTGTCAGTTCATTCGCAGCATATAAATATACATAATGAATTATTTCATTAAGAATTTCTCAGATTAAACCGATATTTAAGTCTATAAAAATCATTTTAATAAGCATAATATCTTATAATTTTTTGAAAAAGTTAAGACGTTTAAAAACAAAGAATAAATTTGCGTTTAGTATTTTTGTAACAAATGTTGATAGTTTTAATAAATTTCTTAATATCAATAATCTCACACACCTTGAAATAAATACAAAACATAGATTGTTATTTTCAATAAATTTAAATATTTCATAGTAGAATATAATTTAATTTTTTTTCATAATATAAGCAAATTTGCGAACAATAACCAAAACTTTACAGATAACTACAAGATCACAACAAATGACTGACAAACCGACTGAAGCAAAACGGTACTTCGATGTCGATGACAAACTTATTTCTCACAGAATTTCTGTAAAATTAAGATACGCTAGGGAAAACTGAATAATGAATTGCCCTTTGTTAAAAAAATTAAGCTACTACTTCAAGCCAAAAATTTCGTTAAATCAGCACAAATTAAATATATAAGAAAATTAAAATTATTATGAGAATAACAAGTTTTTGAGATGGCATTAGTATCGACATTGAAACCAAAACAAATAATCATTTTGCAAGCATTATGAAACAATCTAGTCTACAGCATCTAGAAGCTTCACAGTTTTCGCCTCTTAATATTTTAATATTATCGAATTAAAAAATATCATGACTAACTTTTCCTTAAATGCAGAGAGGCTTCCAAAATTTCTATAATATTTATTTTTTGAATTTTTAAATTGAATTGTTGCTTTTGTTGAAGGATATTAAAAAGTAATTTTATTTTTTTCTCTTTTACTATTTAGTTTTATAACAATAAATAAGTTTGATTTTGGAGGAATTTAAGTTCTTAATTCTTCTTTTTACCCTATATTGCTCTTCTAATTTATTTCTCTTATTTGTACTGAAATTTTTGTTGTACTTTAATTCATAAATTGCTTTAAGTTCGCATTTATTGATTTATTTCCTAAACTGCAGTTAAGGTTTTATTTTCTTATAGCAGTTACAAGCATCTACAAAAGTGTTAGCATAAGTATTTGTCTTAAAACAATGTGGAGTTTTTTTTTTTAAATATGTAATTGCATATTTACATTATTATTACATTATCTTTACATTAAATTAAGTTTTAGTATAAGAACCGAAGTCAGAGAACATTCTTATGTTCTCTGACTTCGACTCTAATATTACTATTTGCTATTTTTGACAAATTGATTTCTTTCCAAGGACTTGAGAAGAAACTGCTGTGAAATCCATTTGTCTCCTAATTATTATTAATTTTGAAGTTTATGAATCTAGATGAGAAACATTCCTTTTACAAATCAATAGATTCTATTTCTATCAAATATTGTTATTCCTTTTCCTCCAGGTCTTACAATTTTATTATAAGCTGTTAACATTTATTTTTATTAATTATGTATTTAATACTTTTGTAATTAGAAACTCAATAGTAAATGAAATTTTATATTAGTTGTAAATAAGATATAAAATTTATGAACGTAATAAATTTTTTGGTAAAACTGAGTATTACGGTCAACACTTTGGCGAAATTGGCGAAAATTTTTTTCGCCAAGTGGGTGAGGTAGTCGTTGCCGTTAGTGATTGGCAACCCTGAAGAACGCGCCAATTGGAGTAGATACTCAACAGGAACAGTAGGAGGTGAAGCTAATGAAAGCCACAAAGCGAGGATATTTGCATAAACGGAGGAGAGTCCTCCCAAATTAAATTTACTACAATGAGAAACATATATAACAATCATTACAAGCATTCAATTAAAATTACTAAGTTTAAACATTACATTAAAATAGTATTCGTCTTTTAAATAGATTGATACCAAACAATATTACATAAAACTTAACACTTTACGATTTCACTACTTAACTTTATACACTATAATTTAAATTCTAAATTAATAAATATATATAGGGGAAAACATTATTGATAAATCCACTGATTTTAAATAGAATGATACAAATCATTAAAAATTTTACAAATTAAACAAACACAGATCTGAAGTAAATTAAAACGTTTAATGCAAAAAATAATTTTTTCGCCAATTTCGCCAAAGTGTTGACCGTAATACTCAGTTTTACCAATAAATATATATAGGGGAAAACATTATTGATAAATCCACTGATTTTAAATAGAATAATACAAATCATTAAAAATTTTACAAATTAAACAAACACAGATCTGAAGTAAATTAAAACGTTTAATGCAAAAAATAATTCTTTAAAATTAAAAATTTTATATATTAAACAAACAGATCTGAAGTAAATTAAAGCATAATACTTGTAAAAAATAATTCTTTAAAATTAAAAATTTTACAAATTAAACAAACAGATCTGAAGTAAATTAAAAACGTTTAATGCAAAAATAATTCTTTAAAATTAAAAATTTTACAAATTAAACAAACAGATCTGAAGTAAATTAAAACGTTTAATGCAAAAAATAATTCTTTAAAATTAAAAATTTTACAAATTAAACAAACAGATCTGAAGTAAATTAAAACGTTTAATGCAAAAAATAATTCTTTAAAAATAAAAAATTTTATATATTAAACAAACAGATCTGAAGTAAATTAAAGCATTATAGCATAAAAAATAATTGTTTAAAATTAAAAAATTTTACAAATTAAACAAACAGATCTGAAGTAAATTAAAACGCTTAATGCAAAAATAATTCTTTAAAATTAAAAATTTTATATATTAAACAAACAGATCTGAAATAAATTAAATAGCATTACGTAAAAATAATTGGACCTAAATCTTACCTTCATGTTTCTTCCAATTCGGCATCATTTTGTGGCGGATCCTTATTCAAAGGTTTGTAGACATTTATGACTGCCTCAATGAAATCTTTGAAAATATCGGTGGAGCGCAGAGTGCTTTTACGCCATATATACTCAGCAAGATAGGAATGAATTGATCTCCCTACCTGCCGAAGTTCCTTTTAAGGCTTCTTTTATAGCACTCCACGTCCCCTTCTATTGTATTCGTGTGTGCTCGCCTGATTCGGGTCCTTGAAATGCAAACTATGATTTACTTTTAATATGCTGGAAGCCTTCGCCTGATAAACAATCGTAAGCCTTCCAGCAATCTGATATTATTATACTCCAGGCACAACATTCTCTTTCAAAATTCCTAGCAATACATCTTTCGACCTGCTCAAGCTACCACTTTCATAAAACACCTTCCAGATTCTCTTCGATCCCTCCAAACACCCACCTTCCATCAACTTTCTTTCCTCTATTATACTTTCTCTTTCCAAATTTACTTTCATCTATGTCAACAATCACACCAGGTCCTCCCACCATTTCATTCTGCTTTTCAGACACACTTCAACACACACCTCACGACAAAAACTCTTCCAATCAACCACCGCGATGACTAGATACTTTCAACTCATCACATATATTTTTATTTGCAAAATCTTTTCACCCACATATACATCATTTGCAACAACACACTCACAGGCAATCGTCCATGAGAAAACCATGAACCCTTTCGTACGCTTCTTTTCACATCATGCTTATCCTTACCTCTCACACTACATCTCCATTCACACTTATCACTCACATCCATTCTATCAACAAGTTTCATTTCCTCACCACATTTACAACATAAATAATTTTTGGAAATTAAACCAACATTCATACACCACATAATCACTTCTTTCTCACCCTTTACACTCAAAAGAAATAATTCTTTCAAATTCATAGCCTGCATCTCAAAGCGCTATTGATTATTATCAGGAGAAACAGCGAGAAGTAACTGATTCACAGCCTTGCTAAATGAAAATGGCTAAAACAAGCAAGTTTTTCCCAGGTTTTGAGTTGACAATTGATGGATAACATCCTGCTTTTCCAAGAAATTGGGGTGACAAGTGACGGATGGCATCCTCCAAGACATTATGGGGAGACACCATGAAATTCCGGTGAAACTGATCTGGCGACTTTTCGCGGCACCGGACTTCGAACATTGGCGAGATCTCGCGTACCGCGAGGTGTTGACCGTAATACTCAGTTTAGCCAATTTTTTTTATTATTAAAAGTTTATTAAAAAAATGAACATATTATTTTTATTATGTAAATGTAAGAAACATATGCATTATTGCCTAAGTCTAAAGTAATATTGGACAAAATATATCAGAATCAAATGATGATATGTATTAAGTATTTGGAGTGTAAATCAAAGAAAATAATTACTGTATATTCCTGTATATAATCTGTGGATTATGTGTTAAAAAAGTTCCAAATTTCGTTGTTGTATTATATGCTGCCACGGATCATCTGATAAAAAATATTTTTCACCAGAAAAGCTTATGATAAAGTTTTGAAAGAAATGTCGTTTATGTTTCATAAAAAACAGGTGGCGCTATGACTTGATTTAATTATTTAAACTATAATCAATATCATCCACTTACGTTCAAGAGTGAATTCAGTTCTTCAGCACGATATTAAAATTCCAATTCATTAGCGTCATTTCATATTTTATTTTGACTTGAACTTTTTCACTTTGAAAACATTCAAATTTGTGTATCGTTGTAGTGAAATAAAAATTAAATTACTGAGCAAATTTTAAACTGAGAAAAAGCTATAGGGAAGATAAATAAAAAAATCTCGATAAACGTCTAATATAGGGTGAGTTTTTTGATGAAGACTTTTTAAACTTTCACTTAACCATAGGCATATTCTTTCATTTTTATTGATCTATTTAATCATTTTTTTATTTACTTATATTTGTGCATGTATTTAATAACTTCATACTGTGTTTAAAACTTCTTATTTTTCTTAATATTTTCTCATGGAAATAGAATTTTGTTGTAGAAACTTCAGATAACTTTAATTATTTTATTAGGAAAAGAGTAAAATAACCGATCATTTGTTTTAGAACTGATCATTAGATCATTTGTTCCAGAAAATAAAATAAATCATAGCTAATTGTCCTATCATTTGTATAATATGATATCATTTGTATCATATTATACAAATGATAGCACAATTAACTATGATTTATTTTATTTTCTGGTTCTTCTGGTCAATATTATTTTATATATTTCTAGACAATATTATTTAAATATGTATAATAATATAAAAAATGTGTGCCACATTCATGATTAAATTTCTGATTATACTAAAGGAGCTGAGAAAATGAAGAGGAGAATAATTAAATTGATGTTTGAGTAGGTGAGTTAGTAAATGGTGTTTTGTGGTTATTGGATGGTCAGAAATGTGTGTCACATTTTTGCTATATTTTCCTTAAAGAAATTCATGGTTTATTAAGAGTTTCTTTCATCATTTTGTGCTACTAATAAAACATTACTTGAATACTAGTTTCAGTAAGCATATATAAAATTTTTTTGAAGGATTTTGTAAGGAAAAATGTAATGTTTTATTAATTAATTTACAGTCTTGTATGTTGGGATGCCACAATGTAATGAAATCCAAAGGAAAGAAAAATTGTGCATAGAAGTGATTTTAACATCATACTGTGTATTAATTTTTCTCACTATATGATTGAATAATTTTCGTTGAAAGAAATGTCATTTATGTTTCATAAAATAAATAACAGGTGGCGCTATGACTTGATTTAATTATTTAAACTATAATCAGTATCATCCACTTACGTTCAAGAGTGAATTCAGTTCTTCAGCACGATATTAAAATTCCAATTCATTAGCGTCATTTCATATTTTATTCTTAACACTTTCTGTAATTTTAAAGGAAAACTAATTTTTTTAAAATTTTTTACCTGAAAAGACAATTTATCACTGAATCTGGTCATTTCAGATTGGAACTCATAAAAATTTATATCTTTTTATATTATTTGAAATGTAGTAAATTATTTTTAGTATTTGGATGTTTTATTACAATTTATATTATTAGTTTGGACAAAAATAAGTTTAGAAATGCCATCATGCTGCTTTCCTCCACTTTGCTGTTTCAATTTGAATACTTTTATATAATAAGAATTCTAATGCTTTTATCATTATTAAATTAAAATTTACTAAAAATATTTTTTCTCACATTAAGCCATTAAAAGCTCAAACCAAAGGAAGAAAATGTTATTAAAATACTTATAAGATTTTTTTTTAAACATTAAAGTAATTATGTAGTAATCATTTTATGTTTTCACTTTTCTAATGGTAATATTTTTTTGTTAAAAGTTTGAAATAGCTGTTTTAAAATTTAACAGGAATATTAATAGCTATAATGCATTAAAAATTATTACAATATAAAAGGTTATTTCTGTATATGTTTTATTGGTATTTTTGTGTGTACCTTGCATTCTTTTATGATATAAACTAAGTTGGTAAAATTCTTCTAGATACAATGGGTTTGGCATGATTCCAACTTTTAAATCAACTTTACAGTTATTTTACCAACTTAAATGATTTCATTTTGCTTAATATTTGGTTTTTAAAAATCCAATCATGCTCAATCTCAAATTTAGATTTCATACTATTTTTGATTTTAAATATCAAAAATTTATATATTACGGAAATATAGCAAATCCAAACTCTAGAAACTAAATTTTATGTATCTCAAAAACATTACAAAAAACAAAACAAATGTAAAATAACTTTAAATAACAGTACTATTTTTAAACTTGGTTGATTAAATATACATAGCAAATTTTTCAACCATTTTTCTTTAATTAAAATCAAAGAAACAAATGCTTTAAAAATATATCTTGTATAACAATACCAAGAAGGTAAAAACAATTATGCTATCAATCTAAATCAAATATGTAAATAACATACATTTTTATGAAAATTCGAGATTCCAATTATCTGGACAGTTGTGATAACCTTAATAAAACATCCATTTCAATGCATTCAAGAACAATGCAATAATGCTAAACAAATAATTTGGTTTTCCAAATAACAGAGCAGTGGTGTTGAATTTAAGTAAAACGTTCATTGCTGTACAATTTAGTGCAGAAGAACAACAAACCAATGAACTGAATAAGTTAAGAAAATGATATACATTATTTTGAAAACTCGGTTTCTATTTAACAATGAATTACAGTTTACACTAAAACTAAATATATATTTCAAATATTTCTATACCAAATAAATTACATAAATTATTATACACACACAACTGTAATTTTAATTAAATAATATATTAAATAAAATACTCATCTATTCATCACTTATATATATATATATATATATATATATATATATATATATATATATATATATATATATATATATATATATATATATATATATATATATATATATATAGAAAAATTTGAACAAAAAGAAAATTTATCACCCTTCATATCTTTCACTAGCTAAATCCAAATATGAAAATTCAAATTCTTGCATTTAATTCACTTTGAAAATAAAATATTCATTCATATCTTTTCTTACTAAACAAATACAAAAATTTACAAAATTAAAAGATGTTTTATCTTTTAATATTTTTATAATTCATTCATAATTTTATAATTTTTTTCAGTTTTAATTATTATTTCCATCTTTTATAGTTTTTGTTGTATAAATATATTTATAATGATACCATTTATTTATTTAAAAATTATAAAAATATTCTTTAGTAATAAACCTTTATGTATCATTGAAATCCATATAATTTTTAAGTTAAATGCAATAAATTTATATATTTTGTTCATATTTTGCTGTGTAAATTTTAAATATTTTATTTATATATTTAGAAATGCTTCAAAAGGTATTCAGAGTGTCTTTGGAGCCATTCCCAGCTGATATTGAGTTGAAACATCCTCTATATATTGGATTATCAAAGTCAATTGTTGATAACTACTTCGTTGTAAAGAAAAAGTCATCTAATATTTTTAATGCTGTCTTAATGCATGATTATTCTGCTGTCTATTGTGCCTTGAAATGTCTCTTTGTCCAAGTACAAATTGTGGAATTACCACCTGCACTTCAAGATTCTGGTCACATTCCTCTGTATGTTACAGAGACGTTTCTTAAACATTATCATTATAGCTATGGGGAGAAATATTTTTTCAGATCTGTATCTTGTCATCATTTAGAAAAAGTTGTTTTTGGTGCTAAAACTACTGACTGTTTTGCTTGGTTCCAAAGTTCAGGAGAGAAAACAAAGTTAATTTTGAGAAGTTCACTTGATAAACTGCTTTGTCGTCAAGATGACATGCTTCTTGCAAACGTTCCAGTTTCTAATGACAGCAAATTTTCTATTGAAGATGTTATCACTTTAGATTGCCAGCCTTTCCGCCAAGGTCTGCTACAGTTGGACAGTTTACTTATAGTTGCTGATTTAAGAGATATTTTGAAAAACAGTTCTAAATTGCAAAAACATGATGATGAAAAACAAAATACTGTATTAGTAGACAAAAATGCCTTGAGTTTGATTAATTATACTAGCAGCAATTTCTTCGGACTTAGAATACCAAATACAGCAATTTCTGTTACTACCCCTTTTAGCAATACTTTAAAACTTTTATGTATCTTTGAAATTCATGTGATACCTAAGTCCAATGCTGATTTTGAAAGAGAACTTTTGAAAGTTCCAACTGCAATTGATCCCATGAATACTGTTTTCATATCATGTAATATAGCATCAAAACTTACTTTAAAAGATGGTTGTTGGATTAAAATAAATTTAATAGAACCTATGAAAACTCATAAGGGTAAAAGCCCTGTGGAAAACACTTTGTTTCCTGTTCACAGTTTTGCCTCACCTGAAGCAAATAAGGATGACATTAAGCCTTCTTATTCTTCAAGACTTGCACAAGTGTGTATTTTTTCCAATAACAAAGTTTTGAGGCATTATTTTCACAGTGATAAGATAGTGTATATATTTCCACTGTTATGGTTTAATTTAAATAAGCACCCTTCTATCTTGACACAACCAGATTTACGTCTTCAAATTGAGGTAAATATGAAAATTTTTAATTTATTTGGTGTAGTTTAAATTTTTTAAAATCTTGTACAACTTTTGAATTTTAAATATTTTTCTTTTCATGCAGTCACCTTTAAGGTTGCAAATTAAGGTATGCAATGTTTTAAAATATAGTTTTTAAAATGGGAAAAGTTTGGGTATTTTATGGACTCAATTGGCATGTTTTTCTTAGGTATTTGTCTTTTATCTGCTTACAGTGTACTAAAATTTTCCATAATAAAGAATTAAATGAGCAGAATTGAAAAATCATTTTTATTGTCTCATTAATTACTAAGTGTTATTATGTTAAATAACTTGTTTTTATGAATGGAAAAATACAGTATTAAATTATTTATATTGAGATAAAAATAAAGAGCAAATAAAGGAGAAAATATCTTTATTTTTCTGCTTATGTATTATTCTGATTATCTTAGTAAAAAAAAAAAAAAAAAAACTAAATGCTGAAATTTTAAAAATTTTTTTCAATATATGAGAAAAAACATCTATTATATTTGTATTTAAATAAACTTTATTTTTAATTCATATTTCAATTCTTATACATATATGTTTATGGAAAACTTATTCTAAAAATTTTAAAATTTGCATATACTGAAAAGAAAAATTATAAATTATGAGTTTATGAAATTACTAAGGCTTCACAGTCTCTTAATTGCAACATTTGGTAATACATCACTAGTTTTAATGATATATTTTTTCTCAGAAATGGTAAATTGGTTAAAATATAGGTATTTTTAAAATCAAACTTTGTGTATTATAAATATTTTATTCTATAACATTGTCTGACTTTAAATGTTTGGATCCAATAGTCTTATGTTTTAAAATCTTTTATGGTCAGTTTTATAGCAAAGCAATTGGATTTCTCTTTAATGACATTACCATCAATATGAATGTTCATTCTCTCATTTTTCACTGCTAAGCAAGCAAAGTTTTTTCCAGTTTAAGTTGTTTTGCTACTATATTTTCAAGCTGAAGCACTACTAATACCATTTCCTTTTTCAAGGATTTTTATTCTGAGTTTTTAAAATTGTCAGGAGGTTGTTCTTTGGGTTTTTGTTTTAAATATTTTTTTGTATACTTTTGAAAATTTTTGTTTCATTTCAGTTGATAAACGCATTTGTTTCTTCAACTGTGATAAATCATCATCAGATTCAACTCAGTTTATCTCGACTTGCAAAAGTTTCAGAAATTGAGATATTCAAATGAAACAAAACCAACTACAGAACAAGATTGCACAAACTTGTAAAGAGAATTTTTCTCCCTTTCTATGTTCTATGTATAAGGAGGAGAGAAATTTTTTTTCCCTTTCTGTGTCATTATGTGTGGGAACCACAGAAATAGAATTTAGAATCACTCTTTCCCATCAAATGTCATCAATTGCTTTGTTGTTCAAGAATGAATCAAATTCTTATACGTTATATAAAAAGCAGTCATAAAAAATTGAAAAAAATAACAGATCATAAAAAAACTATTTGTCAGAAACAAAAATTTCCAAAAAAGAGATTTTTCAAAACTTAAGTTTGTTAATGAGCTATACAATTTTTGTGTCTTTGGTGACAGGGTAGGGTCTAGCCCCTAATTCATAAAAACTGGAGTTCTTGTAAATTAAAGGTTTGTAAAAACAAGCGTGTACTATATATATCATTATCAAATGAATAGGAAAAAAAAAAACAAAACAGCATTTGATAATTATTTATTTAAATTTATTATATCTTTTAATATTCTATTATTTAAAGAAAACTTCATACTTAGGAAATGAAACACTGTATTTTAAAATAAGTATGATATCAATAATCCAATGTATACTAATTAAATTGTTTAAATAGATGACAGATTGTAAGTACTCTATAATATTATAAAGAATATATAAGAAATATTATTGACAAAAGATATTTTTCATCGCTTTTTAATAATTTCATTTAATTTTTTATAATGTTTATTATTATATATTTATGTCATATAATCTGAGAATATACTTAGTTTATAGTTAATTCATTCTTACAAGAATTAAAAAAATAATGTGCTTAGAACTAGTATATACAAAACTTAAATTCCTTGAAAAACTGATAAAATTTTTTTATTTCCACTCTTAAAGTTTATTGTATTTGAAAATTTTTCATATTTCTATTAAATTCAGAGTAATTTAATAAGTTTTTATTGGATTAAATTTAATGAGGGAATTGGTATAAAAAGCAATTTAATTTTACTTAAGTTCAATTGAGCATCTCACTAAATGTAAGTTTTTTTTGCCAGTTTTTATATTAATTTACAGTTTTCTTTGTGTAATACTTTATATTGAAATATGTGGTTATATTCATTCTTATAGCCTCTGGAAAGTACATTTGTGCCACCCAATGCAGTTGAGGCTTTTGCTAATCTTATCCAGTCTCCCAATTATGATGGCAAAGTTGGTTGTGATATAATGCTGACAAAGTATTTTGATATTCCTAGGTACTTAAATATATATTTTTAGTGTTTTTAATAAAATGTTTATTGAATTTTTTACTATACTGAAATTTTTTTTTATACTCTAGGTATGTTTGCAAAGGGGACATCTTTTCTACTGATTCTAAAGGTTTGTTCTTGTATAGAATATCTTACTTTTGTGTGTGGCATCCAATTTCAAATAAGATTATTTTTTAATTTTCTATTTTTCACCTTTTTATTTTAAATGAAATTTGCATTAATCAATATTTTGGATGACATTTATTTTTATTTTACAGAGCAATTAGATTTTCATCAAACAATTGTAGATGAGGAGCATGATAAATTAAAGTGAGCGTTTCTTGTGCCTTTTTTATTTTTACAGAAATATAAAAAAATATTTTTCTGTTTATTCATTTTAATAATTAATCTTAAGAAATCACCTGTAATTTCTAACCTTTAAAAACATTTCTTGGTTCCATCATATTCATACACAACACATGATCTTAGGTGCAGTTTTTAAAGAATAAAACTTACTCCTTAAAAGCTGTGATTAAAAAAGTTTATATCCTTAATATGTTTCTATCAGCTATATATGAAACAAAAACTGTAATCTTAGTAGTTGTGTTATTTACAAGTAGGAATGTTAAATCGTAGAAAAATTGATCTCAGCGCATTGTTTGATTATATTTAATGTATTGAACAGAAATAAAAATCGCTATTTACACAGCTATCATAGATTAAAAAATTTATGATTTTTGTAACATAATTATAAATATATGTAAATACATTTGCTTAAAATATGTAATATTTGTTTGAATACTCTAAAACAATTAGAATTGGTGATTTTTGATTATGTCAATTTGAATGCTCTACATTTCATTTTTTACATAAAATTTCTTGAAAGATAGCTTAATAACTTTTTCTTTTATTACTTGAAATAGAACCAACAGTTTAAATATTTGACATCACTTAATAATACTAATTAACTTTATATAATTGATTTATAAAATTAACTTTATGTAGATTGAAAGAATAGTATTTGTACAAGTTTATATTAAAAAAATAGACCAAGAATGGACATTTGAATCAATGCATTCATTGCGATTTAATATATAATTAATATAGATTATAAAGAATCAATATAAATATATTGAAATCAAATGTATAGTGCTTAATAACAAATATAAAGTGTTTAATAAATTTTGACTTAGCAATGTTAGTACATTTTCCAATGAAGTTAGAATTATGTTGCTAATATTAGTATCTATTAATATATTTAAAGCAGTTACTTTAAATACCATATTTTTCTGTATATAATCCATGGATTATGTGTTAAAAAACTTTGAATTTTGTTGTATATATTATACTTTGCTGTACATAATCTGATAAAAAAATTCTCCATCATAAAAGCTTAAAGCTTTTTAAAAAATACTATTTATATTTCATGAAATTAAATAACAGATGGTACTACAACTTGGCTAACTTATTTAATTTATAATCAGCTTTATCTAATTGCTTTTAAGCATGAATTCAGTTTGTAATAAAAATAAGTCAGTTGTTACCATAATTTTGGATTTTGTCTAGACCTGAATTACTTTATTCTGAAAGTATTCAAATTTGTATATCATCATATGGAAGCAAAAACTTATAAGCTAAATAGCAGATTTTAAACTGAAAGCCTTAAAGAAGACAAATAAAAAAAGGCATCAAGTATGTTAAAGTAAGATAAAAACAAAGCATGTGCAGTACTATAAAAAAATGCATCCAATGCACAAATCAAAAATAATCCATTTCTTTCATTTAACAAAGCAAATTTATTTTTAAAAAATTTGTCTAACCGCATTTTAAAAGTCTTTAAAAATAAAAATTGACAAGTTTTTATAGCTTTTTGAAATGATTGATCTCGTTTTCTTCTCAATTTATCACACTTTGTGATAAGGTTTTTTTTTTGGATTCAAACAAATATTTTTCCTTATAAATGTTTTTTTCTTTTCAATTTATTACATTTTAAATCACTCTTATCTCTTTTCTTATTTTACCTAACACCCACAAGGTCAGCTTTATATATTTTCGACGATTTGCTGGAAAAATCGCCATGAATTATACGCCTTTGCAGATTATGTGACATTTTTTTCTCTTTTACTTAGAAAAAAGGTTTTGTGGATAATACAGTAATTTAACTTGATAAATTTAAAGGCTAAAATATAAAGTATTTCAGTCAGAAAATTTTAAGTATTTCTGACTGAAATACTTAAAACCTATTAATATATGTATTGTTATTAATAATGCTTTAATTTGTTATTAACCCCTTAACGCATTTGCCCGTGTCTCACACGGGCGAAAGTTTCCGGTAAATTTGCACATGCCCGTGTCTCACACGGGCGTCCTTGTATCTCGCGTTATTTTATTTCTAATGCTCGTCTGAGATCCGTTCCAGTAAAAATAAATAGGCTAGATTATAATTAAACTTATTTGACATAGATGGCACCACTATTCAGCAGTTTTCTTGTGTAAACCAGGTGGCGCATTTTGATGATTAGCTATAAGTTTGCTAGGAATTCTTTGTTATAAAGCAGTCGTTTGGTGTATATATCTGTGGTAATATATCCATTTTTATTACGTTCAGAAAAGATTATTATTCAGAAAAGAAAGCGGCCCCTTGTAGAAATTGCGCCGTTTGTTGCAGTAAAAGGGATGAGAGGGGTAAAAAGATAAGGAAAGAAACAAGATACTATTGTAGGAATTGTAATGTTGGACTTTGCGCAGTACCATGCTTCATGTATATCACACCAAACTGAATTTTTAGTCAATTTTATGTATGAAAATTTGATTTAATTTGATTTTAATAACTTGAATTCAAAATAAACATGCAATCAAATCGTTTTCACTTTGTATAATATATATATATATTTTTAAATTAGCCTATACTTGTACCCCTGTATGTTGTCTTTTCTAATACAAAGGAGCGTAAAAAAAGACAACTTTAAGTGAAATTATTCCAAAATTAAAAATAAGATTTTTTAATTAAATTTTTAGTTAAAAATTACTTTTATTTGTCGATTATGTCTTAAAATGCACTAGAGAATATGATTATGCAAGAAAAAAAATAGGTGATTTTTTGACCGAAAATTAGAAATTAATGTGTGCCTTAAGGGGTTAATAATTGTTCTGAATATATATTTTGAAACAATGTAATTTTTCACATAGATATTGTTTATTTTTCTTAAATCAATTTTTAGATCATATGTCTGAGTTATAAGAGCAATAGTGTTAAATATGCTTACATTTTAACAATATTTAAGTGAGTTTTAAATATTTTTTTTAAAAAAAAAATAATATATATTATTATTTAAGACAATTTTTTGTGGTAGGTCACCTGCTGTTCATTTTTGTATCTCAGCAATTGAAGGAGACAAAGAAGAATTACCAGGATTTTTGTTAAGTAATCGAAATTCACGATTGTATAGAGTAAGTTGATTATGTTGTATTCTTTTATGAACATTAAGTGTCTTAAGTGTATGCATTGTGAAGAAACAATGCTAAAGGCGTGCAGCTTGCGAGACAGATGCCAAATTTTATTTAGAGCAAAAATGTTATTTAAAATGTCAGTCGGAGAGGGTGCTGAAATACTGAATGGGGCAACAATTCATTTCATTCATGCAATAACAAGTATTCAACATGATCATAAAGAGTGTGTATCATGTGATCATGAGTATTCAACATGATCAATAGCTCCTTCATAAAGCTGATTGTGAATAACATTTCTCTTTGTTTTAATGCAGGGATGAATTATCCTATAGAAGAATGAGATAATGGGCACTGGTTACTGTGTAAGTTTTCCTGCCATATTCTTAAAAAGAGGATAGTCCAATAATAAAATGATGGGATTCAGTTTTGAATTTAGATGTTTCTAGAAAAAAAATCCAACTTTTTTTGTGATTGTTTTGTTACAAACCACACATTTTTAACATATTGCTTTTTTTTACATTTTTCAAAGTTTAATGAACTTTTGCCTTATTTGGTATATAGGAAAAGTAGTAATATTTTTTTTAAATAGTAGCTAATGTGGGATAGAATTATCTTAGTTTGATGAATCTCAATTAATTCTGCTTGTGAAAAACTTAAAATACAGTAGAATCTGTTTATAACAACATGGGACTAGGAAAAAGTTGTTATATATAGTTTATCATTGAAGACAGTTTGATTTCTCTTTCTCTATTTGATTTATCTTAAAAATTATGTTGATTTTATCTTAATTTTATTTTTTGTTTTGATTCTAATAATAATATTTTTTAATAAAATTTCTTAAATTTTTTACTATTTTATCTTGAAAAAAATTGTAAAAAATATTATAAAATTGTAAAATTATTGTAATATTATAAAATTGTAAAATTATTGTAATATTATAAACAAATACATAGTGATATTATAAACAATAATGTAAAAATTGTATAATAAAATTGTAAAATTAAAAGAATAAATTCTGCTTTACATATTTTTATAAGAAATAAGTTTATATAACATTTATAAAAAAAGAAACCTAAGTATAATTTTGTTTTACAGTAACTTTATAAAAATGATCGTGTATTGAAAAATCTGTTAATTTACTTATTTATTAAACGAATGACACTTACATACACATATATTTAAGTTCATATAAAGAACCAAATGAACATTAGAAGCATAAGGTAATGTTAAAACTGTGTTCAAATAATAAAAAATAGATATTTCATAGCAGAAATCTGTGAACAATCAATGTTTCTTCTTTATCACAGTGGTAACCATCAGTTATATATGCAATAATTTCTTCTTCACATTATTAGTTAAAACAATATTGTGCTCATGAAATTATGAATTCAAACATTAGCTGGAAAATGCAATTCAGAAGAATTTTGATTACCACAAATAGAAATGAATAAACTAGCATAATCTCCTTTTTATTTTTTATCTATTTTTGTAGAATTAATACTGCTATTCTAACATTTTTCCTTTGAAAATTTCCTCCAATAATTTTAAATTATTATAGGGAAATTTTAATATATTAATTTAAAATTATGGAGGAGAAAATTTCGGTTATCAAAGAAAAAATGTCATAATATCAGTATGAATGCTACAAAAATAAATTAATCTGTCTGGCAAAATTCTAACTTCCAAAAATCCATTTACAACTATTTTTTATCAACTTCAATAAGATTTAGAAATTTGTTATCCAGTTTGAAAATTATATTTTAAACTAATCTTTTATACTTTTAACATTTTGTATTCAAACAATGTCCAAAATTGAAAGTTGTGAGAATGTTGTACAATTTGATGGAAATAAAAAAGTGTTTTTTAAGTTTTAAAGAAAGGTAGAGATGAAAATAGTCATGTGCGCGCACACATACACAAAACTGTCCATAATAACTGCAACTCTCTGTATCATTTCCATTTCCCTATTAGCAATTTGTAGCCCATAATTATAAGTATTCTCCATAATCTATATATTTTTTTTATGGGTCTCTTGTAGTTAACCCCTAAACTTTTGACATTTAAAAAACATTTTGTTTATGCAAATTTTAAAATAATTAAAGGCTTTTACTTAACAATTCCTGAACTGTCAGCTTCTGCTTCGGTTTCATTCGATTTTTGTGTTTTCACTTTTAAATAACATGACTGTTCAACATGAGCATGTAAAATAACCAATTTCATCTTCTTTATACACATTATCAAAAGAATAAATAACCTTTATCATCTCCACCTTTTAAATGATATAGTATTATTAACAGAAGTTCATTTTCTTTTGCTATAGTAACTGTCTTAAAAATTATGGCATGTTATTAAAGAATAGTGATATAAATCCTCATTTATTAACTTTAAAATCATTGTCAATTAAAAAAGCATTTTTTAAAAAATTTTTATGAACTCATTATTTACTTATAAGCATTTACTTATGTGTGTTTATTTTATGGAAACATCTTTGGGCATTTTATCAATATCTTCATTTACAGCACATATAAATCATTTCCCAACTATTTTACTTTTTTCCAACCTCTTCAGTGTTGGATTCAAAGGGAATTTTTGGTTGTCTTGATGGGTACAAAAAAATAACATGCTGTCTGGATTTGTCATGTGGACCACTATTTATCCTCTCTGATATAAAAAATGTCTACAAAGAAATATTAAAGTTAAAAAGTCAACATTGAAGTGAAATTCTCAAAATCTAATTTTACATTTGGCATCTTAAAGATGAATAAAAATGATAAAATGCATTACAAAATTTAGAAAGAGTTAAAAATAGTAGGGAGTAGTTAAAAATAGTAAGAGATTATATACACAATGATTTGTTCAGTCTCAGAATGATTTGAGTGAAACGATTCTGTTGAGGTCATTCATTGTACATAAATGTGTTATAAACAATACTTATATACACAGATTTTTTGTATAAGTAATACATATGCAAGTTTGCAAATATTATCAGAATTTTAAAATTGACATTTGGCTTACATAACTTTTGACAAGAAAATTTTTTTTGTATTTTTACAGATTCAATCAAAAGTGACACCAGATTAATCATCCATCTATTTTATCTAAAAAAAAAAAGCTTATATTTAAAAGAACTTTAAAATCATCAATAAGAAAAAGTTACATAATTAAGAAAAATGTATAATTATTTATGAATGAAATTTTTTACTGTAAGGACCTTATCATTCATTTGTAGTAAATTCTGCTTATTAAAAATTTCAGATTTTTTAGTGAACTTTTATCATGATCATTTGAACCAAACTATTATTTCTTTTGTTAAGTTGAATTAAGTCTTTGGAGTTTTTTACTTTATTTTTAGAAAGTATATATTAGTTATATTTACAAAATTGTATATATGACTATGTTGCATTTCTTTGTTACAAAATTCATAGAACTTTGTGTTAAGAATTTTGTTTGATATTAGTTAGGTACAAGGCAAAGTTATATACCGGTGACTATGGATACATATTACTCTTCTACTCCCTACCATCCTATCTGGAATTCTACTTCAGAAGGGTTGGCTCATTATGTTACACTCCTACAGGATATCATTTTGCCGTTTTTAAAATTATAGTAAGTAAAATTGATTAAAAATGATTGGATATATATCTTTGATCAAGCAGGAGTTGTAGCACTGATTTTAAGAGTTTGGGTTTTTTTTTTTTAAATATGTATTTTTTAATAAAGTAAGTGACATTAAGTTTCTAATATTTATTTATATAGTATTTATGCGCTAAGTAAATATAATTAAATATTAAAAATCCCATGATTTAAAATCAAAAATTGTGTGATGTTGAGATATTTGAGGTTGGATATTGAGCAAGCAATTTATATTCAAAGCTAGAGATTGAGGGAACAAATGGTATTCAAAGTTAAAGATTGAAGGAACAAGTGATATTTAAAGTTGGAAATTGAATGTGATTGCAAATGTAAAAGCCAAAGATAGCACAAAGTTGCATAATTTAGGTTAATGAGAAAACTGCAGCATTGGATACACAAATTGGAAATTACACCCAAGCAGTACCAAATTGTAGAATTTTACTGAGAAAAACATATTTGTGTTAAGCTTACAAAAAGGAAAAAAATAAATCAATTAAAAAGTAAACTTTTATAGTTAATTTATTTCATTTTCTAAACATGATGTAACTTTTCTGAACAGTTTGTCTGTTTTGCATTGAATTTTAAAATTTATAACTTTGAAAAGTTAAAAGGTAATCTGGATACCCTATTTTAATATTACACTTATAATTAAAATTTTTTTAAATATTTTTTTATTAACCGTGGTTACTGGGTGACTAACCCTTCACCACAACAAAGCTGGGAACTACGACTCATTTATTGTTACTTGGTGGGAACCTGTGAATCAAGTAATGATGGGGAGTAGCGTTACCCACACCACAAATCTGCTTATGGGGTGGACCACATTCATACATCATCTCAGAAGAAAGAACAGAGGAAAACAGAGAGAATAAAACATTCATGCCTGTGCTGGGATTCGAACCCTGGCCAAGAGATTAACAAACATAAAAAAAATTGAAGAATTACATATTCATAGATATTCATTAGATCAATTTTTCAAAATAGGATCAGATTTCCGGTTTTAAAATTTGAGGCATTTGTTTTGTTTTATTTATCACATTGACTTTTTTTTCAAAACAATATAACCCAGTGTTGTTTAACATTATCAACACATTCTATTCACCAAAATATTTTGTGAATTTTTAATTAAAGGACATATTTTTAACATTATTTGATATGCTCAAAGTTAAAATTGGTGTGTTAATTATAAAGGATTGATTTTTAGGATACATTATATATATGCTGAAATATATATAATATATAAAATATGTATACAGAATATATGAATATTCATTTTTACCTATGTATTAATATATGTATTGTTATTAATAATGCTTTAATTTGTTAATTATCTTGTTTTAATTTGTTAAATTTATTGTGTAAATAATGCTAATAGCTAGTAAAAAACTGAACACAAAATAATGAAATTTTATTTTTTTCAGTGATAAGAAATGTCACCTTAGTTCAAACATATTATTTTCAGGACCACCTTGTTGTGGTAAAACTACTGTTGTCAAAGCTGTTAGTAGATGTCTTAATCTTCATTTGTATCAGGTATAATAATCCATTAAAAATTATTTTTATTTTCTTAAAAAGCCTAAAAGTTTTAAAATCTCACATTGTGTATTATTTGCTTAAGACATTAAAATGGGATATATTATCAAGCAGTATGCTAGATTGTGTTGAGTATATTCTAAAAATATTTTGCAATGGCTTTTCCTTCTCTTTAAAATTCTAAAAGTAATATTTTGTGCAGTGATATATAAGCTATGTAAAATTTCACTAAGAAATTTTCTATATAATTTAAGATCTTGTAAAAATGTTTTAGATGCATGTTTATGTAGGAAAATTTAATGTTTGAAGAATAATCAGTATTACAAACTTTCATTATAATATAGAAGTTTCTGGGCATAGTTGTCAGTAGCAAATTTAACCCACATTGCTTAAACCAGAAAGTTAAATTTATATTTAAAAATCCACTTTCTTTAATTTGGTGTAATATTATTAAATTACTCAATGTATTGTTACTTTAATTTCATTTGTGATAATTATTGTATGTTTTATTTTGTGTAGTCCATTATTTCAATAAAGAAATAGTTTTAAATACTTTATAAATTTATATGTATTTTCTTTGACTTTCTTGTAATTTCTAAATTTCTGTTATATGTGAGAAAGTACTTTTAGTTTACAATTAAAAATTTGAATTTAAAGTTTTCTTCATTCATACTAAATTTTGTCATTTCATAAATATTGTAAAATACCAGGAAAATACTAAACAAATAGCATAAGCAGTAAATTATGTGTAATTAGAAGCAAAAATGCTTATTGTTTTGCATATGGAATGGATAAACTTAAGTAATTAATCTAAAAATTTATTTTTTAAAATATCTCAATTTAAAATGGGCTTTACTAGCAATTGGGATTATGCTTGTAATATAATATATACACTGGCATGCAAAACCTATGTATCAGTATAAATTTTAAGTAAATAGACATGAAACTACAGAAAAAGGGTTTTTCTAAATCGTATAATGAACATGAAATTCCATATGCAGATCATGCATATGCTAATGTCAAAAACAAAACATCACTAGTGACATGAGCGTATGAAAAATGTTTGTTCATGAAAAATGTTTGTTCAGTTCAAGTCTACAGCAAAAGAAAGACTCGAGTTGCAACTAGAGATATTGCTGCAAGTGCAAGTGAGTTCTTTCATGTATTATGGTAGAAGAAATCACCTGGTTGATTTCACATATGAAAGAATGATTGGAAAGCTGGAAGATGAGCATAGTGGGACCAATGTAGTTGAAGAGTTTTACCTTAGGTACAGTTTTTAGAAATGCGGTGGTAGCCACCCTATGAAAGAAATTACAATGAATGTGACCTATATATCTTCCTATAAGTGAAAACAGTCCGAAACCACTTAACAAGTACCACTGCTCATCTGTGCAGCAACAGGTGGGCAAGTGTAGCAGTTTTCTGTTTCCAGATGCCTTCACAACAGTGACCTATTTACTGCATCATTTAGAAAATTGGCCTTCATTTTATTACATATTTTGGTGCAAGGAGCACAAAAACTGGACATCTCATCAATGGAGTCAAGATCTTTTACGGATTTCAATTATTCCAGTGTCACAAGCATTTCTCAATATTAGGTGGTTTGGAGAGAGAGATTAGGACACTTTTTTTTTTTATCCCAGTACCATCACAAAAAGAGACAGCTGTGTTTGTTTTGGATTTGTCATGTGAGGAAGCATTATGCTGAAAAGATGGATCGAGTTCCACATTTTTTATAGTTGTTCTGTAACTGGAGAGTCTTATTGTAAAGCGATTCTTTGCTGTTATGAGTGGCATTGGAGTGGACTTAGTTTTTAAGTGCCGGGTCACACTGGATTCCTACTGTTCAGCAGTTACTAGAAAGGGAAAATGTCACTCTAATGAACTGGCCAACATATCCCCCTGGTTTAAATCCCATAGCACCCCCTAAAGAACTATGACATCTTTTGGGAAATACCCAATTACTGAAACTGATGCTGATATAGGAACAGACACTCTTACTGCAAGAACTATAGAACAATCTAGTACTGAGCATGGAGCGATAATGTGAAGCAACCTTTTCAGTAAGAAAGAGGCATATTTCATACTAAAGAACATGTGCTTTACTTTTTCCTCTTGGATGAACAATCATGTCTAATGATACTGTAATTGCAATAAAGTCTTTTGTTGGATTCTATACTGTATGAATTGCATTCACTTTTTAGCAACTATGTTTTTACTATCATTTATTTACAAAATGCTGTATTTCATTTCTGAATTTCATGTCTCTCAGATAATTTGTCATGGCAAAAGAAGGGGGAAAAAAACTTAAATTTTGTTACAATAATATATTTTAATTCAGACTTTTTTTCCTAATTTTTTTTTGCTCTTTTTCGTGTTACTTAGTGCTATTCTATGCTTGTGAAAAATATTTTTATGATTCTTCATTGGATTTTATTAAATTATAAAAATAATTTTTATGATTTAAAAGCATTTGATTTTTAATAAAGTTTGCGTTTTACTTCTTGACTGTTTATTCTTGGTTAAATACATTGGGTGATGATGCCTTCTTTTTTGTTTTTGAATTGGTTCATGATGGTCTCTTATGTATTAAGAATGAAACTTTTAATTTTTAATATGAGATATTTATCATTGCTTATAATGATAAGGTGTTAGTTTATTTTTTTATCTGCTACAATCATTTTATTTATCTTAAATTTAGACATATGAATTTTATTACTTATCCAAATAAAAGTTCAAAACTTTGATATCTTTATTGTAATGAAAATATATGAAGTAAGAAAAAAATAAATGAAACATTTTCTTCTTTCTGCTCAAACTTGATGCATTGTTATGGTACTGGATTTACAATTTTTCTTTAATTTTTCTTAATTAAATAGCTTAAACTTTGCTATCCCAAGTTATTAGTGTTTTGCTGTGTCTATTGTCGCCAAATAATAATTCATTAATTTAATTTAGAATTATTATTGGAGGTATTTAAATATATATTTTCTCAATTAATCATTTTGCCTGATTGTATATTTACAGTTTTTTAGTTTCAAATGCTATTTTTAATTTGTACATATTTTTTCTTAAGTCAGAAAACAGATATGAATGTTTTGCTTTATACTTATTGAATATGAATCTTTACACACTGTATTTATGGATGTAAATATTTATATGCAATGTATATTATATAAACTATATCATGTAGATAAAAAGTTCCAAATATGTGCACATTGGTATGTAAATTTAGGTATTTTAATGTTGTTTACGAGTCTTTTATATCAAAATAAATTTTCACAAACTTAACTATTATTTGAAACTTAAAGTAATTTGTTATCTTGTGAAAATGTGCATAATATTGTATTTAACTGCCAAATCTAAAATTAAATTACCCACATTTTGCAGGTTAATTGCCATGAATTGGTTGGGGAAATAGCTGCTGTGACTGAAGCTAGATTGAAAAATAAAATTGAAAAAGGTAATATCTGTTTTATTATGAAAGTATTTCAAATTATTACATAAATCATTCAAAGCAATTAAAATCTTAACAAACCCATTATTTTAGTGATATCAAGAAGAGAAATCTAATGGTAAAATTTATTGCTGCTAAGTTAAAAGGTTAATTTCTTGCAATAACCAATGCTAAGATATTATGTTTCAACTTTTTTCAGCCTTCAATTTTATTACTTGATTGGGATTGGAAACTTATTCTGCGAATCCGACTTGATGGGTTTTATACTAAGTTGATGGATACCATCGATCATTTAAAAGATTAGATTTTATGGTCATGATAAAGAAATTACATAAATTTATAAAGACAATAATATAATATATATAAAACATAAAGATAAATTAATGTAATACATTTAAAAACAAAAAATTTCAAATGAATAATGTTAAGATGTAACATTGACTCTCAAAAGGAACTTTCTAAACCCTCTTAAAAAAAGAGCTAAATCTCGAGGTGGAACAGGTTGGTGGTTCTTTTTTTATATAAATAATTTATTTAATTTTCATTAAAATTTCTTTAGAAACGTTATAGGATTTTTTTAAAGTAAATTATTTTGTGCATGATAAATATTTCTATAAGATTTTATCTATAATTTGTATGGAAAATATGAAGTCTTGAAAATGTCTGTTTTCTTTTTTTATATAGGTGAATTAAATTTTTTTGTATAAAGAAACATTAAATATAGCAAAATGATTATTAAAATTTATTATAAAGAAAAATATTTATTTTATATTTGATTTTCATTACTAATTCATAATCTGTATTAAAATCTTTTCAGTGATTATTCAGAAAAGATAATTTAAAAGCCACTAGTGTTTCTAAAAGTAATGCATTCATTTGTACTTTTTCTAGAAATACTATGGGCTACTTTTTTCTTGTGTTTCATGATACTTCATCTGAAAATGTTGTTGTTTTCAGCAAATTTTAATATTGTTGGGCATTTTGATTTGTGTCTAAAAATTGCCTCTGCTTATTTTAAAGAATTTAGCATAGTACTTCCTCTGCAATGTTTTAAAAAATATTGGTGTGAAATTTCATTTGTATCTAAGAATTCGCTGTGGATATTTTCTTTAAGTTTATCATAGACATTCAATAATAGTATATTATATATAACCTTAGTTTAGTATTTAAGTAATCGCTGTTCCAATTGATATAAGCTGCACAAATTTTCTGTAAAATACTAATTATTAGTTATTTTATACCATGTGTATACCAAATTTTTACATCTATGTTTTTTCATTTAAGAAAACAAATGCATTTGTTCTTTTAATGACATAATAATAAATGATAATAATAATAATATGTGATTAATAATAAATGACTTGACATGTCAAGTCATATATTATTTTTCAATTTATATTTTAAAGAATAAAAATTACTAAGGATTAGTAAATACAATGTTCATATAATAATCACACAAAACACAGTTGCCAAGTTGTTTTTATTTCAACTAGCTTTGATTATTCTTATGATATTATATATTCATTTTCTACATTTTGATTTATTTTATCTAATTATATTTTTAATTTTGGATTCTTGTAGTGGAACTAAATTATTAATTTTATAAAAAATGATTTAAAAATATTTTAAATATTAAATTTTATAACCCATTTTCATGCATTTAAATTTTTATTAAATAATTTTTTTTTAGCAAACTATGATATTTTGAGAAAAGTGATGATAGATAAAAGAATTTTTCCACTAATTATTTAATTTTAATTTTGTTATTTAAACAACTTTAAAATGAAATAATTAGTGGAAAGAGTTAAAAAAATTTCAGTAATTTTACTCTTTTCATATGTTACAAATATAACTTAATCAGTTCATTATATTATTAAACTAATCTTGGAACAGTTTGATTATATGTTATTTAAAAATTAATTTTTTACAGTTGAACTTTTTGTTTAAATATATTTTAAGATTTTCATTTATGTTGATTGTATTAATATATATTTTATTTCATATTAATTTCATTTCAATTTTATATTAATCATATTTTTGTTAGTACTACATAATTTACATTTGAATAGAGACCATTTGAAATATTGTAGAATAAATTTGAGTCAGTTGTATAGTTTGAAGTAAAAGTATAGTTTTTCTTTTGACTCAAAACTTGTACTTATTAATGTTTGACAATTCTTTATTCATTGTGCTTACTTTTTATTTGAGGTTAATTTGTTATTTTTTATTATTAGGTTTGACATATTCACCCTGTATAATATTATTAAAAAATGTCCATTTTATTGGAAAAGAAAAAGAAAATGGTGCAGAAGGTAGATATTTTTTATTATTTATTATGTAAAAGATGTGTAAATTTGATGATGCCATTGTATCCTAATTTACTATTTATTGGTTATAAATTTCTTTTAATAATTGAAAAAATTCAATAAAAATATTGGATTATATATAATCTAAGTGTGATATTCTCAATGATTTTTCACTTTTTAAAAACATTTTTATGTTTTATGCTTTCAAAACACATTCCTTCTTAAAGTGTTTTTTTAGTTAAAATAATTCTATATTTCTATAAACATTTAATATATATATAGTGCATATCTTTTTGATCATCAACAAATATTTCAAAAAATTAATTAATTTTAGTAAGTTAATTTTAAATACTAATTTCTTTAACATAAAAGTATAAATTGATTCTTACATGAGAAAAATATTTATAAATTGAAAACTATCAGTGTAAAAATTTAAATTGTAAATTTTTAACAATGATTGTATATATATATCTTTAATAAATCTAAAATAGAAATTTACTTTAGAATTTTTTTTATTTGCTTTTATATTTGAAATTGCTTAGTATTTTTTAAAATTGTATTTGTACTAAGTAATTACTTTTTTGAAGAATTTAGTTTGAAAATATTTTTTGGGAGACAATTTTAGTTTATTTTATAGCATTAAATAATATTGATACTTTTTAATATTACTAGAACAATTTTTTTTAAAAAAATGATTTTTTTTTATCTGATAAATAATTAAAATCTGCTACCATAAAATAATGATTCAGAATAAGAGGTATAATTTAATTAAAAAGAAAATTATTATGGAATTTCAAATATTAATAGTTTATGATATGACTCATAATTCTCAGGCTTTTTTAAATTTTGATGACTCATAAGTAAATATTCATGTATATTGATTAAATCATGTTAAAAAATGTGTAATAATTTATTTCGAGTTGAAGTAATCCACTTGGTTTTTAGCTGTCATATATGATACATTCAAACTTTGTTTAAGTGTGTTATTGATGACCTTTTCAGTAATGGATAAAAATTTTGCTTAAGTTATCTCTTTATTATAGCTTCATGCAATAAAATTAATGTATTTTAAAACAAAAATGTTATATAACTTTTTGTTTTAAATGAGGAATATTATATCCTAATTTCATGTTCTAAAATAAATGTTTTTTTAAAGAAAAGCTGTTAAACTATGATAAAAATTTATTGTATAAACTATAATTAAAATTGTTCTTTTTTATTATAATTTATGGAGTGAAATGAATGCAATTTGAAATGAAATTGTTTCTGAAGCTGTTTTCCTATTAGAGTTTCATGTAATAAACTGAATATAATTAAAAACAAATATCACTTTTTGTCCATGAAAAACATTATAATTAGCAGTCTGATTATATGTAGTGTCATACTTTACAATGGAATTACTACAAATGTGGCTTATTAGTGATTTATAATATAAAATTTTACCATTAAAATAGATGCAATAGGAAAATGTTCATAACAAAAATTGTAAACCTTCACTGGTTCAAATGCTACAGTTTGGGCAGTTATTATACTTTGTTATTTGAATTGTACAAGCATGCAGTCATTGCATTTATGAAATATTATTCTAAAAAGGGTAAAACATTGAATTTTATTTAAAATAAAATACATCATAATTTTAAAATGTTAAAATAACCAAGCAAATAATAATTTATTTATTATGAAAAATATTTTCAACTATAGATTCCAGAGTCACACAGTCTTTAGCTACACTTTTAAAAGAAGTAAATAGTTATGGCAATGAAAAACCTGTAGTTGTGATTGGAACCACAACAACTGGCAAACTCAACAATAATTTGATGACAGCCTTTTTGCATTCTGTTGAAATGAAGGTATGTTAAAGTACTAACAATTCTGTTGTTCTATTATGTTTTAAGGGTTAGATATTTATATCTATCTATGTATGTATATATTTTTCTAGAACATTATGCTAATTTCTGAATTATTCGTTTACGGATCATTTTCAAAATTTGGTGCCATTTGGTGTCCACTTGCAACATATTTTTTTAAATAAAATTTATAAAATTTAAAATGATTTTTCTTTTTATCATGCATTTTAACAGACAGATCCTATTAGATAAACAATAAAAATTAAAGAATATCGTTTGATATTTTTCCTTTTATTTAGAAATGAATTGAGAAGAAACAAAAATTTGACTGTCCAAATTATAAAATACTGAATGTCTTTTGCAGAATTACTTTTCAAAATCGTACTTTGACATATTTTATTACAATGAAGTAACTCTAAATTATGTTATAAAAAGGGTTTAATAACTTTCATTTAAGAATATAATGATTTTAACTAATTAAAAGCAGACGTCCAGACATAGATATCATGTTTTTTTATCATAAATTATTTGCAAACTTTTAAGCAGTAAATTTGAAATTTGAGAATGGTAATGCTTTTATACCAATGAAACAATCAATAAAAAAGAAATGCAAGCAGCCATCTGGAGTTTTTAATGTTTTGTTTAAGACGAAGAGATCTTTTTTGTTGTAAGTATTTTTACCACAATTTGTATGTCATGCATATTATTTTAATTATTTGTATTAAATAAATTTATTTATTTATGTATTCAAATAATTTATTTAGATTTTAAATACTTTATTCTAAATTAAAATGTATTTTGAAATTTTCATGAAATTATTTCTTTTATATATCTTAGCCTTTTTAAAGAGAACTTTCATATAGAAATTCTTAAGTATTTTCAACATGACCTAGTATTAGGAAAGCACTTTCCAGAGTTGAAGGTTGCAGATTCAATCCCAGTCACTTTGAGTAAAGGAAACGTTATGTTGCATTTCTGCCTTTTCATGCGAATTTGTCACTGAAGTGCGTGGGAGTTTTCTTAGATTTTCCCCTTATTATATGGGAATATGACTAACTATGAATATATGAAAAGCTTAAAAATATTTTTAAAAGATATGCATGGAAAAAAATTACCTGTGTTAAATTATTTAAGCTGTGTTTTAGCTATCAGTTTATTTTAAACTGAAAAATAACTTTTCACTCATGAAAATAATGTATTTAAATTTTAAATTAAAAATAAAAAAATAGCACAAGTATTGCTTGCATAAGCTATAATATGCTTGCTATTCACTCTATATTTTAATGAGATTTATTGTATTAATACTATAATTGTTTCTAAATTCCTATGCAGGCTCCTACTGAAGAAGAAAGATCTTTGCTTTTGCAAGATTTGTTAACAGTTTGTGATGTTGGAAATGATGTCTCCACTCGTTATTTAGCTCAAAGAACAGCTGTAAGTTTCATTATCCTAATTTCCTTTGTAATCTTTTATGAATCTTCTAAGTAATTCTGAATCTTGAATATAACTGATTTTGCAGAAATATTCAATTTTTTTATTCAATCTATTTTATAAAAATATAAAAGATTATGAACATTTTAAATTGAATGGTCTTATTGAAATTAAAAAATGTATTGTTATGTAAATAAAATGTATATATTTTGAGTTAAACTTAAAAAGGAAAAGTATCCATTAAATATCAGAAAGACATTGACATTACTTATTTTGTTTAATGAAAATTAACATAAAAATACTATTTTCCATTTTTACCAGAAAGATATCTAGTGAATTTCTTAGCAGTAATGAGAAGAATACGGCCACTAGCATTACAAAGTTTGTGGTGAAAATTTACTTTTCATGTGGAACAAATTAATTTCTTACTATGTAAAGCTATGTTTGAGTTGATGACATAAATGTTATAATATTCTGGCCACCTATTCAAAGCTCATTCCTACAGATATTGAAATTTAAATAAGTTATATACAATATTACCAGTAAGAGAATATGTAATAAACTTTAAATTAAAGAGTGATAAAATATTGAATTGAATATTATCTGAGTTTATGTATCTAATATAATTATAGTACTTCTATTTATGCTTAAATAATGTTTTTATTTGTTTGTCACATGAATATATTTATAATATTAAGAGAATTATAGACAGTATCTTGCTATTATAATTAGACTATTATCTCCTTTCACTTTTTGAATGATATATTTTATTTTTGTAAAAATAATTCTCCATTTTTTTAGTGCTTTCCAATTTTTAAAAAATTAAAAAAATAAATTATAAAATACTAATACTATAGCAAAAATCATCAATTTAAAATTTTAATTATTTATCTTTTAATTATAAGATAGAAAAATTGGTTATTGGTATATTTTTTATAAATTTTTGTCAACCAACAAAAAGCAAGAATTTTCTTTTATGATTTCATTATAAAAATTTCATTTCTTTAAATTAGTGATAAAATTTCTGTTTTATTATTTATAATTATAAAACAAATTCATTGCTAAAATAATTAATTAAATAAAATTTTAGTTAATATTAATTTTTATATTTTTGAAGAGAAAACAAAATAGGATATTTTTATTAATGGTAGATATTTTTTTTCAATTCACAGTCACTTTGGCTTACATTATTATATTTTACAGTTAAATATCGATAATATTTTACTTCAGGATGAAATAATAAATTACATTGATGTTTATCTTACAATTATTTGGTATACAATTACTTAGTTACTAATGTAGTTAATTGAAGTTTAAAAGTGTTAATTTTTATAATTAATTTTTATCATTAATTTTGATTTTTTTTATATTTTTAAAATGTTTAAATAATAATAATATAGTGTGCACATTATACATCTATGTACATCTATAATGTAAATTTTTTTATGCATTATTTCAATTGTCATTTAATGAATTCATTGTTAGATAATAAATTTAGAATCATAAAAATTTTTATTATCACTTAGCTTTATGTGTGTAATTTCTTATCCTCTAATTTAAATCCTGTTATGAATAGAATATGATAAATAATGTTGATATGAATTGTTAAATTAATTAGATAATTTACATCAAATTGCATTTATGTAAATGATTTATATTAAATATAGTGTTCTAAATTAGATTGTTTTAGTTCCTGTATTTAATATAATTCTATATGAATATTTTATTTTCAGGGTTTTGTTTTAGGAGATTTATGTGAACTTGTAAATCAGGCTTTAATGAATGCATATAGTAGGATCAGAAAATTTGTGTAAGCTTTTATTATAAAAATATCTATATTTTAATAATTTTATTTACTATTGATATGTTTTTAATTATATTTCTCTTAAATTTAAACTGCTTATGTTGTGAGAACAAATAATAATGGAGGAATTTTTATGGAATCAAAAACATTGTATTTCTACTTATTCTAAAATGCATTATAAATTTTATTTTTGCTTGTGACTAAATTTTATTTTTTCAATTTTTCTGCTAACAAGATATAAATATCTAAGTGACATTGAATTGTATGCATTTTCGTATTTTCATAATTATAAATATTTCCATCCCAAACCTTTTAGGATTATTTGGAGGGGAGGGGAACTATCAAAATAGCTTATATATATATATATATATATATATATATATATATATATATATATATATATATATATATATATATATATAAAGCTGATATTATTGGAAACATTAATTAATGACACAAATTATTTTATCACTTTTCATTAGATTATGTATGTATGTTATAATTCCATGCTTAAAAATATAATCTTAGAAAATTATTATGGTTATTATTTTTCTCAAATGCAAAAGTTTCATAAAAGAGAGTTATCTGATTACCTGCAAGATTATATTAAATACTAGTAAATATTTATATCAACTTTTATATCACATAATACATATATATTTTTGCCAATCATAACAAATAGATATGATTGGAAAATTTTAATTAAAATATTATATAAAGCAGCATTAAACTTAATTTTATTTAATCTATTTTATAAAGCATTATTTTATGAATCTTAAAGTGTATTTTAGTATTTATTGTCTATTTTTTACATATCCTAAACTTCTAGAACAATGGATTAAATTTTGTGTTTTTAGGAACAAAAATGAATTGGATATGAAAGAAGAGGAGGATATTGTTTTAGCCTCTGTGCCTGTGGTACAAAGAGACCTTCTGAATGCTCTTGAAACACTTCACTCAAAATTTGCTGAAGCTATTGGAGCTCCAAAGGTCAGAACTGATATCATGTTCTCTTTTATTTAAAATAATTGTATAAATAATTAATTTTCATTTAAAATTAGCATGTTTCCTTTTTTCTCCACAAGCAAAATTTTTTTATATTTCAAAGTTACGTTATAATACTAAAGATAGGAGAGTTCTTTGACTGATTTGTGTTTGTCATGTTGTATAAAGTATCAAGGCTTACATATGATTATAAATACTGGCTTAAATACTTATAATCAAATGCGAATGGTTTTTTAAAAAATTTTTTTAATCATTTTTTAAAATAATAAAGTCTTTTATTTTGATATATTGTCCTAATAATAGATGTTGAAAGGCCATGCAGATTCTGGAAATAAAAATATGTCTTTTTAGGTTTTGAGCATTTTAATTTGAAATAATTGAACTATTTTAACTTTTAGATGAGATAAAAATTATTAGCAGCAATAGTATCACAACTGAAAGCAATTAGAAAATATCAACAATATATATTGTATTTATTCTTTTTAAAGAAAAGTAATTACTTTATCATAATATACTATTGCAAAAAATATTAAAGAAAATCAGATTAGGTATAAGATTTATTTTATGTAACTAAGGAAAGTAAGACTCCATTGAGAAAAATTATATAAAGTTATGCTGCCTATAATCACCTCTTGTGGCAAAATGATAAGATATTAATTTTTTAGTTTACTTATATTATAATTATTATATTCAATTTGTCCATATGAAATTACATAGTGATATATGAATACTATTTCACAATAATGTTCAAAAGTTCCAAGAATATTAAAATATTTATGATAAAAGGAGTCTGATAATTAGCCACCTGTGAAGTCTAATTGTTACCATTAGAATCATTTCAGGAAAAAGTTTATAATTTTAAATAAAGTATTACATCTTGTAACATAAATATGCACTATATATTCACACAAAATATTATACATAATTTATGGCTTTCTTAATTTTTATAAAGTATAAAATTTTGCAATTGAAAATCCCAGCTTGTAATAATATGGTTGCCAGGATTTTTTTTAAAGTTCTTGACTAAGAAAGACTATTGAACATAGTAATATACATATCGGAAAAAATATTTAGAAAATATAGGGAATGTGCAAAAGGATGTACTATTTCTTACAGTGTTTCAGATTTTAATTTAAGAATATGAAAATGTTGTAATTTTATTTTCTACTAAGTTGTCAGTCATTTACTACTTCAATATTGATATGCATATTTTTATAGTTAAGATAAAAATTATATTAATGGAACTATTTACATTATATAGATTCCTAATGTAAAATTTGAAGATGTAGGTGGCTTGAACCTTGTTAAGCAAGAGATTTTAGATACTATTCAATTACCTCTGGAGCATCCAGAAATATTATTTTCAGGTCTTAGAAGATCAGGTATGTTATTTAACTTAATTTTTATTCACTAATTTTGAAACAAAGGGAATAAAAATTTTACATGTAAAGAAATGTATTTGAAGGAAGCTAAATTTATATAGTTGTTCTTCTTAGATTTAATTATAGTTTATCTTTTTTATTTCTGTAACCAATATTTAATTTTCTTTCTGTATGATTTCATTTTAATGATATTAAAGTTATTTAATCATCTTATTTGAATCAAAAAGTTTTTTTTTTGAATTACACACACCTTTTGCAAACATGCTTAAATGTTATTACTATAATTGTATTAGTATTATTTAAAATAAAATAATTTAAATATTTTAGGCATTTTTTCATTTTATAAAGTAAGTTTCAATAGGGAACTATTGCTTTTCCATGCAATTTGATCTTGTTAATATTTATGTATTTTTGAAATGACAGTTATTAATTTTATTCTTATTGTATTAACTATCCAAAAATGTATTTTAATACCACTTTTGGAGGCATCACAGTATGTTAATATCTTTCTAGAGTGCATATTATCTTAAAGTTAGTGAGATATATATTTATAAAATATGTGTGCATAAGTGCTTTTTGACATTCAAATGCATTTGTTATTATGACTAACTATGATTTCAAATTAATATCATCAGGTACATAAAACATATATGTGGGCAGTAGTAGCCTAGTGGTTAGGGTATTGGCCTTTCATCCAGAAGGATGGAGTTTGATTCCTAAATCCACCAAAGACCCACCGAGTACATGTGATATACGTGCTCGTTAAATCTGTGGAATCGAAACTCCTGTGATCGATCATTGAGCAGTTACCATGGGTGCAATGGTCTGGAGAAAATTTCCTCTCCCTTCAGAACAATGTCAAAATTGAGGGAGTGGATTCTCTGGTGGGTGCCATCTATCGGAGGACTTAAAAAAGAGCAAAGACGTACTTTCACCTTTGTGGTGCTCTGATTAAAATGAAAGACTCTTCCTAATGGCTTAAATTTTCATTGTGAAAGCATAGCGAGCTTGACTTATATAAGGATCATAAGTAACAACAATAACAACATATTTTTATTATATATTTAAAACTGTAGGTAAATGATAAATGAATAGAAGATTAGGAAATTTAGAATTATGAAGGCATGCTTGAATAATAAAAAGTGTATGAAAGACATAGAAGATTTGTGTTGACTTATGTGAGAAATTTTTTTACTGATTAACATATAGTCTCAGATAATATATATTCATTATTATAATCATTTTATAATAATTATAATTTTGTATATAGTGTCTCAAATAATATCTAAAAATTTGGTTATATTTATAAAAACATATTGTAAAAATTTGTTTAAATTTTATGTAAAAATAAATGTTGTATGTAAGATTCATTAGGAATAAAATAATTATTTTCAGATTTACTTAATCTATAGTCAAATTAACTTTCTTATTCAGTTTATTATAATTATATAAATTAAAATAATAAGCTACAATGAATAAAATTTTATTAATTATAAATTAAAATATGAAAATGTGGGTTTTTATTAAAATATGATATGAAAATCAATCTTTATTAATTATAATTTTAACACATTTTATTTAAATGGAAATATGAAATCAGATCTAAGGTTCATTCTCTGAATCGAAGAAAAATTTCCTGATAATGCCATTTAATAATTTGCATTAAAATTTTTTCTTGGACTATTTTGGAATTATTTGCTCTGCTTGAGTTGGTGGATTTTTAAAGATTGTATTATTATATTTTCTATTTGAAATTCAATATTAATGAAATGCATGTAAATTTTCATTTTACTTACATTTCATTAATATTAAATTGAAATTAAATAAAAACACTTACTTTATTAGTAAATGATAATTTTTTTTGTTTTTATTATTTCTTTATGTTCAAATTTACATGATTTCTTGTTTTATAAAATTGTTTTATTCATTGCAAGGAAAAACGATCTTAATTTCACTTATTTTTTTTATAATAGTTAAATTATTTTTTTATTTTTGCTTACATACTTAAAAATAAGTATGTCATTATATTTATTATATTTAAGACTCCTTAAATGAATATTCTTATTTTTGCAGGTGTGTTGCTTTACGGTCCTCCTGGATCTGGCAAAACATTACTAGCTAAAGCTGTAGCAACAGAATGCTCATTAAATTTCTTAAGGTGAGAGAAATTTTTTTTTAGTCTCATGTTGATAGTTTACATATATTAATGAATAATTTATTTAGCTTTCTTCAATGTGTAAGTTTAACTGTGATTTATCTTTTTAAAGCTTACAAATGGTTTTGATTTCTAAAACATTTAAATGAAGCAATCCATGTTATTTCTTTGCTGTAATTTTTAATAATTAAAGTTAATAAATATGAAAAAATGTTAATTTTCAACTAATAAACTATTATATATTTCATATTATAGTGTGAAAGGTCCAGAATTGATAAACATGTATGTTGGACAAAGTGAAGAAAATGTTAGAGCAGGTATTGTATTCTCATGATCAAAAAATTGAAAAATATTGCCACCTATCTATCTATCTATATATATATATGAATTTTTTTCTAATTTCTTAAGAATATTTTCTCATTCCATTATTTTAAATTTACTTTAATATTTTTTTCCATTTTGTTAAAAACTTCTATATGTTAATTTAGTTTTCCACTTAATTTTTTCTTTAAAAACATAAATATAATTATATTAATTGATCTTATTAAACCGTTATTTACAAAACTTTATTGCTGATTTGAATAATTTTTTTTTGAAAAACTCTATGCTAATTAAATTTATCAATTGATTGTTTTTTCAGTTCATTGCTATTTTTCTTAATTGTTTTGAATTGCATTAATGTTCTTAAAATTTTATTTAAAATTATAAATTAACGGTGGAAATTAAGAATTTCACACATTCACAGAATTTCAATTAAGAAATAATTTAGTCGTCATTCAATCAATTATTTTAACATTATTACCATTTTTTCCTGTATGTAATCTGCAGATTATGTGTTTAATTTTGTTTTGCATTTTATATGTTGCCACGAATAATCTGATAAAAAACATTCTCCATCAGAAAAGCTTACAATAAATTTTGAAAAAAATTTTTGCTTATGTTTCATAAAATAAATAACAGATCATGCCATGACTTAACAGACTTATTTCATCTCTAATTAAGTTTTCCTAATTAAGTTCAATAATGAATTCTTGTAAAGATGCTACTGTTTCAAAAACAATTGCTATCATCATTTCGCTTTTTGTCTTGTCCCAAGTTGTTTCATTCTGGGAACATTCAAGCTCCTAATTCGTCATGTGGAAGCAAAAACTTTTAAAATACACAGCAGATTTTAATCTAAAAGCTATAGAGAAGGCAAATGAAAAATGACAAGAAACATGTTAAAAAAGGATATATATATATATATATATATATAAGCATGCACAGTACAAAAGAAATGCATCCATTGCACAATTAAAAAATTATCCATTTCTTTCATTTAATTATTAAAATTTTATTTTAAAAAAGTATGTGTAACATTGTTTTAAAAGTTGACTTAAAATAATAATCGACAAGTTTACTAGCTTCTCAGAATTATCGCTATCAATCGATCTTGTGCTTTTATCTCAGTTTGTCACACTTTGTAATGAGGTGGATTCAAACAGATTTTTTTTTATAACAAATGTTTTTCCTGTGTAATTTATTATATTTCTAATCATACTGTGTATTTTTTATTTTAAGTAACACCCACATTATTAGCTGTATATATTTTTGATTATCTTTTGAAAACATTTCTGTAGATATTACTCCACTGTGGATTATAGGATACTTTTTTTTCTTTTATTGAAATAAAGGTCTTACTAATTATGTCCTGCTGCAGATTGTATAAAGGAGAATATGACATATTTTTCATTTTTGATGTAGTTATAATTAAGTCAATACATTAAAAAGGAAGGGGGTTTTGATAAATATTAATTCTCTAACCTGTAGTCAAATAGTTTGCGTTTTTTTTTCTATTTTGGCTTGGATATTTATTGTGGTTTAAAATCTACTTTAAGAATCAGCATTTATTGGCAGCCTCTGCCTTTGAAGGAAAAATACACATGTAATACTTTCCATTGAAGCGATTGTTGTCTATTCATTGTAAGTTTGAAAAAGTTGTTTTATTGCCAGTTTCCCAAGCTACAATCCAAACAGTTACAATGCTTGCTAACTTTAGTTGTTGGAAAAGATACGTCAGTGCTGAAAGCTCATTATGCATTTAGTGCGAAAAAAAATTGTAGTCATCTAATGGATTCCTAGTTACTGTTGTATATACAGTAATAAACAGGTTGATTTTCTTGCTTGCAAGGATATTCAGTTGTTTCAGGCAAATTACTCTAGACTGTCTTACCATTCCATAAGACTATACATAAAAAATTATAGTGAAAAAGAATGTGTGTGTGTGTATGTTCTTGGGTATGAAAAAGTATAAAGACTAAAAATTGGAGAGGCTGAGATAGAGGCAACACAAGCATTGTTGTGATGTTGTTTTCCTCTTTCAACTCTTTACAGTTCATGACTGTCTGGGAGAACACTTAAATCATTTATATATTTATAACCATCCTAACTGTTGAGTGACTTTACTGAATCTATGAATCGAAAGCACCCCCATCACTGTAGGACACTCCATGGGCTTGATTCTTAGGTCATAAGATATTGCAATGCAAGGGAACTTTTTTGGGCGATGACTTTGATCTTCTGCATTTATTTTTGCTGCTTTTGTTTGTTTTTCCCCATTTTAATTTAATTAACTTTGGTATACAAAAATTGCGGAGTGGCAAATTAAACTTTTAAAAGATATTTAAAAGCAAGTATTTTCTTTTATCTACTGTTTTAACATACATGTCATATCAAAACGAAATCACTTTTTTGTTTGGACAAAAGTTAAACTTATTCAATCATTTCCTCAAAGAAATTTCATTACATGAATATATTATGGATAATCTTTCTAAAATTTACATTGTAATAAGATTTAAAATTTTCAGAAACTTTGCAAATGTAACCTGTAATAAAGAATGCGGTAATGTTTAATGAATACCGTAAACAAAGGATTCATCGTTGTTGGAAAAAAACAATCATAAGAAACTTTGTTGTGATACTTTGTTCTTAAAAATATTAGCATTTCTATAAACTAGAAGTTATTTTTAAAATTATTGCTATTTAGTTTCATTGAAGTCATTGTAGTCTTTATATGTAAGCTTTGTTCTTTCTCAGCAAGAACTTAAAGTTATTCTTCATTGTTTTTAGTAAGTTTATTATTTTAGCTTGCTAATTAAACTCTTATCATTACTTCCAATAGTATTCAGCCAAGCTAGAAGTGCAGTGCCATGCATAATATTTTTTGATGAGTTGGATTCATTAGCTCCCAATAGAGGACGGAGTGGTGATTCTGGTGGTGTAATGGATCGGTAGGGATTTACCTTATTTTGAACATTTTTTAGTGGTTTTTAAATATTTGTGTGTATGAATAATTTTAACTTGTTGTATAAAATAGTTATTTAGATTTTGTGATTTATGAAGCAGTTGTGCTTATAATGTTATCCATTACAGATAATGTTTTGTTTAAAATTGTAGTATAGTGCTTTAATATATATTTAAAACTTTGTTTTTTAAACAACAATAGTATGTCTTAAAAAGTAAGACTGAACATTTTTTATTTTTAATTATAAATTAATTTTTGTAATAACATTTTAATTTTCAATTGTAAATCATTCTTTTAGAAATTTGCTATTAAAACATTTTTATGATACATAAAAGCCTATAAAAATGTCTCTTGAAAGTTTTTATGTATTTTACAAATATAGTTTATATATATATATATATATATATATATATATATATATATATATATATATATATATATATATATATATGAAAGAGAGAGAGATATTATATATAGGATGATTTCCTCAATTTTTTATAATTGTTGTTCTTGCTTTTAAACTATTTCGTCTTTTTACGTAAAGAGATTATTTTGGTTAGCATATTTTGTCAAAATTTATGCTGTGTATCAGTTCATATACTCAACTTAAGTGATTCCTATCAGTACAAATTATAGTCTCTTTATTATATAACTTATACAAAATTTGACTTAATGAAATGTTTTATTTAAAAGTCACTAATTTCTAAAATTATTATGAAGTGTAAAATCTTGAAAATCATAGTAAATTGCAATTTTTCACCTATATTTTTTGATGCTACACACTTTTTCACTAAAAATTTTAAAATGGCAACAGTTTAATTTTTGCCAAGGCAGTTTCATTTTTTAATCTAACTGAAGTGAAAAATTATCCTAAATTGAATTTATGTTGTTAAAAAATTTCAACTGTTTTTATTGAAGAATTTATGTTTTTTTATTTACCATGAATCAACCATTAATTTGTTTCAGTGTTGTTTCCCAACTTCTATCAGAATTAGATGGCCTGAATAAGAAATCAGAAGTATTTGTTATTGGAGCAACAAATAGACCTGATCTAATCGACCCAGCTCTATTGAGACCTGGAAGGTAATATATTTAATTATTTAAACATTCCTAATTTTTTATTCATTTTTTTAAAATTTTCGTCTAATTTGTTTCCTATATATTTTTATTTATTATTTTTACTTTTATTCATGGTGATATAATCTTCTTTACATGTTACTTTATTTTGATATAGATGTTTAATGAAGCTCTCTGAGAAAGGCCAAATTACAATTTATTTGGCAAATTTTTTTCTTATCAAATAGCAAAAATATGAGCTTTTAAAAATGCTCAGCAACTTCAATAGATGAAAAGTACATGATGAATTCACTAATTTATTCTTAACTTTGTTTTAACTTGTCCTTATACTTAAATGCTTATTTTAACTGTCATATTTTTAAGGTTTTTCTTTTAGTTTTGATGTAGTCCTGTAATGTTTTTGCTATATATCTCCAAATAATTTATTAAGCAATTTGTTTCACTCGTAAGCAATTTTTTAACTTTAAATATAATTGAAATACTTTATATTTTATACCTTTTATCTTTTTATGTTAATCATATTCTTAATAAAATATGAAAATATAATTTTGTCTATTTTTTTGTTAATTACTGAATACAATAAACTCTTAATGAGAATTTTTACTACTCATGATGATAAAATTTTTAATATATTAACTTTCTCATTTTTGTAATTTTTTAAAAATCTTATTGATTTAGGAATATTTACAAATGCATACATTGATCTTATAATGAAAGGTAATTTTAAAATACTAAAGCATATATTTAAAGATTAGAATTTTTAAAATTTTTTGGATGAAGCGTTTTAGTCATTTATAAAACATGAAATTTTTTTTCAAAATTTATATTTTAAAATTATTTTTAATATTGCTTTGCATCTCAATTAAATGTATATTTTATATATTTTTGAATTCATAATTTTTATTCTAAAAACATTTCTGACAAATTATTTAACATTATTTTGTAATTGTGTAAAAGCTTTTTGTTTTAATGTGATATTAATACATTTATATTCCCTTATTCTATGTTTTGTGATCTGAAAAATACCATTTATTTTCATCAACTTAATTACTTCAAGATTTCTCATTTATATTAAATGTAGATAACAAATGTTATTAATATAAACATTTATGAAGAAACCGGTTTTATTAATTTCCATTTTATATCTAAGAAATATTTTTAAATTTAAGAGAATTATAATTTTATTTTATATATAAAAATTATTTTCGTATGTTATTAATTTATATTTCTGTTTTTAAGATTTGATCGATTGCTATATGTAGGAATACCTGAAAGTAAAAAAGCTAAATTAAATATATTAAAAGCCCTTACAAGGAAGTAAGTAATAGTTTTTTTCATCAATGATTGAATATTCATTTTAATATATTATCATTTGCTTTTGATTTACATGTTGGACTGAACTGAAAATATTTTTATTTTAGAATACCATTGGCTAAAGAGGTTGATTTGAGTAAAATTATTGATGAATGTCCACCAAACATGTCAGGAGCTGATTTTTATTCCCTTTGTTCAAATGCAGTTATTCTAAGGGTTGAAAAAAACGTAGATTTAGTTGAAAAAGGTATGAATATCATTTGTTATATCATTTTTAGATAATTTCCAAGTTCATACCATAGAAAGCTTTAGAAAAACTTAAATATTATAAAGACTTTTCATTTAAAAAATAACATTGCGTATATACTGTATGAAGTTTAAATATATAAAATTCTGATATTATTAAAAGATAACTTCATTTTAAAAAGTTACTGTGTGAATTATGTACTTTTTTTTTTTGCGGATGGAAACACCTTTGTGGTATGTTATTTCAGATAACTATTCTTAGTTGCATTTTTATGTTATAGTATTGCATTAAAAATGAAGTTATTTTTAATATTAGAGTTTCAAATTATTGCCTTTTTATGTAAATAATTAATAAATTTCTGTTGTCAGTTGATGGAAAATTTTTTGCCAAAAATATTTGTTGCAGATGTTATTTAAATATGTTATGAAATGTATTATGCTGTGATTGATTCTATATAATAAGGATATTAAATAATTAACCAATTTATTTATAATAATATTTGTAAAATTATAGGGAATCTAGAAAATGGCATATGAAGAATCTGCATTATTTACATTTGTTATTATTTGAGATATCACCATATTTATAAAACTGTTTAACATATATTTATGAAATGCATACGCGAGGAATTATATTTAGTTGAGTGAAAAAATTTCCTATTTTGATTGAACTAATTATTTTGGCAGGTTAAAAAATCAGGAAAACCTTAAATTACTAATACCATTGTTTTTCTTGCATTCACAACAAGCAGATTAAATCATATCAGAAGCTTATTTTATCAATGACTTTTTTGTGAAATGACAAAATTAAAACTAAATAAATTAATTTACTTATAAAAAAACAAGTCTATTATGAAGAAAAAGTTGTATGTGACACCTTATCCTTTAAGTCCTCATTGAAAGTAAACATTACTGTTATTAGTTGACTTCACACACAACATATACTGCAGTGAAAGGCAGCTATCCTTTTGAATATTTATCTGAGTTATGAGAACAGCTTATATTTTGTAAACTGGAACATATTTAAAATTGAAGGCTATTTGATTGTTATATTGAGCATCAAAATTCGTACTGCAGTTTTAATTTTATATCAAAACTCTATAGATAAATGAAAAGCAATAATCATAAAATTTAGGTCAAACTAATAGGTTTTAATAATCAAATTAATTTGTAATATGAATTTCTGAGCAAAATATTTAAAGTTAGAATTATTTTACTGACATTAAAATGTCTCTTTTATTGCTTTAAAAAAATACCGGTAATGTGTTGTATTTATGATTCTTTAACTGAAAGAATTCCTTAAAAAAATTTTTTTTAATCTTTTCTTTACTTTTCATCAGTGATGCTTTATGTTATCCCTCTAATGAATTGAAAAACAATATTTGATGCAAACCTGAAAACTAATATAAATTTAAGTGAAGATTGATGTTTCTGTTGTATTATTTTACTGGAAATTACTACAAAAAGGATTAAAAAAATTTTTTTGTACAAATATTCCATTTTTATTTCATAAATTTGTACCAAATGATAATGAAACAGAGCAATTTACTATAGCCAAAATTTTTCATCAAAATTCATTCTTTATATTATCTAAAACTAGTCTTTGTTTCGATTTGTGAAATATCTATTATGTAATATAATGTGTTGTTTATAAAATTATGTAGTTGAGAGTATTTGTGATTTTTTAGGTGAAAAGAAAATCGAAGAATTAAGCAGTGAAATTGAAACTGAAGATTTCCTTGTTGCGTTAAAGTCAATAGTGCCTTCGGTCACTCCTGAAAAATTAAAACAGTATCAAGCAATTAAAACAAAAATTGAAAATGAATAGTTATAAATTATAATTCTTTTTTTTATAATAAAGATGTTTCTCAGTATATTACATTGTAAATATGCATGAAAGATAAATACCTTTTCGTTTTTGCATTTAGAATATGATTGTATGTAATTAGTTTTATTTATTTGTATTAAAGATAAAACTTTAAATTTTTTTAAGAAATTAAAAGTTTGTTACTTTTTGTGAAATATATTCAGCATAATGTTTCCTATTCTTTCTCTTATTGATGTGTCTAAGTGACAATTTTTATAAATATTTAAAATATACTGTTTTTTACCCAAAGGATAAAACTTTTGATACACTTTTGTTTCAAATTTCTGATATTTGTTTGATAAATTCATATCAGTGGGTTATTTTATTATTAATTAATATTGAATTATCATTTTTTATAACTATTAAAGTCCTTATGATTGCATTTAGTTCTACTGTGGATAATATTAGTATAAAAAATTTTCTTTAATAGTATAAATTTTTTTTTTAAAAATATGTTTTACAACCAGAATTGTGACAATTTATTGTTCTTTATTCTCATGATATATATATTTTATAAATGTGAAGAAGCGATGAAATTAAGATATTTGAATACTTTTTCTTTTGTTTATTTTTATTAACTTCTAAATCATAATAAAATTGTCTTTAATTAATTTTAGGAAAATAATCAAGCCAAAATAATTATCTTACATATTTCAATTATATTGAATTTTTTCTAGTCTTAAAAGAAATGTGCCTTATAAATAAAATGTTTTCGAGATGTTTTGCTATGACTTGGATTTTGTTCGAAATTCAGTTAATGTTTATAAAATATTTTAATTTGTATAAAATGTAATTTTTAAAAAACTTTTATTATATTTTTTTCATTTGTAAAAATGTTTTTTCTTTTAAGATTTCTAGTCTTTTAAGACATCAATTATTTAAAGTGATTTTTATGTTTGTATTCTATTGCAATTTTTTTTATTAAAATGTATAATTTTTTTGTATTGGAAAAATGTTATAACAATATTTATTGCAAATAATATGGGAAAATTAATTTTCTATTAATTAAGTAAATTTTTAGTGATATTTGTATAAAAATTATTTTTTTAATAATACTTTTCAGTATGTGTGTAAATTACAAAGATACTATTTGGATTATATATTTTTATAATTTGTAAAATAAATATTTTAATAAAATAATTCCTTCTAATAAATTCTATTGGCATTTACTTCTTTTACAGCTTAGTTTATGAAAGTTATTTTGATAAATATTAAACAATTATCGAAATATAGGGCACATTTTGTTATGTGCAAATTTTTCATTTCAAAATTTTTATATTGAATATTAATTTTACTAATGCCATAGTAAAAGGGAGAAATATTAAATTTTTAAAACAATACAATAATTCTGTATTTTGTAAGAAGACTACAAAAATTTTGATGTTGGTTCTAAACTTAAGTATATTTTTCAATTAGAAAGCAAATGTAGTCTAGAAAATTGAAAATAAAAATAAAACAACAATATTCATATTTAACTAACTTGTTAAGTTTTATTATTCCTGTTAATTATGGTAAAACTAAAAGTGCAGTAAAAGTATTCTATGAACTAGAAATATTTACATATTATTGAATCGTATTTATGTTTAGTAGGATAAAAATATAATACATTGCTTTATAAAAAAGTCTCTTGAATATACTACTGTATATCTCAGAAAAAACATACCGCTGTATTTATTTAAACAATATGTAATAACTTCCTTTAATATTGCTGAATATTACTGAAGCTAAATATCACATCACTTTTTATTTAAACTTTATTTTTGTGTAGGTAAATGATATTTCCAGTTCTATATTTTATTTTTCATTAAGAAGGAATGTAAATTTCTTGCTTTTTATTCAATTAATAATTGAATTTATTTCTGAAGTGTGCAAAAATATAAGTCATTATTTGATTTTTCACAATTAATGATTACATTAAAGAAGTGAATATATTCATTATCTAACGAGATTATTTTAAAATTCGTGATGGAAAATATTTTCTGTTGGAATAATTACTGTTTATTATTTTTTTACGTTTCAACTATTACATTTATTATATATAGGTTTCCTTTAATCCATTTCAACCTACTCTATTGTAGCTTTAGATTAATTTTATATTACGTTCTTTCTATTTTTATTTTATTTTTCTAAACATTTATAGTATAAAAGCAACGACAACTGAAAATTTTAAACAGTATCAGGTAATTTCAAGTAGGTGTTAAAATTTCAATAAAGTGTAAATATATTCGTATAAGTAAAATGTAAGTTAAAACAATAATATTAATCTTGAAATATGTAATATTATAAAAGGATAATTGTGGGAAACTGCTTAAAATGTACTAAAAATGCATTAAGTATAATCTAAGTGAATTTTAATGCTGATTTGATTTTTTTAAATGAACATTTATTTTGAAAAATGGCGACACTTTCTTGAATCTTAATTATACAATTTGTTAATTTTAAAAAGGTATTGTTACTTGTTTTCAAGAAATAATTTAAAACGTTTATTTGAATGTTATAGAAAATATTAATTTAATCATTATTAGCAATTTATTCTAATATGTGTAAAATTGTAATAAATTGAAGAGAATAAAAATGTGTTTTTTAGAAATATATTATCTTTTCTAAGTTATGAGACTTTTTCATATTATAAATCATAGTTATGATTTATCTATTAATCATTAGTAGGATCTATTCTGATATGAAAAACTATAATTATAAATCAGTTTTTCATATCAGAATAGATTATTTTAAGATTTTACAAATATTAAGTTTAAAGACTTATTTCGAATACCATCTGAATTTAAAAAAATATATTTGAATAATTGAAACAGTTGACATGATTCTATTCCATTTTGATTAAATAAAATGTTTAGTAAAGGTTAATAAAGTCTTAGAAACTATTAGTATAAATATTAAGTTTCAGGAATAAATAGTTTGATTCATAAAGGATTTTATACGTATGTTGCTGAAAAAAAATATACTTTTTCCCTTAATGAATTTGAAATATGAATTTTTACAATAATTGAATTAAGTGAAATAGACGAAAATTATTTATTTTGTAATTTATTTTGTTTAGGTATGTTTCTTTTGTTAAAATATTTACACTTCTTAATGTATTTGTATAAATTTTTTTCGGTATCGCATTTAAAAAAAAAAAAAAAAAAAAAAAGAAAAAAAAAGTGTTATTGTAAACTAGAGAAAGTAAAGTTAATTCATGGAAAATGTTAAACGTTTTTAGTTTAATTTATGTTTTTAGGATATGAATACAAATTTTTGAAATTTTATTTCATTTAAGCCAAACAGTAGATTTAATGGGGGGAAAAAAATTAAAATTCAGGCTCTTCTTGATTTCTCGGCGATGCTTGCTTGTGCTCTGAAGTATCGTTTGAAAACTCTGACTGTTCAAACGAATCTGCACGGCTTTCATCTTCTGGAAACACTGTTCGTACTGAATGGTGTTGTGAACTACGATTACTGGAAAACACAGGGAGTTTCTCATTATTTTGTGTTCTGTTCTTTTTTTCTCTTTGTCCTATGTTTTCAGAGTCTTGCTTTGTGTCATATCGATGAAACACTTTAATCTTTTCTTGCTCACCACAATTGCAGCTTATGATCTCACTTTCGTTTTCGATTACCTATAACAACTTACTTGATATAGACTTTTATGCGTATATTATTCTTTAGCTGCACTGAATATTCACTAGTTAGTTTTTAGTACATGTGTATATTTCCTTTTAAAATAAATCTGATATTTTTATTTCTCATATTAATTTATTGTGAAAAATCATATTTGCAATTGAATAAAATCTCTCTCATGTATAAAGTATTAGTGTTAGGGATTATGGGAATTATATATGCAGAGCCTGACTAAGGCAGTTGCCTCGGGCCTGCTAATTGTATACAGATAGTGTATATAATATATAGATAGTGGTGCAGGTGATATCAGGACTGTGCCTTAGAATTAACGGATTTTGAATATTCGCTCATCACCAAATGTCTCGTCATTTTGAACCACGGTCAGGTGACAAGGTCTCACCAGAACTGGCACCTTCCTCTCCACATCCACGCCACACCAGCGGAAGAACTTTGGACTTCCCATAATGGACACGTCCTCAACCCACGGAGCTCTAGCAACCTACTGATGTTGGCTACGTGGTCACTCTCCCACAGAGAGAGAGAGATCTCAATTAAAACAAAAGTAGAACTAATTGCTGTAACGTATAATTTTAATATGTGGTCAAGTTTTTCATTCTGATAGTGTCACAGAGCTCCCTTTCTAGATTTGCGCGTCGGTGTCACAGAGCTCATTCTGCAGATTTGCACGTCGGTGAGATATCTCAACAAAACCTCTTTTCATTCGTGAACATAATTTTGTCCCAAGTGATAGCTCTGTAATCGTATCCTGCTGAATTGGATAGATACAAGTACATAAATTTATAACATTAGGCTTATATACTCTTTATTATTGTGTAATTCTTTGGGCACAGTAGCACCAGTTATGGTTTTTTAACAGTTATTTAGAATTATAATGGTTGCTCTTCGATTCCTTTTCATATGAACAGCACTACATCAATAATCCACGTTTATAAATTTTACTATATTAGATAAAAACTTTCGCACATCTGCTTAGCTGATTTGGAATTATTTCTGTAACTATAAAATCCTGGACGCGTTTTCAACTTACGGATCTCTTCGATTCCTTTTCATTTGAACAGCACTACATCAATAATCTACGATTACAAATTTTACTGTAATAGATAAAAATATTCGCACATTTGCTTAGCTGATTTGGAATTATTTCCGTAAATATAAAATGATGGAATTACGATAGAATTGCTCAAGATAATAATTTATTATTTTGCCTCGACCGTGTTTACTAAAGGTGGGTGAGGCATGTTAAACATGTCCTCTAAATGAAATAATACTTGCAGTAGCAAGTCGAGCATTATGGGTTTTCTTGGTCGCTGTTTCCAAATTACGAAAACTCAAACACGCCATCTTTAATATGACTGGTGCAAAGCAAGCTTTCGGATAGTATGTTGTTGCTTACTTAGCCTGCTTTAATACATTTTATAATATATGTGCTCGTTAAATCTGTGGAATCGAAAGTCTTATGATCGGTCGTTGAGCAGTTACCATGGATGTAATGGCCTGGAGAAAATTTCCCCTCCTCTAGATCATGTCAAAATTGAGGGAGCAGATCCTCTGGTGGCGCTATTTGTCGGAGGAGTTTAGAGCAAAGTTGCTCTTTCATTTTCGTGGTGCTCTGGTTAAATGAAAGACGCATCCTCCTGACTTAAATTCGCATAGTCAACGGCATAGTGAGCTTGGCTTGTCCAACTGTCATGAACAACAACATAATACATTTTACAGTACGCAAAAGTTCAGAATGTTCCATTCCTTTTCTATAAGATCTACAAATGCTTTTATCATTCTTGAAAATGGCTGTATCAAATTTCTAAGCATTCGCATGCACTTACATGTAAATTTTCATAATTCTGGAAATAAGTAGATTATTCAAGAACACTTAAATTATATATTTATGCATCTTAATCATATTGTTTGCTTTTATTTACTTATAATTTCTTTAAGAGCTCCTAAAATTTCAAATCTGTCGTACGTAATTGTGAACAAATTTAATTATATATGGAAGTTTCCCTTATTTTTTTAAACAATACATTTGTTTCTTACCTGCGTTGTTTCTAAAATTACGTTGCAGTCTGGAGCAAGATGGGGAAATAAATCGTAGTGTCTTATTATTTCCAACATTTCCCAGCAGCCAGTATCGGCTAGGAATTCATCTTTATATCGCGCAGCGTCTTGCCACATTTTAAGGAACTGAAATATGGAATTGAAAGAATATTTGACATTAAGTTTCCTTTTAGTAGTACATCCATTTTTTTAAAAATAGTATTTGTATTTTAGTTCATAAATTATGTTTTACCTCTGGAAAACATAAGTTACCGTCATGGTCAACGTCGGCTCTACTTATCAAAGCTTTAGCCTCAGCTTCATTCAGGGCAATTCCCAAGTATTGTAAAAGGCTCGCCAAGTTTACAGTGTCCAGAAATCCCTTATTATCCCAATCAAATCTTAAACAAAATTATAAAATTTTACATATACATACATACATATTAGGTTAGAGAATAAGTTCGTAGTGTTTTTACCAAAGACTTTTATTTAAACAAAAAACAATATTTTTATCAATCAATTATATATTTGCCGTTGCTGTTTATAACCTCTTTCCACCTCTCGACCAATTTGTTTGATACCGTTCCGCCAAAAATCGCCTGGATAGGGGTCAAAGAAGTTGTTGAGCCAGTTTTCAAGGACCTCTTGGTGCTCAAAAAGAATACCACTGTCAACAAGGAGTTTTACATTGCCCAGCTACACCATGTGAATGAGATTATTGGACTGAAAAGACCTGATCGACATAGTCAAACCATACTTCTTCACGAAAACGCTAGGCACATGTTTCACAAGTCGTCAAAGCCGCACTCTAAGAGCTCGAATGAGAGGTCCCTCAGCATACGCCGTATTGTCTGGACCTTGCACCGACCGATTACCATCTTTTCCCTTCCTTGTCAAACCATATGAAGGGAGTTACCTTCGATAACAAAAAGGTCCTTAAGAACTGGTTCAACAACTTCTTCATCAGACACTACTGACAATACTGAGATCAGACAACATGGTGCCTAGCGTTGTCATGAAGAAGTATGATTTGACTATGTCGATCAGGTCTTTTCAGTCGAATAACCTCATTCACATGGTGTAACTGGGCAATGTAGATATTGTTGACAGTGGCATTCTTTTCGAGCATTCCACAGTGCACCAAGAGGTCCTTAAAAACCGGCTCAACATCTTCTTCAACGTCAGACCAGGCGATTTTTGGCGGAACAGCATCAACAAATGGGTCGAGAGGTGGGAAGAGGTTGTAAACAGCAACGGCGAATATATAATTGATTAACTTAAAGATATAAATATTGTTTTTTGCTTAAATAAAAGTCTTATGTAAAAACTCTACGAGCATATTCCCCAACCTAATATATATCATATACATGTAAATTTAAATTGGGTTTTATATTTATATATAATTTTTCTTATATTATAATTATGTAATATGTGTGAAATCTGTTAATTAATTAGAAATTCTAGTTAAAATTATAAGTTCAATAAATATCCATAGTTGTGCTTAGAATTTCCTTTATGTCATTAATAAAACCAGAGGAATTGGATTTAATACCTTCTTCAGCAATTTTTCAAATATCATCCAGGGTAAACCTTGTAAATGCTGACTAATATCGTTGCAAAATGATATTGGATATTGAGAGTCTGAGGATGTCAAAAAATCTTAAACCAACTAGATCTAATTTTATTTACCATTAATTTTTACTATTTTCTTTGAATTATTTCTATTGTGTATTTAGTTTAATACTGAATATTTATGTATGAGTTTAACCAACTTTCTATGACAACTTTTCAAATGAAGATATATAATGTGTTCGCATTTCTCAGACTATCTTTGGTCGAGTCAGTCATTCATCACTTCAGTGGGTCGATAGACTGAGCACCAAGCATGCTTGGTAACTAAACAGTGGGGGGTTCTCTTTAGGCTGATCATCTAATCGGGACATATGCGCGCAACATAGGGTTTTTTGTCAATAAAACAGATACGGGCACTGTAGGTCTTGGTCCATATATGGATTGTCGCACAACAGAGTTTAATATATATATATTAGATTTCTGTTCCAGAAAAAATCATTTGAGTGTAATTAATGATATTGCGAATTAAACTGTAATTGTTGTGCATTTATATTTTTATAACAATAACTGTCATCCAACCTTTTTTTTTTTACTGTGTGAAAACAAGCAGACATGATTAATTACCTTCTAAACCAATTTTTCAATGTAGAGTAGGTGTTGTCCGCGCATGATAAATGATCCCAATGAGTAGAACATGGCGAACAACATCTGGTTGGGGAATGTAAACAGTGTGGGCATAAACTATTTTCTTCCCGATGACATTCGCAAATGCAATCCCTTGTTCTCTGCGGATAAGACGATACCGTTATTTCTCTGATGGTCTCTATTTTATCCTCATCACAGAAGCAGTGTTCGCAGTATGGATGGTGAGTAGTTTTGATGCCTAATTTTCTACCACAGGAGCATCTAGACATGACCTAAGTTCATATTCACCTAAAAACAAACAAAACGCAACCATAGGTAAATAAAAAAAGCCATGAAGTAAGCAATAAAATTTCAGTTACTCTTGAAATTCCATTATATTACAAAACGAAAATCATCTCAACAATCAAAATCGAAGTTAAGGACAATGTTCTGCGAATTTACTCTTAATTTATCGATTGTTATAAAATATATGATACATTTTTATTTGTGAAAATAAGAGTTTATAAAACATATCCATGTTACAGATGAAAGAAAACAGATCTTATTTATCCTGAAATAAGAGGCCAAAGGCTAAAATTAAAAATTGCAATCTGTAGTTGCAACATTGCATTCACTTGCAAATTATCTTCTCAATCCATCTGTCTGTATATGCATTTTATAAATCATTTTTATCAAAATGATCTTAAACATTACAAAAGTTTAACTACTTATATCCGAGATCTTAAAGATTTTATTAAATTTTTGGAGAGGAAAAAATGCTTATTTTCCATTGAATCTTTTAATAGATACCTCATATTTAGGTATTAACATGTATATATGTGTGTGTGCGTGTGTGTCAAAACATTAACAAATTCCAAAAAAATGTGGTTAGCTTTTTATGTAAAAAATTTAACCATATTTGTTTAAAAAATAATCACAATACAGTTTAGATACTAAACATATTCGTTAAATTAATTTCACTATAAACAAAATAAATGAAATTTTGTCTGATGATAGTGGTATTCTGTTGATTGATGACTCTGAGGACAATAGTAGTTGAGAATTGGCGTGTTTCCCTTGATATCAATTGTATTTTCTAGTTTTTTATAACACAAAGGGGTAGCCATTCTATTAATAAATCTAATAATTATTATGAGCATTCATAATTCAAAAATACTTACACTGAAGTAGCAATTCTATATACAAATTTAAAATTTATTATGAACATACATAATTCAATTTTTAGAAAATAATGGGAAAACGTCGATGAATCTATTTCACATTATTTGTTTAAAAATAAAGCAGAAACTTTTTATAAAACACGCAAGAAATTAAAATAATTATTAAAGTGATTTTCGAAAAAAAAAAAAAATGAGAGCAAAAGAGCTCTCACAATACTTATTTCGAAAAAGAGAACAATAGAAAATAAATACCATTAACCTCGTTTTATAAATATTTATGTTTTTCATTAAGAAAAAATTCTAAGCCCTTTTATTTTATATCTTATACACTTTCTATAAACATTTATTAAAAAAAAATTAATTTCTTCCTTTTATAAGTATTTATAAGCATTTTATAGTTATTATATTGAAGTTTGTTTTTTTATAAATATATATATTTGTTTTGCTTGAAATGTAATAATTTTTAAAGTAAAAATTCGTAAGAATTTAATTTTCTGTTCTTCTAATCAAATCTGAAAGCTATTGTCAGGAAAAATTGTCCAGTTTATGAAATTTCTTCTAGATTGCCACATTTTATATTTTTTAAAGGATTTTGCTAACGATAAACACTGTCGCAACGCGTCTAACATTGTTATTTTCCCCAGAATAATTTGTGTTATTATTTAAGAATTCAATTCTTATTTACTTACTATTATTTATTATGGAGCGTATATTTTTTAATATTAAAGCAGCATTTTTATTGCCAATTTTAAACTTGTCTACAAAAGAAATAATAAGGCCTATTTTTAAAAATCAATACGTTATCATAAATGTGACACTTCTTCTATTTATTATCGACAATAATTAGCACACATTATTTCATCCTCAAAAAGTTTTAATCTATGAATTTCGCTGCGTATATTTACCTTCTGCCAAAGTTGAGTCCAAATCTTTAAATAAATATTCCCTTTCCTTCAAAAAATGTGTCGAATTTATAGTTTATATCACATTATTATCGTTTTCAATTATATAAAATCTATTATTATAATTATTTTATATTTTTTAAAGGATTTTGCTAACGATAAACACTGTCGCAACGCGTCTAACATTGTTATTTTCCCCAGAATAATTTGTGTTATTATTTAAGAATTCAATTCTTATTCACTTACTATTATTTATTATGGAGCGTATATTTTTTAATATTAAAGCAGCATTTTTATTGCCAATTTTAAACTTGTCTACAAAAGAAATAATAAGGCCTTTTTTTAAAAATCAATACGTTATCACAAATGTGACACTTCTTCTATTTATTATCGACAATAATTAGCACACATTATTTCATCCTCAAAAAGTTTTAATCTATGAATTTCGCTGCGTATATTTACCTTCTGCCAAAGTTGAGTCCAAATCTTTAAATAAATATTCCCTTTCCTTCAAAAAATGTGTCGAATTTATAGTTTATATCACATTATTATCGTTTTCAATTATATAAAATCTATTACTCTAAACTATTTTACTATAGAGGAATAACTAACTATATTTACTTTAGATAAATTACTAACTTTGTTTGAAAAAGCAGGATTTTGATAATTTCTTACTAACTGGTTGTCATCTAATAGCAATTGTTTTCTTACCGAGATTTTTAATCACAGTTACATTTGTATATCTGGTTTCTTTTAAGTCACATGGCAAAAACAGCTAGCGTAATTTTAAATAATTGTCATAAGACAAAGTTGACATTTGAGTTGGCAAATTTTTCTGGAAATTTATCCTCGCATGAGGTGAAGATAGAAGCTATAACAAAAATTTAAAGTTCTTGGGAATATCTACAAGAAGATTCGGTATAAGTATGATACAGCCCCCTAAGAGATTTCTCGCCAAATCTTCCTTCCTTTGTTTTGATTATAGTGTTTCAGGTTTTCCTTTTGGTATTGTCAATTTCAATTTTTATTGTTTTTTGGCGACAGGTGTGGCTTTTTCTCTATTTTACGTCATTTTTGTGTCATATATACGGTTTTTTTTTAAAGGTGCAACAGAGTTAGAATTGCTTGGCGACAAAAAAAGTAAAAAATGTTGCCAATGGGGGATACACGCTACTAATTTCGAAGACTTATGCAGATCACTACTTGCACTGTGAAGTGCTGTAGCAATGATTATTGTTTCTAGAAACTTATTTACAGAATGTGAGGTTGTACGAATTAGAAGCCAAATATGATTTTACATTGGCGAAAGAGAATATCCATGATTGTGATTAGTTTGGCGAGTAGACCTGAAGCTCACTTTAAAATTAATTTATATCTTTTTAACATTTCTCTTATAGTCTATAGAACAAGAAAAATCAGGGTAATTAGATTACTATGCACTATAACACGAATCTAAACTGAAAATCGTAAACTGTAATACGAATCTGAGATTTCATATTTTTTAATAAGATAATCTTAAAACTTATTTATACCCGCTTCAAAAAATAACAAATGATACTTCCTCGCAAAATTTTTATTTTTCTCAATCACTTTTCCGTTTTTGCTTTCAAAAATTATAAAATAAACAGGCTTCAATTTTTTTTCTCAATCTTCTTTCAAAGTAAGAATGAATGCAATATTATAAATTACAAAAGAAAAGAAAAAGATATTTGCTTTGCATCAAAAAAATGTGATGGAAAGCCAAGAAAATTTCTTTAACATAAAAATCTAAAAATGCGAAGTTGAATTTTTAGCTTTTCGAACCATTTATTTTTCTAATATTTTGAGAATGTTTTGGGGGAGATTGGAATTTTCATTTTCCCCATCTCATCAAAAAGATCACGAAGACGTTACCTATATATCCAACACAATTTTCCAGCTGGAAAAAAAAATACCAATCACCTTCAGATTTATTCATCTTTGTCGGCGTGAGAAATGAAATTCCTTCTAGACACTGAAAATGTTAAATTTTTTAGAGAAATTGTTGATCAGAGTCTTTTGGAAGTAAGAATTGTTGAAGAATTTTTGGAATATACTAAGCTACTTTATCATAGTATAATGGAAAATAAGAAAAAGTGTTCACTTTCACTTTGAAGGAAACTAGTTTACTGTAAATTGCTTCCATTGATTTAACTTCGAAATAAATGGATTGAATGATAATATAATAATTTAAGTTTTTACAGGAAATTTTTTACAGGAAAAAAATATAATAATTTAAGTTTTTTATTTTAAATTTTGATTTGTAAATAGTGTACATTATAATACAAATAAATCTTGTATTACAATATGCACTATTTACAAATTAAATTTTTTGATAAAGTTTTGTTTCTATGGATGAAAATACATTGGAACTGTGGAGTTTTGGAGTAGTATTCTTCGTCTGGGCTACGTATAGAACCTGATACGTTAAAAACACGTAAGAGTTAAGCCTATCAGCTTTTTCTTGGTAGAAAATGTGTAGCAAATATTTAAATTGTTAAGTTTTATTTAGGTATTTTATACAAAGGAGGAACCAATAGATGTCACTTACGTGTCTTTAACGTAGTGGATGCAATTAGTCATTCCGACAAAGTTATTCTTTCTTTAATTTCAAATATTTTTGAAATTAAAGAAAGAATAACGGTTTTATGAAAACAAAATTTCCTCTATTTAAAAATATGCCGAATAAAAACTTTCAAAATAAGTTTTATTTATGAACGAAATCTTAAAAGAATCTTAAAAACTTTCCGAACAAGGCCATTTTTTACAGTACAGCTATTGTTTCATTAGTTAATTTTAATGAATTAAATTGCATAGTTTGAATTTTAAATTGTGTAATTAAAAATATATAAATGAAATTATGTAAATATTGTACTCCTTTAGCTGTTTTACAAATTACTTAATTTTCAGCACTTTTAGTTATTTATGCAAATTTCTGCTGAAGCGGCCTGTTTTCGAGGCACCGGGGTTCGTAGGAGCCTCACCCTCATCTGGAATTGTTGCTGAAAAGATAAGCTATAACTGTAACTGATTGTAGTTATTTATGATATCTCAAGCTGTTTAATTTTTTTGTTAGTATTTTCAACAAAATAACCTTCAACAATTTTTAATGAGTAACAAATGACAAAAACACGCAAAATAGACACCGGTGATTTTCATTAAAAATATGTAAAATTTTTTTTATTTACAAATTGATTTCTTAAAGCAGTATCTTGCGTCAATATTCTAAGCTAACTTATAGATTTCATTTTTAACCATGAAGTGGTTGTTTCTTTCGTTACAGTTAATATCCTGAGTGCGTCACTTTATTACGATTCTCATTGGTTTAAAATATCCATGACGTCAGATAACATTTCCTCTACGTCACATCGTATTGAGACTGTGTCATAAATCCAACTTGCCAATGAATTTTCTGCCTGCCTTCAAATCACGTTCTTCGAGCGGCAGCAAACAAGGCAAAGTTCATCGTTGAATGTCTGAGAATAGTGTCGAAGTTCATTTTATTAATAAAACGATTTATTATATAAGGACCAAAGCATCGGTTTGAGAAGCTATTGATTCAAGTCATTAACACATGGACAATAGAACAGCAGAAAAAGACAAATGAAAAAGACAAGGCAAAATATCCACTTTATAGTTAGTTTAGATTATCAAGGACGATGTAAATTTTTAAAAATTTCTTTGATTAATAAAATTCTAAATTAATAATTGCAATATTTGTAAGCATTCTATTTTGAATCTAAATATTATGGACTTGCTTACGCCACCATTAAAAACTTTCTTTTCATTTATATTGCTGAAATAATAAAAAGAAGATTTGTAAAACATGGGCTCCAAGAGTTCATTTTATACTTTATTTTTATTTTTTATATTTTTAAGATAGAAATAGTCTTTTCTTTCATTGACAAAGTTAAATAAATTGAGACGCCAAAATATCAATGCCATTTATAAATTTTTCTCCACATGTACCATCTTTCCATTTTCCGAAGCGATTTATGACATCAGAGGTTCATTGGTTTTGGAAACTAGATAGAATATATGATAGGGTCTAAACATTACTTTCACACTCCGCTTTCGAGGACGAAGTATATTTACGAGTTTCTCCTGAGACAGACATTGCATTTATAAGTTTTCTTGAGATTTAGATGCTTATTTTATGTTATATCTTTTGCTATTTTTTCTTTAGGGGTTGTGTTGTACGACTTGATATAAACTGGGCATAAATTCGTGAGCTGTTAAGAGGGAGAAATAATGGAATTTTAAAAATAGTTATATATTTTAATAATCATTTATTAAAACAATCGTTAGAAAGAACCGAAATTTTAAATTTTTATTAATGAATAATTTTTAATAATTCTTTAACAATTTCAATATCAAGTAAATTTAATATGAAAAGATACATGGCAAGTTCCATATTAATAAAAGTTTTCAGGCTTATAACTTCAAATTTTGATTCGAAAAAAAAAATTGTAATAATAATAATTTTTAAATATTAAAAATCAAATTATGGCTATATTATACGTTAATAATTTATAACAAAAGTAAAAAATATAATAAGCAATTATTGCCTACATTTTACTAAGCAATTTAGTAATAGAAAATAAATTGATAAGAATCCTAAATGTATTAATCTGCATTTGTTATTCATAGAACACACACAAAGTGATAAATACAGCAAAATGAAATTATGAAATATTTAGGAATAAAACTGAAAAAAAAATCCACTTATTTTGTATTTTAATACAACATTTAATATAAAAAAAATTAAGCACTGCTAACAAAATTTAGGGGCAAATAATTTTTTTATTAAAAATAAAAATTGCAAATTAAGATTATAATTATAACTTATAATCTTAAATTGCAATTTTTATTTTTATGATTGATGAATCATTTTTTGTATCCATAATTGATGGAAAATAATTTATTTAAGTGGTTAGCGCTTTCTAGAAACAAAAAAAAAATACTCATTGATTAATTACGGAAGGTTTAACCTTATGTAAATATTTTAATGGCCGAAACCAGTAGAAAAGATTTTTAATATCCTTAGGACAAACATTAATTAGATAAGTAGGTCACATTTACATATTACAAGTGAGGGAGCCCGGAAAATTCTCAAGCACCTACCTTGATAGACGTGCAAGTGGAAAGCAAAATGCAATACTGATCTCATATTTTGAGTAATCTCTGAATAATAGGAGATGATTGCCTCCTCTGAAGAGATGGTGCTATGACTAGGAGATCCCCCGTTATGTAAGATTGGCGACAATTTTTTGGTCGTCAATAAAACTGTTCAAAAATGATTGAATGATATCTGTTGCAGCAACAAACTATGCTTTTGTTAAATATTTTTTTATTTCCAATGTACCAGATAAAAAGACAATTACAGCAAAAATACAAATAACAACAAGAAAAATGAAAAATAAAACACTTGTAACAATAGTCTATATATCTAAAAGGCCCCTGGCCTCCCAGTAGCGGTCCGCAATTGAGCGTTTCGATAACGCCTTACAATGGAGTAGATGGTCACGATCCATGTCCTGTCCCAGATTACAGAGGTTGCAGATAGGACTTGAAACTATGCAAAGACGGTACAAGTGTTTCAGAAGGCTGTCATGACCGGTGGCGAGACTAAACTCAATCACTATTTTATGTCTGGGCCATTTTGAGACCGCAGAAAGTCTGTCTTTCCAAGACTTTTGCTCTAATAGAAATTCGAGCGTCTTTTTGAATCTTTCAGAAAGTATATTTTTAATAACACGTTTTATTATGCAAAAAGATATACCAGAAAAAGATGTTTGTAAAGTCATGACCCTCCCTCTTTGCCAGTGTATCGGCAATTTCATTACCATGGATTCCACAGTGTCCGGGGATCCATTGAAGAACAATGTCTTTCTCATTGGAAGGCAAACTCTGAAGTTGGCTTCAACATTCATGGACAACAGAGGATACAGAATTTGAAGTAGGCATCAAGGATTACAATGCGGCCCGAGAGTTACTAAGTAAAACTGCCTTGGAGAACCCATTGAGATAGCAAGTTAACTGAGAAAGAGCAATCCTGATCGCAAGCAGTTCCCAATCAAATTCGGATGCAAATGTGCCAGCTAGATTTGCAATTGAAAAAAAGGAACAATAGACCCTTGCTCCAGCGTTGGATCCTTCTCGCAACCGGGAGCCGTCAGTATAAATTCTCAGCCAATCTGGCTCAGGATAATAAGTGTTTATGGTCTCATAGGCGAGAACCCTTAGGATCTCTGTATCTGTGACTTTCTTGAAAATTCTCTCGGATAGATCAAGGCACACACTAAAATTAGAAGATTCAATTGGGCAAGGTGGGAGAGGCAGAGACTCCGGTTCACACCGCAACTCAAGATTCCTCTTCAGCAGGAGGACTCCCTGAATGAAACCCCACTGTGTTTTAAGGTTCCTTTCGAGATTAAGAGTGATATCATGATTATGTCAGAGTTCTAGGGCTCCTGGGATACGTCCAATTTTCTCCCATAGCAAAGGGGCTTTTTCCTGTGAAATCGATTTGATGGATCTGAGACCTGTATACAAATACAATGCATCCACCGGAGTAGTTTTAACAGCCCCAGTGATGAGGCGGAGTGCTTGATTAAAAATCAATTCCAGGGAACCCATATTGCGTACTGACGTAGTAATAAGGGGGTCACAACAATAAGTCATCAGTGGAAGAATAAAGGATCTAAAAGTCTATAGAAGAGTCTGCGAAGAGCAACCCCATTTACACCCTGCAAGGCGTTTTAGCATTGTTAGCCTATTTCGAACACGTCCAATGATATTCTCAATGAATAGACACCAGGATAGCTTTCTGTCAAAAGACACTCCCAAATAGGTGCAACATTCTGTCTGGCGCACAGGAAGATTCTTGTAGGTTAGTTCCACTCGAATAGGTTGGTGTGAGAGAGAAAAGGACGCTGAGACAATTTTCTCAATATTAACCATCATGTTATTTGAGTAGAACCAGTTCTCCAAAGTACTCAGAGCATGACTGAGTCTCTTTTTGTTTTGTAGTTTGGTGACTTTCTTTGGGGAATTTGTAAAAATGACTAGATCATCTGCATAAAATAAGCATCTTATGCCAGGTATAGATCTGAGCATAAGAATCTGGTCATTGATGAAAATGTTGAAAAGACTGCAGCTTGAAATAGCTCCGTGAGGAAGTTCAGTATTAAGCAGCCTCCATTTCGAGAGAGAAAATGCGTATCTTACTTTACACATCTTTTGGCTTTGAAAGCCCTTAAAAAGTTGAGCAAGTTGTGGCTGATTCCAAGCTCGGATAGTTTCAATAATAATTTTTCTCTCCAGACCAGGTTGAATTCAGATTTAAAATCAACGAATATAGCTGTTAGTATTTGCTGTTTATCCAGTATTTGCTGTTTCTCACTTTTGTATAGTATTTAATTGATTGGATAAGGAGGGCAACGTGTTGATTCGTAGAATGATATTGGGGAAAACCAGCCTGCTCTTCCGCAATAAGTCTATTGGTTTCCAAAAACCAATTCAGTCTTTCTACCCCAATGCGCTCCATTACCTTCCCCAAAATACTGGTCAGAGCAATTGGTCTATATCCACCAATGTCTTGTGAATCTTTGCAATGGATCGGTATAATAATAGAGCTACCCCAATGTGTCGGACCTGTCTTCCAAACCAGGTTGAAGAACGTAATAAAGTCTGACGCGCAATTGGGCCCAAATGACAGAGGAACCCAGAATGTATACCATAATTTCCAGGGAACTTGCCCGGCTTCAGGCATCCAATAGCTTTAGACAATTTCACATCTGTTATGCGAGAAAAGAAAATTGCGTGGGGTTCAGTAGGTTTAATTTGAGCCGCTCGAAGGCCTCTCACTAGACGTTTTATTGTCTTATTTAATTTTCTGACACTGGCATTTAAAACCTGTGAAATGTTGTACAAAGGCGTTTGCGATGGCATGGTCGGAGGAGATAACTTTGTTGTTTACCTTGAAAGATGCTTTAGGAGTTTTAACATTTTTGTGTTTTTAATATTGGAAATATACTTAAAAGCCTTCTTACTGTCTTTTTGAAAGTCTAAATTGGAGATAAAGTCCCTGAAAGATGTACGCTTCTGTGTAATGATCTCTCTTTTAGGCATTTTCAGTTTGCCCTTTTGTTAAATATAAATATGATAAAATATAAATATAATTTCGCTTTTCCATTTTAACAAGAATGCGTCAAAAGATATTCAAACGAATTTCATTCTTGAAAGAGTGTTTCCAAACAGGTTTAAAAATACGTTAAATGTTTCAATCACAAGAAAGTAAAAGAAAGTCAATCACAAGAAAAATTGATTCTCAATTTAGTTGAAAGATTCCAATAAAGAGAAAAAGATTATATAAGTTGACATTTTCCTTCAAATTTTATATTTCTTTGAAAAAGGTGACATCTTTTATTTATTTTTCACCTTTTATAAGTAATACACAAATTTTCTTAGATATTTTACTATTTATTTATTTTAAACTTCGGGAATACATAGCTAATATATAAATCTTTGCTTCTAGCAAATTTCTCACTTTTGTATAGTATTTTATAAATTTTCTCTTTTAAAAAGGGACTATAAATTCTTCAATTGGAGGGGGGGGGGGAGAGATTTCGGGGTGGAATGTCTTCACGGAACTCCATGAATCACTTTGACATATTTACGAATGATTTTGCTAAATAAATTCCTATTCGAGGATTTCTTGACGTTTCTCTTTATACGTATGTACGCGTTTCCCTTTTCTTCATTTATTTTGAGGTTGAAATATTGAAAGGACACTTTCCTTTCCTCATGTGTCGAAGTAAGTATATTAAAATATCCCGATATCCAGTTTCTCTCGGGGAAAATGTTTCCATTTCGATTAAGATTGATTTTTTTTATACGCTAAGAACTCAATAAAATATACTACAACTTATACTTCTAATGTGTACTTTTCAGAATAAAATATATTTAGCCCAGTCTCAAAATAATTAGGTAGCTCTATCGAAAATTATATAAGAATATTTAAGTTTCTGAAAACTAGAGGGTATGTCAAAGATATATATACATCCCTTTTAATCAGTATAGAAAATTTATTTTCCGTTCTGCAAGATTCAATTGTTGGAAACGGAAAGTTTAAAGTTTAATTTGAAATATAAATGCTCTTTTTCTTATGCAAATGTGAGTTCTGATAAAAATGGCGGCTTGCATTCTAGATATATTTCTAAGTACGAGTTATCACTGATTCTGTACATCGTATTAAAGTGGCCAATTTGAGATTTCTGCGCATACAGCTTGAATCTGATTCCAAAATATGTCTAGGTTACGTGGTTTACGTTTATAAGCCTCATCTTTTACTATTCGCCATAAGAAGAAATTCACAGAGTGGTGTAAGGTGTAGGGAGGGTGATGGAAACCCGATTGCCTTCTTCTTTATCCACTGGTCTGGCAAATTTTGATCCAGGTATGCTCGTGAGTCGCAAAAATAGTGCGATCTTGCGCCGCGCTATTTTTGCGACGCATGGGCATATATGTTAATGAAAAGTTTAATTTCCACAAAAATGTAGGAAATAAAACTTCATTCATTAACATACAATGTACGAATGTTATTGCACCAGCATACTTCCCTGTACTTATTTTGAGTATGGCTCTACTAATCACTGGAAGCAGCCGGATGGGAGTTTTCGTAATTTAGAAGTGAGAATAGAGCCAGGGGATCTATACACCTGACCTGCCACCCCAGAGGTATCATTTATTTCGATGACACTGCGACCACGACCTATTTAGCATGACCCAGCCGCCTTATGGGAATACGATGGAAATTTGATCAAGTTGGGATTCGAATTCACTTCCTTACGGTGATGAGAACGACGCTCTAACAAAGCAAGGCAAAGCGGTGCTAATGTAAGAATACTAGGGAATGTGGAATCAGCAAGCACTGCTAGGCACTTTTCATCTGTTACATTATCTTCAAAGAGGAGCATCCCAATGAGTCTCTTTGGTGAAAAAGTACATTACTTTATTTATAATACGTATCGCATTACTTTATCCCAAATATTGCACATTGTGGTACTAGAAATAGAATTTATACGAGGTTCAACAAGTGTATATATATTTTTTAATGTACCATGAGTATAAATTTATATCTGAGATACTTAACAATGATACTTTTATTATAACAATCACTCTGAATCATCTATTGATAGATAGGAGTTTACACAAGCTGAAGTTATACAGAAGACACTCATTTTTATGAATCTCTATTTTACGAATACTTCGGATTTTATGAATAGATGGCTAGTCACTAACTGCTTCTATAAGTGCAATGATAACTTTAATTTCCATTAACAAACTAAAATTTTGCAAAATATCTTTTTTTTTTTTTTTGCGAACTCGTTTTCATTTGAATCCACTTTGAGTTTCCCTTTAATTGTGATCTTATACCTAAACTTGAATTTTTCTAAGTGACTGGTACAAAAGATGTCAATTAATTAATGGTTTATTTACTTCAATCGAACAATTTTTCAGTCATTTGTGCGAATTTCTTAGAATAGCTTATTTCACTAAAAGCACCGGGAACTCATGTAAAAGTACATCATGAAATAGTTCCAACTTACTTCATTACAGAATATTTTTACGAGCAAAAATATTACAGGATTAAACATTATATTTCTTGTTTCAGTAATTACGAGAGCAATTAAGGGATCATTGATTAAATAAATTAGTAGTTTATTTGAGAAGAGATAGTTAAATATTTTTTCATTGTTAACAAATAATTTAACAAAAGATATTTCTCAAGTCTTTTTTTATTTAAGATAAAGATGCAGAATGTCTGATAAAACTTATCTTTTCATTAATAAAAATAAAGACAAAAATATTTAACTACTTTTTCAGCAAGCATCCAAATAATTAAGAATAAATGGGTGAAAGTTAGGAAATATTTCAAAGAAAGTGTTCATCCAATAAAATAAAATTTAATTTTGGGAGGTATTGATGTATATTTATACAAAATTTTATTCATTTAATTCCTTTTCTAAGTAAAGTGGAAAAAGGCTTAGACATATAGTTACTTTTTGATATAATAGTTTATAGGTATTCAATATTAATCGATATTTTCAGCCTCTTTATCTCCCGAGTTTGGTATTGCTATTATGAAAAAAGACAAACTCACTTATATGAAAAGAAAAATTTATCAAATAATGTAATTTATTACATATTTGATAAATATGTCTTTTCAAAGAAGGAATAAAAATTATATAATGTAATTTATTATGATTTTTATAAATATTTGGCTCAGAATGGCTGTTAAATTAAAGTCAATTACATTTCGCCGAAAGTATTTGAATTCTAAAGTAGAACTCCAATAATTCGAATCACTTGTGACTGGACCTCATCCGGATAATCAAAATTTCGATTAATTAGATTTTTTCGAAGAAAGGTCTATTTTAATTACTTTTGCGTTGAAAAATTTGAGAAAAAATTACAAATTTTTAAAGGGAAAGTACAGTGCTGCAAATGGAAATTCATTGATTATACTACACTTCCCTCTGAGAAAGATGTTTCCCTATCTACATTCGTTTTTGGGGACCCAATTTCTCATCCACTGGACAGTGAGAATTTGCATGTGGTCACACGCGGGTTGAAGCTCCATCCACTTCAAAGCAGTTTCAAAGTTGGTAAATGTTTCATTAGCTGATGGTCCCATGTCTGCTTCAACTTGGACATTAAGGTCATAATTTTTCTGGTCACTTTCAATAAGTTCAACATCACTTTCATTTTGAAATACTGTGTGTGACTCTTAATCCATTTCCCTATGTCTTCATACCTTCAGCACTAACTTCTGGACATCAAGTAATTTACAAAAGAATGTTTTGGAATTCTTCAAGTGACATGGCAATCTCGTCTGCCTTCTCTTATCTTCCCTTTTATTGATCTTCTTCCTTTTTTTTTTATCATTTTCCCTCTCTTCTTCAGTTGAATTTATTTTTCTAAAATTCTGAACTCAATAGCCAGGGATTTGGATGTAGGAAGTTCAGATAACTGGAGTTCTATTGTACTTAAAATCAGGTTCAGTGTTTTAAATGATATGGCTAAAATAAATACTTTAACTTCTCCTGATTTCCCTTGTAGAAAGCTGATACTTTTTTTTAAATAAAAATGTAATCATTGAATAAACTACGAAAAGTTTGATGTATAATGGAATTTTTTAAATTTAAAATAAAACATCTGTTGGCGCCAGCGCTTTGAAAGTTGGCTAATTTTCCGTACACCAAATGCACCAACAACCCCAAAGGCCGTGGAATAAGCACTTCGCTTTTGTTGTAGTTCGTACAGCCACTCGTTCTTCTTTGTTAGCTTGTTAGAAAGCGGGTTTTACCCCAATTGTTAATTGCTAAATAAAACTTTATTTGAACCGCATGGAATTATTCGATAAACATTACAACATCCTATAAAACAAAACATTTCAATCTTATAAAATTTAATTCATTCAAAAAATATGAACTTGTAACTGGAGGAAAAAATAGCACTTAGAATATAATAAATATAATTTTTTATTTTATATATATAAAAAATATACAGTCAAAATATTTGGTTGCTATTGATATTCAGAAGTGTCATTACTTAACGGTATTTAGTAACAGAGAAGGAGAGACAGAGAGGGAGAGACACAGAGAGAGAGAGAGAGAGAGAGTGAAAGCGATTGGGTGAGAGAGAGTGAGAGAAAGTGAGTGAGAGACAGAATGAGAGAGTGAAAGCGAGAAAGAATAAGAGTGAAAGAGAGAGAGAGTGAGTGAGAAGGAAAGAGAGTGAGAGTGAGAAAGAAAGAGAGAGTGAGAAAGAAAGAGAGAGTGAGAGATGAATATAAATAAATTATTTTCTATTTATTAGATGTGTTTAATGAGTTGAAACATAACTGAGCTACAGAAATAAAGTTTAACAAAATGTACTGATTAAATTTATCAAGTTTAAAGACAATTCTTTAAAATAAAAAATCAAGGAATACATTCTGATATTTGCAAAAGCAAATAAATTCTAAGTTTGATAACTTTCATTTAACTAAGCACTTAAAATAAGATTGCTTAGTACATTAAAGGTAAATAATTTAAATGAATCCCATATCTATTTCATTATAAATTATTTTCCAATTTGTAATTAAAATAAAGACAAATATGCGTTGATGATGATTAGATTTTAATTAGAAAAGAGTATAAATTAACAGCAATGAAAAACTGTGAATACAATATTTATTTAAATTTATGAAATGATATTAACTACTGACATTTTTACTAGAAAATATTGAAAAAAGTTGCATGAAGTTTTTCTTATGTTACTGAATAAAAGTATTTGTTTAATTTAATTTGTAAAAAGATAATTAAATCATAACCTTTTAAGCAGAAAATGTTGAAGAAATGTTTTAAGAAATTTTTAATGATTATGAAAAAGAAATTAATTAAAAAATAATAAAAACCATACAGACTGTTTAAATATATATTCACCGAAAAACAAAATACTCAAAAAAATTTATAAAATACAGTAAGATAATGAACGTTTTTTTTAATTTAAATAAAATCCACAAAACTTTCTTTTCATCCATAATAAATAATCATTTTTAATTTTGAAATTTTTCTCCGACGAAATGCGTTTTGCTGTATTTTTTTAAACTATATTGTCTCTCTTTTATTTTTAGAATTTAAGAAATTCATTTACAAATAAGATTCATTAGTTTAATTAATAAATTAATTCATTAATGAATTAATAGAATTTTTTATCCTATTAATATGATATTAACTTCCAAAAAGAATATAACCAACCGTTATAGTTGTTGAGATTTTTTAAATTCCTTCATCGAGTACTTTTAGGTCATTGTGAAAAAGTAAATATATTCATTTTGGTTATTTTATTTCTAAATACTAAATAATCGAGGACTTGAGTAAAAGATGAACTTTCACTTCCCTTTTATAGTAATCCCCAGTTATTTTTATTTGGTAATATGAGAGAGGAACTAATTTAGAGCAGTATCACAATCGATGACAATAATAAAATGCCAGTTAGACTGAATAATATCCATGAAAATTAAGTGAAGCTCTATATTTTTGCAAGTAATTGTTATTTTTGTTAGAAGTAAAGGTTACAGATGGTGACACAGAAATTTTAATTAAAAGAATTAGATGCTGAAAACTTTCCTGACCTTTCAATGAGTTAATAAAATCAATATAAACATGTAAAAGGAAACATACATACTTCCTTTACGTATCAAACTTAAATTAAAAAAATAAATATATAATATATTATAAGCGAATACCGAAGAAAAAAAAAGATAATAATATTTTTAAAATTCAAAGCGAAAGATGTTCACATGAATGTATAGTAAGAATGTTTTCATTAAAACTTTTTATATAAATGCTTCATGAGTTATTAGCTTATTTTACTAAAATAATAATGTTGAAATTCTTTCCTTGTATTAAAAATATGCATTTGAATAGAATGACTACGAGTTCCATCTCTCATTTATCTAGCTGTTTTATTTATGAAGATTTTTGGCATATTTATGGACTTATGAACACAGGTTGTCCATCCAAGTTTATCAGTCCTATTTGTGCTTTTGTGTACTAAAAGTTGTAGCCATAAAAATAATATTTGCATAAGTCAAAGCAACGAAAAGTTTTTAAATGAGGCTACTTATAATTTTCTTCATGATGTCAGATGAAATATCTTGCCGAATTCAAAAAAATTATATGAGATACATAAAAATATCAACAACAAAATTAAAAGAGAAGAGCAGTTTAAACAAATTTACTTTGAATTAATTAATGATAGTAGAACAACATGAAAGAAATATATTTCTTTTTTTTAATTGAAATATATAAAATAGCCACCTTATAAATGTGAATGAAAAGGGTATGTACCACAAAATATGAATATATAATACAAAAAATTACACCACAAGAAGTGAGAGAAAATAAATAATACCTTTCTAACTTGGCCGATCGATAGCGGAGTGCTTAGCATCCCCAACTTCAAAGCAGATGGTCCCGGGTTCAGATCCTGATTCAGTATCTGAACCCTCATGGTTTTCCTTTCGCTCCTGTGTATGTTTCCTTATCCTTCCAACTTCGGGGCGAAGATGTCACACTCACTGGGTACTCTTTTGTATATGATTGCCGTCACCCTCACCCCTTGTAGAGCTGAATAGTTATATCCTGTAGTCAATCGAATATATATATATATATATACACACACATAAAACTTTCTCTAACATATTATGGCCTAAATCTGAGGATATGATTAATATTTTCAAAAATGGAAAAAGAGGTTGGAGACAGATGATGTTCCGTTTTTCTGCGATGCTTACCATCATAGTGTTTGGAGAGCCATACATTTCCTTTAAGGACTCTTTGGATTTTATTTCCAAAAAACACGTTTAACAGAAGAAAAAATCGCTGATGTAGTCAACAAACTTTAGGTTGGTAAACAGGAAAGATATTTTGGAAATGCCAACAATATTTAATCTTATAATATTTCTCAATAATATGATTAAAATTCCATAATTTGATGAGAAACTAAACATGAAATAATCTTTGATAATGTATAAATTGAAATACACATACAGATTTTTAGCGAAATAACAAAGGCTATTATTTATATTTCTGGGATTGGCAACAGTAAACATTACTATTCATTCACTGTTGCTTCTAAACGGAGTTTGATAATTTTTTTACAATAATTTCTTTAGAGCCTATTGTTTTAGAATAATTTCTTTAGAACATGTTTCTATTTAACGTGTCAGGAAAGTATGCTGGTGCAACCACAACTATTTACCAGGATTTGAATTGTCTTATGGTAAAAGGAAAAACTCTTCACACGTAAAAAACGAGAATTGATTCGTGAACATTTTGGTTGATTAGTTTTCATAATATTTAATGTGGATTATCAAGACAAAAGTGGTTCGATAAATTTAATTCTTAATACAGTATTAAAGCAATATATTACAACATTGTAAAAAACTAGTATAAGGAGTTCAGTCGTGGTCGAAGCTCGCTCCAGCAAGAATTCCGGGAAGATTGTGCAAACACAGTTGTTTAGCCGGAAAAATATCGATGCTGTGAGAGAAATGTTAAAGCAAGATAGATATATGATACAACTTGAGCTTGAGGAGGCATCTTTGGGCATTAGTACGACTAGCCTTGATGAGATATTACATGATTATTTAACAGGAGAAAATATATGTTGGTGTTAATTCTCATATAATCCAAAAATTGCACAAAAGAAGACTCGTGTTGTTTGGTACAAGCAAATGTGGAAAAACATATATTAGGTTAGGTTATAAGTTAGGTTAATTAAAAACATGAAAGATTGGCAATAGCTTCTTTATAGATGATAAATCACAGCTTATAAATTCTTAACAAAATAGCAATTAACTGTATGAGAAATCTAAGAAGAGATGAATTGCATAAAAGTTGATAGCAGTATGAACTCATTGAAGCAAATGGTTTCCTATCTCTGTCGTCAAGGGCTATTACCAGCCTTGTAGCAAACAGTGGCATTACATCTACTCAAGATGGTCAATTTTGAAATATGCAAGACTATTTATTTACCAGAAGTCATCAGGAGAAAAGCAAAAGAAGAGGCAAATTATTTTTCATTCCAACATTGCGAGATTCCTGTAATAGGACCGAACAATGGAATTTTTGGTCTGTAAAACAATCAAATTAATCTGTTATCCCCCTACAGTTCAAATTTAGCACTTAGAAACTTTTTCTTATTCCTGCACATCAAAAATGAATTATGTGGTCAAAGAAGCTGTTTTGATGTTTGGCGCTCGATGAAGATGCTGGCCGAATCATACAAAATCCATGTTTTGGTGGTACGTTAATCAGACTGAAGAAAGTGCTACGAAAAGTGATTTAAACCATATAAAATTATTGGTCTTCATAGAAAATACCTTGAAAATTATATGAAACCAATTTAGATCATACATAAGTTTTTTTATCATTAGGACAGAAATATAAACAGTAATCCTTGCACCATGAAATTATTTAACTAATATATATAAACACACGGATAAAGAGTATTACAATTCTAACTTTGAAAAAGAAACTTAATATTAATTCTAGAAACTTTATATTAATTAGAAACTTTATAATAATTTTGCTCCTTCCTCTCTTATTTATAAAATTATGTATATTTAATATACGCATATAATAAGAAATCGTACATTTATGTATCGAATTTTATTATATATGATTTAAATATAATAAAATATAAAAATTTTAAAATATTGTAATTTGCTTAGAAAAAAAGGAGCTCCTGTTTTATAAACTTTACCAAAATGAAAATATGCTAATTATTATAATATTATTACTATTACTGCATACATTAAATATTGACTTTTATCAAGTAAAGTGCTCAAATAGATTTTCTTCAAAAATTTACAAAAATATTTCTTCCTATTTTCATATGATGGAATTCATTTTCCGTGATATCATGCAATTTACATAAACGTTCCTAAGCATTTTGACAAAAAGCTTATTTCTTGCATCCTATTTCATTTTCAAATACCTTTTTATAAATTTCTCCTCCCCCTCCCACCTAGCGGAGAATAAGTTTTTCACTAAGGGAGAAAGATTTTTCACGGGGAAACGTCCACACGCAAATCCATTAATCAGTATGACATATTTATGAATGTTGTTAAATAAATTCCTGTTTGAAAATTCCCTCTTGGAATCTCGCTTTACATTACATGGATGCATATTTTCCCTTTTATCCAGCTTACTTTAGAGAAGAATTTAAAATTTTATTTTACTTTCGCTGGATGACGAAATAAAATATATTAAGACGTTCTAACATTTAGCTTCATTCCGAAATATTCGGATATTTTATGCGCCATTTTCCCCTTTTCTGTTTGTGATTTATTTTATATTTCGATGGTTTGGAAATATCTCATACTCTCAACTCATTTGACATCAACAGTTTCCTAGTAAGAAAAATGTAAAAAAGGGTATATATATATATAGCTTTTAAGTACATTTCTGTAATGAATTGTGTTTTTTTTCAACTCAAATATAATAAAATTAATTTCGCATTTTTTATTATATTTGTAGACTATTCATAAACTCATCATTCTTGTAACATGGTTATGTATACCATCAATTCTTGAACCAAGAAAGACATTCGTGGTGATAGAGAGCTTATGCAATTAAATTAACCAATTCTCTCTTGTTATACTTCTTTTCTAGTATTTTAGGCATTTCTTTGAGAAGGTATAAAGAGAGTAACCAAATATTTGTCCTTAATATTTAGAGCTGCGTGTGTAAAATTGAACAGCATTAAACTTGACAGAAATTAATATGTACTCTTATCTTATATATTCAAGTAATCCTAAATTGCAATCTATAATATGTTTTATTTCATTGAACGATTTTTAATCAATTATTTTACATTTGATTCCACAATGTTAATAATTGTTCAAGTTTAATTGTAAAGTTATCCCAAACACTTATAATTGCGTTGTGATAAATTTTACATTGTCAAGAAATACACTGCTGGACAATTGCCAAGGATGGATCACAAATTGCAATGTAGCATAACATTAAGCCAGACATGAGGCCTAGTAGGATAAAATATAGTTGTCACACTGTTCAGACATTGGAACAAAGAATATTTATTGTTCTGGAAAGTACAAAAGCTGTGAAACATCTGAAAGAAAAAAATGTTCTTTTAAAATGCTGCATACGGAAAAATGCATCTAAAAGTCAGCAGGCACCTTGAAGAAAGGTATCAGTACGGGATATGTCCACCGTGGAGTGTGATGCAACATACCACGCGTCGTATCATACTTCGCATAACATTATCCAGCAGCTGTTCAGGCAATTTATCCCATTCCTTTTTGAGTGCACGGATGAGGGTATTCTTGTTTGTCGGAGGATAGTTTTGAACAGCAACTTGCCTCCCCAAATCATCCCACATAATTTAAATGGGGCTTAGATCTGGAGAACGTGATGGCCACACGAGACGTTGAATACCCTCTCTGTATAGACAATCCTGAACAGCGAGTGTTCGATGATATGTTGCGTTGTCGTCATAAAAATCAAATTTATCACCCACAGCACCACGGAAAAGACGAACATGAGGAAGTAGAATTTCATTAATCTATCGTTTGCCCGCCATAATCCCATTCGCAACCACATGTAGGGGCGTGTGGCCATTGATGATGATGCCGGCTCACACCATGACATTGCATGTCTGATATCGGTTCCTTTCCAGGATATTTTCTGGACGACAAGCAGTACCACTCTCGTGCCAGATCAGTTGGAGTCTACAATCCGATGACAGACTGTACCTACTCTCATCTGAGAATAGTACGCATGCCCAGTCCTGTTCAGTCCAATTGCGATGCTCACGACACTATTGCAAACGGGCAATACGGTGCTATCCGGTCAATGGGACACACACAACAGGTCTGCGGGAGTACAGTCCTCCTCCCCTCAAACGTCTGGCAACAGTTTTTCGGGAGATCTGCTTTCCTGAGGCAGCAAGTAACTGATTTGCCACCTGCTGATCTGTGGTGCGCCTGCTCCTTTTTGCTGATAGGACGCTATATCTGTCTTCTGCAGGCGTCGTACTTCTAACACGACCTCCCCCGTGCCACCTACTGCACATTATAGTAGTTTTAAATGACTTCCACTGCCGTGAAAAAACTCTATGAGCGATGTCGAACACCCTGGCAACATCTGTTATTTTTCAAAAATTTCAAGTACGTCTATTACATCTTTCTTGTAAAACTTTGGCTTGAAACAACAACTGTCCACACGCGTCAAAACTTTTAAAGCTCTTATGAACGTTATCACGTGATGAACAGACGTGGAAAAAAATTTGCATACGCATATTTCTTCTTACTATATCCCGCACTTATTCGAATTTTCCACATTTTGCTTCCTTTCATTTTGTGGTTGCTATGGATGATAGTGTTATCCGTTCTTAGCAATTGTCCATCAGTGTAGTTTATAGCTCATAAATTAAATTCAAACAAATACAAATAATTAATAGAATATAATATTAAAGCTTTAAATTTATTAAGAATATGATGTTTTTAATATAGATTATGCACAGGATTTTTATTATATTTTAATATTAGAATATTGTCTGCTGTTGGTAGCTGTGATTCAGTTTTCTTATTTAAATTATATAAATTAAAGTTTCAATATGTTGTAACATTTGAAAGAATTTTAAAAACCAAAATATTGTTTGAACCGATGATAAATATATATGAATGCTTTATTTGATAATTCAATTAACTACACAAAACAAGAAATTGAGAAAAATTTTAAAAATGTATATTATGTTTTCCAAATTATAAAATGTTTTTCTAATATATTAAAGTTTTTCTTAAATATTATTTACATACAGTTTTTGTGGAGTTAATTCTCTTATTATAAGTGAAATTTATTCTGAATATATGTAGTTACATGCAGCCTTTTTAATCAAAATTTTATGAAACACGAAAATTGAATTTATTGATTTATGCAAGTAAAGCATGCATGTATATAAATACATACATATGTGTGCATACATAACAGTGTTTAACTAAAAATCAACGTCCACCACCTCATAATGTGACCGAATCTTCACTTGGAAAGAGTTCCTACGAGGGTAAATATCAGGCGTTACTGCCGAAAGTATTTCTAGATTTGATGGAGAATATTAAATTTGTCACCTAAAGGAGTGTGATTTCAGCACAATCAGTCGCTAGTCTATTTCGTGTGAAAAGCACAATATCTGGTGCCATTCTTTTCCAACCGATGAATCCGATGTAGTTGCTTAACTATGATCATAATGCCCGATAAGTCATGTTATGAATTCTTTGTGTCGGAAGATGCAAAAAATCTAATGTATAAAGCTCTTTTTGATTGCGAAGAAGATCTCGTTACAAGAATTTTGGTTTTAAATGAGAATGTGCATAATATTCTTGAATTATTCCAGATTTTGATAAGATCTATCACGAGGCACTACTGTTGTACATGCAAAAATGTCAATGGTCACCCTTTGGAGATCTTATGTTTTATTGAAATTTCTTTTTAATTATTCTCGCGATTCTTTTCGCCTTCTCAAATTTAATATGTTGCACCATGTAGCTAATTTTATCACTGAATCTTATTAATTTATGATGATTGCTTGTTGTTGTAACTTTTGGAATTATGTGGAAGACACTATATTCTCAGAATATAGTGTCTTTTACATAATTTAAAAGTTTACACTTCGTAAACATACTGTTTTGCCAATGGCTGCGTTTTTACTACTGTTACAAGTTCTGGTCACATGTAATCAATATGGAAATAGCTGCTGATTGATGTTAGGGCACCCAAACCTTTCTGCACATGGTACATCCGGTAGACTTTAGTAAACCGTGGAGACAATAATATATATCAAACGCCGATTAGTGGCTGCGTGGTAGTCGTTCCTGACCAATGAGCTGTGGATCTCGGATTCGAATATCAGTTCGGGCATGGATGTTACTTTTTTTCTCTGTTCTCTCGGTGTTTCTATGTCCTTTCATGATGATGTATGAATATGGCCCAACTTATAAATGTGTTTGTGGTGGTATGGCGCGGGCAACGTTACTCGCCTCTGTGACTTGGTTCACAGGTGCCTGCTGGATAACGATAAATGAATAGCAGTTTCTGACCTCATTGTGGCATAGGGTTCGTCATCCAAGTGCCCACCGTTGGAAAAAAATGTATATCAGTTGATGCTCAGATTTCGCTTTGCGGCAATTTTTCTCTCTTGTAAAGTTTTATCATATAAATATTCCTATAATATAGTGTATTTTCTTCTATCAACCATTTTCATTATGCACCATTGTTACAAAATTGATTTTGTTAAGAAAAACCGAAAAAATTATTATCCGTTCTATCAGTAGTTCTCTTGCATCATGCTCGAAATTATTTCATTTACAGTAATCCCTCCTGTAACACAGTACTCTCATAACGTGTTTCCATACAAAGCAATTTCATATCCCTCGTATAACACGTGTTTCCCCCCTGTATAACGCGTTGATTTTCTTTACATTTCTCTATTATAAGATTTATAATGACTTGTAGAGTTCATAATCCACTTTGCGTACATTGCACATTGTGTCAGTCGTGTGCTTATAAAATTCAATTAAATTATATCATTGACCTTTGAACATTCTGCTAAAAATGACGTCGGAGGAACGTTATTTCAGGTAGCTCCTACAGAGAATAAACAAGCAATAAAACTATGTTTGGAATTATTTGTAATTAACTATTAGTTAATTACGCTTGCATAATTTTTGTATTTAAAATGTTTTTAATTTGATTTTGAGAGGAAACGCACACATTTCATAGCGTATTTTTTCTTTTTAATATTTGATTTAAACCCTCTTTAACGAGAAAAGTTAACCGCGAATCATTTGTATATAAAAGCGTTACATGAGGTTATACGAGCGCGTTTTACGAAAATGCTCGTGCAACGTTTTTTTCTATAACGTGGATCTAATATATCGTGTTATAGAAGAGGGAGATAACAGTATATTTTTTTATGGAATTCCGGTGATAATATTTTTAACGGAACTTTCTTTTCAATGAATTTTTTCATTGAAATACGATCAAATTATTTTTTAATAAATCAAATATAAAATAAATGCATGAAGTAGAATTAGTTACTGATTACAATTAATGTCCTCTTATATATTAATTATATATTAATTAATGTTCTTATAATGTTACTGATTCATGAAACTGACACAATTTATTGATTTATAAAATTGATTTATTATTGATTATTAATTGATTTATGAAACTGATTACAGTTAATGTTCTTATGATCTCAATACAAATGAGTTAATAATGCTCGGAAAAGGGATACTGAGGTAATATATACCACATGTTCGATTCTGCATTCAGTCTATGCATGGCACGTGAATACAGAACATTATCGGCAGAAAGATCTTCCGAAAAGGAAATTACCGTTATTAAAATGCTAATAATATAGGATTAAAAAAAGATCTTACAAGTTTGAAGTTCTTTGATCTGCCTTTTAGTTGTGTGTGTGTCAAATTATTCCTTCAGTAAAAATGTGTCACCTTTTTATATGCCTTTATTTTGATAACTAAAGCAAGTATCTTATTTTTATGAAGAATAATTTATTGCAATCCAATTTATCAATAATCCGCTTATTTTTTTTAAAAAACTGTTATTTTACAGTCTTGTTCACATGTACTCCTATTATTATAGAAACAAATTATTTCAGAGTATTTAATCTTTCTAGAATCCCCAGGAGCCAATATGTAAGTACATTGTAAACATTAAAGAATTTACAGCCAATCTCATTTTCGTTGAGACATCTTTGGTTGTAAAGCCATCAGGAAACAAAACATTGTATATTTTCTTTCATCTTTATACTTTAGTTGATGTAATGGCAGGGATTTAGAGTTTCCAGATGTCTGTATGAAATTTGATTTTATTTATATATAAAGAATTAGATAAAAAGGATTTTAGGAGCACAATATAACACTTGGTTATAATATCATAAGAACACATTAATAGTCTTAAAAAATTATATCAATCAGTTGAAGCGAAATGCATTTTCTGAATTCTTCTCTTGATTTTCCTTTTAATCAATTGAAAAAATGACACTCTGAGCTTATCATACAGTAATTTGAGTTCGGACATAGAAATAACTTTTTGAATATGTTATCGTATGCTATATATATATTCATTAGATGCAAAGAAATTTAAAATTGACGAAGCATAATGCACATATCGAAGAATTGACAACCGAGTTAGCAGCCAAGTTATTCACTCTCCAGTTTCTTATGCAGCTTGGTTAAAAACAAACAATTTTCATTCCTCGGGTAGATATGTAATATAATTCGTAATTTACTTCCTTTTATAAATCTGGGGAAATTAAATTGGTATATAAAAAGTTGCCACCGCAGAATGAAAAGATAATCATATACACACTATTATGAGAAAATTTTTGTTCAAATTTGAAGCTTTCATTTCGCTTGGCATTTTAAACAATTAATTTTTTCTATAGCAAATTCTAAAGCTATTTATTTATGTTTTAAACTTTATCAATTTTAAATAAATATAGAAAATGCATTTGAAAATACATCAAAACATACATATTTTGGGTTTTTAAATATTTGTGAAATTTTTTAAATTCAAAGATTCAAATTTGAGCAGTTACTTTAATTTCACATTTAAATCATAACAAAGAAATATGGGATGAAGCAGTTTCGAGAATTTGGATTGGTTATTAATTATTTAACTGACTTCTCTGCAAAATTCACCTCAATCCTGGTAGTGGATATTTGTAAGCATTTAGAATCTCCATTAAGCTGAGGGCACGGGCTGATTTTGACCTACAAGTGCTATTCATTAAATTCGTTTTTTTCCCTATTTTCCGTATACAATAATTAATTAAAATGGACCCTTTTTTTTGAAATAATCCAATTAACCGAATTTTTGATTATTTGAATGTGGTCCGATCCCAGTTGATTCGGATAACAGGAGTTCTACTGTAATTTCTTGAACAAGTTCTATAGGGAATAATCCCATTCTTTTTCTGACGTATGGCGTTTTAAGAACTAAACTGCATTTCAGATTAAAATAAAATGGACAAACAAAATAAAATATTTGATTAGTCTAACAAAATACATAAAAGCAATAAATAATATGCAACAATTTAAAAACATTATTAAAATGAAACAATTGTAAAATTTATGTGAATCTTAACTTTAAAAATTCTTAAGAACAACTGATCACTGGTAGTAATTTTTATCAATTCCTTTTGATGAATTGTAATGAATGAAGTGAAATGAAAAATCAAATGAAAACGAAGTATTTGTAAAGAAACACATGAATGAAACTGAGTAATATATACAGGGTGTTTCTAAATTGTTTTTTTTTTACAAATTAAAAGGGGTAATAGTGCCTACCCATACAAGCAATAATTAAAATTGGAACATAGGGTCGCATTCCACTCTGAGAGGCAGAAAAGAGGAAAGAAGAAACGCATCAAGAATCTATTGCGAATTTACCGTATGCAAATTTCCACAGAGAAGGAATATTTTGCTCTTATTGGTTACCGGAGAAAGCCAATCAGAGTAGACGTTGTCCTTTAGAAACGCAATCAACATGTTTGGTCTGACTATAATGCCCTCGTGGACATCAGCAGAAATTTCAGAACATCTGGGCGGGTATCCTTGGTGATATCTGGTAGACACCATGTCAGACCATTACACCATGTCAGACCATTTGAGCGGCGCAGGATAGCGTATCTTCTTGAAACAAGTACTTCCCAGTTTATTGCATTCTGTTCCACTCCTCATCCTGAGAGACATGTGGTTTATACACGATAGAGCTCTAGCACATTCTTCCATCATGGTCTGTAACTTTTGGAATGCCACATATCCCGCATGATGGCTTGGATGTAACGAACCTGTGGCTTGGCCTCCTTGCTCACCGGACCTCAACCCACTGGATTTTTTTTCTTCTGGGGGCACATGAAATATTTAGTGTACGAAACGCCGGTGGAATCAAGTGAAGATCTAACTGCTAGAATCGTTGTTGCCGGGGTGCAGGAATCTTCGAGAGGGTGAGCCAGTCGTTCCATCGCCGGTGTCAACAGTTCAACGACAAACATGGGCGGCATTTTGAGCTTTTGCTGTGAGGTTTCCTCTAAACAATAAATATGATTGTGATACTTTTGGTATTATTCATTCGCTTACCCAACACTATTGTAAGTGTTGAGCAAGTACTTTCAGGTAGGAATTCCTCTATTCTGCCTCTCAGAGTGGAACGTAAACCCTATGTTCTTACGTAATTATTGCTTGTCTGGATGGGTACTATCATTTTTAATTTTTAAAAACAATTCAGATCTCTCTGCATTTCAACTGCATTACAACGCAATGAGTAAGATTTAAAAAAACCACGTTTTTTTTTTTATGTAAGTTTTAAATTCAAGCAACCAGTCTGCGCAAAAGACAAGAGTGATCAAATTTCTTAAATGATTTTTTTTAAAGAAAAAACTATATTTTTGTATATAAGTAAAATAAATTTGAATAGCTGTTTGCTTTAGAACAAAATTTCAAATTGACATCATATTTTTAAGAAAATTATTTGAATTGCTTGTTATGTAGGGGATGAAAATGGCGAATTGTTTCTGATGTTGGAAATTCGAATATTTATTCATTGCTCTATACTTATTAATAGAGAAAGAAAAAATAGGATTCCAATTTTTGTTACAAAAATTTTAAGATAAAATAGCGAAATATTTTTCTAATTAAATGAAAATATTTGAATAATTAATGTTTTACAGAATTTTCAGAAATCAGTTTTTTTAAGAAATTCTCAGTGATCCTGCTTTTGTTTTAATAACATTGCATTGGAAATTTTAATGAGCAGAATTTATAAATGTATTCTTTTGATTTTTATTTCCATAGTAAAAATCACATTTGTAAAACATGTGAAAATATCCTTTTCCTAGTTTTCGCAATTTTTAAATGAAATGCAACTCAAAATTTTCTTTACTAATGCAAAAACTTGTTTTTATTTCTCAGGCAAAGCATAAAAATATTTATGAATTAATGATTACATTGCCTAGTCCCCAAATTTTATTTTGGAATTATGCATATGTTTAAAATATTTTCGAGATCATATTAAAGCTAAAATAATCATACTTTTTCATTCCTAAATTTGAAATAGCAACGCTAATAATAAAGAAAAATATTTTGATCATTTATTTTAAAATCACAAAACAAAAATAAAAGATTTAAAGAAAGGTCGATATATTTTTTAACAGTTAAGAAAATGATATTTCACGAACAAAAACAACTGGAATGAATCATCAAACAGTTCCTATTTTGTATTTTCCGGATGTTACGTCAAATTAACTCCAAATTTTTTTTGCCTCAATATCTTTTAAGATAATTGATTTATAAAGCTGAAAGAATGATGATTTTTTTCAAAACTGTTAATATGTATGCATTTAACAAGGAAATACTGGCAGGTGTTACGTACTGATTCAAAAAAATCACTTTGCCAGAAGATAAAAGGATAAATAACGCATCGCATAGCAAGAAATGAGGTTGCTTGCATGGATCAATTAAAAACAAATTGAATAAGGTATGGAAGGGTTAAAAAAATTCTTTTTAACTATAAAAAATTCTTAAGTATTGAAGTGGAAACTTCATTCGCATTCCAATGCATTTCCAAACAGGATCAATTTGGTAAAACCAGGAAAACGCTCACAGCAGTGAACAAAAATAAAATTCTTTCAAAATAAAAATAGTACATATTATTATTTTTTAAAGAAAAATTACACTATGTTGCTGTAGAAAGGGTTCTGTGCGTATTTTTTCATTCGTTTAAGTTTTGCAAAGAGGAACATTTTAAAGATGGAAAGAAAAACCACGTGCCTTCGATTTTAAAACAGTTTTGCATCACAGCATATACAACTTTATAATGGATTCCAATTAAAACTAATTTTGGCGTAAGAATCACAAATGCTATAATGAAAGTTTCGAAATGAATCGCAATTTCAATAAGTATGACTTAAGCAGAATCTCTATGTCCTTCAATGGCCCAAGATAAAATATGTCTGCGTGTTTCGTTTGATATCTATCCACATTTGTCTGAATAAACATTTACTGTTGTTGCTATTATTTATGACATTCGGACAGGGCAAGTTCATAAATAATAACAACTTCAATGACGGCTATGTGAAATTAAGACAGTAGAGAGCGCCTCTCATTTAACCATAACACCACAAAGGTAAAAGTATGTCTTTGCTCAAGGCACTTCCGATAGATGACACCTTCAGAGGATCCATTCCTTCAATTTTGCCTTTGATCTGGAAGAGGTAAAGTAAAGTAAACACCAGCAGAGGTCCCTGTACCTAACACTGAAAGAGTTTTACCAGATTTGATGGACCCGCTGGAGAGAAAAGAAAACGGAACGCGGTACATACAAGACTATACAATTATGCTTGCAATCATACGGAGACACTGAAAATTATTACATTTACACAGTAAAGAGGGTAGTAAAATATACTATTTTACACAAATTGGATTGCAGTTGAGAGTTAACATGGGGACTCGTAAGAAGCATTCAATGGAGAAAATTTTTCCAGACCATTACACCTATGATAACTCCTCAATGTCCGACCACAGAACTTTCACAATTCCATAGATTTAACGTTCACATATATTATATGTACTCGGTGAGTCTTTGTTGGCCTTGTGAATCGAACCCCGCCCTTCCGGACGTAAGGTCACTGCCCAAACCACTAGACTACCACGAACCATTAAAATCTATGTCACATTAACGTGACTCCGGATCCTTTTGTACCTTTGTGATCTTCCAGATGTAAAAAAGCTTGTTTCAACTGTTTAGGTGCCGTGCTCTCTTTCGGACATCAATCCGAGACAGCTCATTATCATTTATAGGTTTATGGTTATCTGTTTTGATGTTCAATTGTCTTTTAATGTGCAACTGAAAAAAGTAAAATAAAAAATTCGAAATGAAGTGTTTCAATGTTTGTGTTTTAAATAAGCCAGGGACTGAAATCCTGAAATAATTTTCATTCCATTCGTTACAGCCATTTTCAGTTCAACCTTAACAAAAATACGAATTTTATTTAATTAGATTACATGGGTATTCCGGTGACGTAAAACCTGGAGCTCTTGACTAAAATATTGCGGACAAGAAATCTGCTAAAGCCTAAAACTATTGTGTTGACTAATGGCCACAAAAGGACCAAAGACAAGTTGGGGTTGCAATGTCCTTCAAGGTCAAGCGAAAAACAAGTGGTGGTTGCAGTTTCCAATGGAATGCCTCAAGTGTAAGGATACCTTTAGAGGCTGAGCCCCCAAAAAATCTCGACTGCTTGGTTTCTGCTTCAGAATTAAGATGCAGAAAACGATTTTGATGTGAATGATGTCACATGCATTGGATGCTTCATAATACCGAATCTTATCAATTTTGCTTTTTGTAGTATTGAAAGATAATATAATCCCAGTGGTCAGGAACTGGGTAAAAAGTTGTATATGCAAAGAAGCAGAAGAAAATAATAAAACAATGAAAATACAGGGTATAAAATTCGACTCCATTCAAGGATGTGTAATTACTATTTAGCTTCTGGCTTAACTAAAGCCAAACTATAGCTATATCAACAAAGATACTGAAAGTGTCTCCTATAATTATTTAATTATCGAATATTTTCATTCAAATTGCAAACAAATGCCTCTAGTTTTCTTTCCTTTGTGATCTGCAGTAGATACTGTTAGGCTAATTTAATCTTATTAAATTTCTTTTTTTCCAAAAAAACAATATTTCGTATTCTATAATTTAGATTTCAAAGGCCAATTTCAAATCAAGAAATTATTTTCCAAAGATTTGCGAAACATCAAAAGTTTTCGTTTCCTATCACATATAAAAACAAAATAATTTGCTGATAGTTGTAAAAAATGTACATAAATTTCATGAATCGTTATATTTTAATTTCAATTTTTATGTAAATTTTAAAAATTATAAGGAATTTTTATAATAGAAATGATTTATAAGGAATTTTTTTTCCAACGGCGGGCACTTGGTTGACGAAGTCTATGCCACAAAAAGGCCAGAAACTGCTACTCATTTGTCGTTACCCAGCGGGCACTTGTGAACCAAGTCACAGAGGCGAGTAGCGTTGGCGCGCCATACCACCACAAACCCGTTTATAGGGTTCTAGGCCACATTCATACATCATCTCAGAAGAAAGGACAGAGCAACACAGAGAGAACAGAGGAAGAAACATCGATGACCGAACCGAGATTCGCACTCAGGACAAACAGCTCAGGAGCACTAACTATTCAGCCATCGGTCGGCCCCATAAGAATTTAAAGTAGGGGCAATTATAAAACAGTATGTTAATCAATGATTTTTTTTTTTGCAAATCTTTCAATTTTAATTTTTTGTTGATTGTTAGAAGTTTCATACCACTCATTTGTTCCATAATAACACAGATTTGATTTGGTTTCTTTGCAAGTTTCTAATTACATTTTGGATACTAGCAGGATTTCTGCTAAACATGCAGTTTAAAATATAAACCGAGAAAAGCTACATGCGACTACAGTAACTTAATTTAATACAACTGAAAACTCTGTCTGAATAACATTATATTTAATGTATTGAATTTACGTTGACACCAATGAGTGTACTCTATATTCATTTTAAAATATATTCATTCTATTATTACAATTTTTAATCTGATAATAAATTCAGAGCATCAAGCAGAAATATTACTTCCAATTGTATATAATGCAAATTGGGGCTGAAGTTATCAACTACAGGATTACCTATAATTTGATTTAAAAATTGTAATCAGTCTATTACCTGACATCAAGCTAAATTGTCTACAATAATGAATAAACCTTGAAAGCAATTGAAATATTTAAAAAAAAAAAAAAAAAAGGATTTTTATATTTACAAAGTTATTATGTATACAATAAGTGATAAATCTTGAATGAAAATGAAAAAGTAACATCATAATTTTTATGAATTTCAAATTGATATTCAATTTCAAGATATTCATTGTGCATTACTTTGACTTAAGCTAGGGCAGAAAGTTTTATCTTTACTGTATTGAAAATAAACGGGAAAATCAGAAAAAAAAACAACGTGCAAAAGCAGAGTAAAATGTCAAGAGAAGGACCATGAAGGAAAATTTATTCTGAGAATCAATTCAGAAATATGTCAAAGTGATTAATGGGATTTTATGCGGATGCATTTTAAAGTAAACATCTACTTTCTATGAAATAAAATATCACTTTTTTCTTAGGAAAAGAAAGTATGCATAAATTGTCATCTAAAATTGAAAAACGCGGATATATCGATACACTATATATTTTGGTTGGAGGACATTATCTTAGAAAAAACTCTATGTTTTTTACATCAAAATATGTGTACAAACAATAAAAAACGTAAGGAGAATTTTATATGAAAGATGTAAAATTCTATTCAATCCCCCGTATTGGAATTTTAAAATAAACGAAATTTCTTTCATAATAGTTGATTTTAATAAAGGAAAAGAGAGTTTTGGAAAAAATCGACTTTTTTTTTTTTTTTTTTTGAGTAGAGTATTTTACTTAGTCATACAGTGATATGTATTGTTGTGCATATATTAATATGTATTCCTCTGTTAAAAGTTGTGTAAACTTATATGAAAATGTTATCAGTAGAAATAATAATATTGAGTATAGTGTGTTGTTGTTTCTAATCCCAGATGTTGTAGCAAACCTAAACCATCTCCATAAAACCAAAAATCATTAAAACGTTTAAAAATAAAATAGGATTCTCCAAAATCTAGTTCACAGTAAAACTCGGACTGCCAAGAATATGTCTCAGGGAAGCCTGATTAGCCATGCACAAGTAGGTCTCCAGAAAGACTTTCTGGTCCTGTCGAAAAGACAAAGACCTAATGTGGTTACTCAAAAGACGTGAAAAAGCAGAGTATGGTTATTATAGGTATTATATTTATATAAACTATCACTAAGGTAATCTCTCTCTCTCTCTCACACACACGTTATTCAGATAACAAAATTGAAACCACAGTAAATCTATAATTCGATCAACTTGTGCCTTGTAAATAGAAAGCAACTCATAGTATATGTGTAATATACGTGTAATTATCATTAATATGTGTGAAAATTATATGTGTAATTATCATGATCAAATAATATAATATTTTCAATGAAGAATCAGCGTAAAAGATTTGAAGAGCGTGATGCATAGGCTTTCTTTCTATAGGTTAAGTAATAGGGACAAATTCTTTAAAAAGATTCAACACACTTTATTTCGTAAGAATGGACATTATTTCGAAGAATGGTGTGAACATTGTCTGATCATCTTCCCCTATTTTTTAAAATATTCAAATTTGAAAATAGGAAGATATACATTTTTAAATATTATTGAATTTTTTACAAATTGAAATGTCTAGAAAAATTCAGAGATGATAAACAAAAACTTTCAAAATTTTGCATTTGCTTAATCATCACTTTTAGATGATGTGTTGATAAAGCAAATGTAGTTGATATTCCTGATTATTACAATGTTTATTTTTTTATTGTGATTATTACGATATTTATTATAACGATATTTATTTTGTTTCGTACTTAATTGCACAAGTTGAAATAATCAGGCGGATTTCAAGTCGATGAATATTTGCCAGGAATGTTGTTGTTGTTGTCATGTGACAAGTCCAAAAAGAATAAAAAAGAAAAGGTAAAAAAGACAAGTCATATGGGACCAAAGGCATGGAGCACCGTTCTGGCTTCTTCAGCTTTTTCCGTATAAATCTTCAGCTTTTTCCGTATAAATCTTCAGCTTTTTCCGTATAAAGGGTGTCATGGTAGCAGTTGGAGTCGATGTTGAAGAGGTCATAAAGGTGTTTGCCATTGCCTCGGGAGTTTTGTCAGGAATAAATATGGATTGTCAACAGAGGTCAGGGTAACTTTTAAACTTCAGCAGTCCTTAAGAAAATTAAAACTTTTCTAGATACTCTTAAAATGTTCATAAGTGAAAATCATCTTGCTTAAACAATCCCCTAAACTTTCGGAGGGGAAAGAAGCAGGTTCTGGGCAAAAATATTTTTAGGATATTGGCTTAATCTTTATGTTTTCAAACAATGTGTTGCCTATATAGAGGCCATTTTAAATTTACATTCTGCAACCCATGGTTTTATTTCAGCGTAAAAGGCCATAAAATGTGACTTTATAAAGTTGTCAACATTGACAGTTATCAGGTGATAGGGTGGCTGCATCCATGGCGCATGCCCGAAATGCACACTTGAACTGTATATTTTAGAAAAATTTAAAAGATGCTCTGATCCGTGTTGATTTTAAAGCTTTCCACTCCTAATAATCTCTAGCAGACTTTGAAACTATTCTTGAAAAGAAATGTCAATAATTTGATATTGTGATAGTTGATCATCTTATAAAATTTATAAATAATATTATTCATTTATTCCTTACAAATGCTCAGAAAATTAGTTATGATGCTTATAGTACTCTCACGATCCTGTCGTTTCAAGGCTAGTTGAATTGCACGAAACATATTCCTTTTAAATGACATGTTGATTTCACACATCAACACCCAAACATTAATTCACATCACATCACATCACATCACACACACACACACACACACACACACACACACACACACACACACACACACACACACACACACACACACACACACACACACACACACACACACACACACACACACACACACACACACACACACACTATATATATATATATCAACCAGGAGCGAGACTTCCATTAACACTGGTAATCAGAATAATAATAAAATCAAACCTTCTTCTCTCTTTGACACGACTACTCACTACTCCATCCTCTCTCCGTGTCTCCTTCCCTGGCAGACAACAAGACCACAAGTTCAAGTTCCAGTTAATTGTCCGACATTCACAACGCAATCAGTTTTCTCTCTGGCCTTCCAATAACTCTGAACTGTACACATTAAAGATATAAGTACAGGTCCCGAGTCAAGATGGTCTTGTTTGCCCAAAACACACAAGGGAGAGTGCCAAAGTTTAAATCGGTACAAATTTGTGGCATTCGTGGTCAGTAATATGGCGAAAAAATGCCGCACTTGAGGATAAGGAATAGCCCCTGACCTTTTAATAAAATTCTTAATCCCTTAAACTAGTTCAAAGACACAAGTACGGAGGCAAACTGTACCTGATTTAGCGTTGACCATGGTGCACCACAAGGAGGCCTGCTTTTTTACACACCTAACGTAAAGTTCTGAACAATGCCGTGAAATTAGTAAAAAAAAAAGTTGTGGTTTTCATCTGCCCTATTAATGGCGTAATTTGTTTGTTTTGTTTCCAAACTTTTCTTGGTAAAGGACTCCAATTGGACGCCAGTTTACAACATATGAAAATTCGATATAATATACGTTATAGTAATTATTATATAAAATAAGCTGTGATAATTCATAATCATCACTAAATTTGGTAAATACGATAAATTATTGAATACTTATTTTACGGTAAGTATATAAAATCCTCAAATCGTAATAGGGAATGTAATAAATTCCGATTATTTTGATAATGATATCTTAATTTGAAAAAAAAAATCAAGTAATATTAAACATTTTGTTCTAAAGAAAGCGAAGAATATCATGATGAAGCAGAAAAGAAAACTTAAAATTATATTTTATTTTAAAAATTTAAAATACAATGGCATTTTTGTACTTTTATTTTTGTAAAAATCTCTTAAAACAGATATATATTTGATAATAAAATAATATCTATCATATATATGATAATTATGATAAGAAATAGTTAGAAATACAAAATGATCAAAATTACTGAAAGTTAAATATTAGATTATTGAAAATTGAATAAAAAAAAGCCTAGTTTATTACTTCAGTAAATATTTTATTTATTTACAAACAAAATAGATTTTTAAATTATATAATAACCATTATTTCTATATATATATATATATATATATATATATATATATATATATATATATATATATATATATATATATATATATATATATATATATATATATATATATATAGACAATTTTTATATTTTGTTAATAAAGGCATGGCTGAATAATTTAGTTTGTTAGAACTCATAAAACCTGTTCCATATGTCAAAACCAAGTTAAATCTATGTTATAAAAATATTTACTTATTTTTATTTGTAAGTTTACTTATTTAGATAAATTAAATTACTAAGATTTCAGAACCATATATATATATACAGTTTTCCAGAGATTTTTTTTTATATTTCCATTTATCGAATTTGCACTTTATCTCTTTATAAAAGTCAGAGATATCACTAATATCTCTGACTTTTATAAAGAGATGATTTTCAAACACAATCTTCGAGTGCTATAGCTTGATGTATAAAATTTCCAGGCAAAATAAATTTTTCATCGCAAATTGTGAACTAACTTCTATTATAACTTTGTGAAGATCTTCCTTGTTTTGTTCCTAAAAGAATAATGTCTCAGTTTTGAGTTTCAAATACCAATGTTATGCATTTCACGGATCACTTCTTGCTCTGTTTACATTACCCAGTCTTACTATGTCAACAATGTTTCTAGAAGAAAATTTAAATTTTAAAACTTTCAAAAAACATCTTCTTGCCAATAACTCTAGATTTTATTTAGCATTTTTTTCTCTGTTTTATCACTTGTTCTTTCTTAGTTAAAATACAGGTTGATCTTTTTTAAAGTGACAGTGTTTGGAGTGTTTTGTAGCGCGATCTAATAGCCGAAATGACACCAAACTTGGTATTTAGACTAATAAAAAAAAATTAAGTTGAAAAAATCACCTCTAGGACATTATTTTGGTGCAGCTGTAGTTTATAATAACCAGAATTAGCATAAAACTAGGTATCAAAGCAAAACGCAATTGTTGTGCGATGACAATGCCAATAATATGGGCTATAAAAGCAAATAGTGGACAGCTCCGACAAATAATCTCAGCTGAAGTAAACGAGCTCCCGGTGCAATGCCTCTCACGTTACTGGAATGTGCGTTTATGTTGGTGGACTAACAAATTTATCTATTCTAAAGGATAACATAACAAAGACAGTGAGGAATATTCCTAGTGATATATTACGTACGGCTGTGGAGAGCGTTGTGCGCAGAATGCACGGTGTTACTTCCGAAAATGGTGCTCATATTGAATGTGGTCTAATTCCTCACCGGAGAAGTTAATGTAATAAACATAAATAATTTAACTGTACGATTGTATGAAATAGTATTTTTCTTTTCTCACATTTTATACATTGTAAAATACTATAAAATGCATTAGTGGCGGTTTTTTAGGACAAAAATGTTTTTCACGGAATCCTTTTCTCCGTGTCTTGATTAGTCTAATTACCAAGTTTGATGCCATTTCGGCTATTAGATCTTTCCCATAGGACGTTCCAAACACTGTCACTTTATAAAAGATTCCCCTGTATCTGAATAAGATAGTAACTTCATCATTCTTATTTTAAATAACAAAATTAATTGCAAATAAACAGCTTTTGGCAATTTATCCTTAGTTTTTGATTTTGAATAATCTTCTATTTCACTATTGGTTTTATTAGTAGTGTTGTTAAGTGCTTCAAAAATTAAAACTTGAAGTTCTTCGGTTTTATAGAGTTATTTGGGAATGAAAATGTCTTTAAATTTATCTTTAAAGGCATTCCAAACATAGGTTCACAGAGAGTACAGATGATATCATGAAATATGACATTTTTTTATAAATTGTAAAAAACGTTATTTTTTTTTTAAATATTATCTTAAATTTTAACAGATTTTCTTTAACAAGGCAGGATCAGACTAGATAAAATCTTAACTAAAAAAAAAAAAAAAAAAAAACGTGGTAAAAGTGCTAATGAAGGTTTATAATCATAGATAGAAAGATGTTGAAAGTTATAAAATTTAAAATTTCTTCTAGTAACATTGATCACACAGTAAAATTTGGTGTAACCAGATGTAAACAAAGCAAGAAGTGATTAACGACATTTATTAGCAATGATATAAATTGAAAACAAAGACATTTGCCTTTTAGGATAATACCAGGAAAATATTTATAGTGGTATAATAGAAATATTTTACAATTTGCGAAGGAAAACTTGCGTTTTCCTTCGCAAAATTTCCTTGAAGATTTTACAAATTAAGCAATTTCACATCGAAATTGTATTAGAAAACGGTTTCTTTTTGTGAAAATGAGGAATACTAACAATGTGTTTACAGGGGAGTAAGCAAATCTGATAAGTAAAAATGTAAAACATAATATAGCTATTTTAAGAGATTTACTGAAATGAAAATACAAAAAGATAATTGTTATTTACATTTTTACATTGAAATATTTTTATCAAGTTTTATTCTATGTCTTCATGAGATGTTCTTCATATTGTTAAGAATGAAATGTCTAATATTACTTGAAAATATGTATTATTCTCGGGTTAAGATATCATTACGGGTTGAGAATTTTATAAATGTACCCCGATAAATATTCACTGATTTATCACATTTACTAAGTTACGTGATAATCATATGTAATCACAGGTTATTATACTTAATCAGCAAATTAATCTTTTTTACCATATTTTTTTTCTAATTTTTAATCTGAATAAGGTTAAAACAATCGATATGACTTAAAATTTTAAAGCTACTTCGTGATAAAATTCAACTTTGAGTTTCAATTTTATTCATAAATTTATGGGTTTTATTGTTTGATATAGAAGTACAGTAAAGTAAAATAAATTTTAATAATAAAGTAAGGATAATAAAAAAATTCCTCACAAAGCTGAATCTTTTATGTTCGGGAAAAGTGCAAAAGTCAGCACTCCTAAATAATTTATCGATGAAAATAACATCAACCTTGTCTATCAACTAAGCTCTCTAGAGGATATTAACTCACTTTAGTGGTAATGCACTTTCATGATTTGCTATGAAGCTATTTTTCCTGGCTTTTATAGTAAAAATCATTTTATTACTTAAGCAATCTCACATTACATTTTAAGCACTTCAGCATTCACTGCTACATCATGTGTGGCTTAAAGTGAATGTATTTAATAACAATTGATTTATTGATTAAAATATCTATACTTTAAGCTACCAAAATTATTTGATTGCTAAGAAGAATGTTGATAATTTAAATAAAAACATTTTTTATAGCACCTAAACAGTCTGGCTATCAATATGAACATATGTTTTCCCAATGAATATTCAATTCCAACTAGTGAGAAAAAGAATATTGATGGACGGAATACCATTAATATTCTGAATATATTTCAAGCAGCAAGTTTTGATTACATAGAGTAAAGGAAGGCCACTAAAAAATCCTTTTAAGAACCACTTTCCCTATATTCATTCGCTTTTTGAGAGATATTCCGTTTTAGAGTTATATATATATATATTTGATTTAAATTGTTTTATATGATGAATACAATGATATAAATTAATTCTTATACGAGACTCACTCTTAAATTTTTGAGATACAACTAGGTTTGTAAAGTTATACTTACAAAATTTTAGGTGTATTCAAAGTAGCATCCTCCAGCATCAATGCACTTTTGTAGACGAATTTTCCACAGATTAAATGCCTCAAACCATTCATTTCTTGGAATTGATGAAAAAAATGCATTTACAGCCACATCAATCTCTTCTTCGGAATGAAAACGACGTCCACATAAGCTCTTTTTAAGATTAAAGAATAAGCAAAAGTTGCACATAGCTAGATCAGGTGAATACGGTGGATGTTTGATCACTATAATTTGTTTTTGTTTAAGAAACTCAACTGTTAATCTGGATGTATGTAAAGATGCATTGTCATTGTGAAGCATTAGTCCCCTAACACTCAGTTCTTGAAGAATTTCTGGAAGACATTTAGTAATATACCAGTTTGCTGTTACTGTCTTCTGTCCTTCCAACTTGATGGCTTTGACCAATGCCTCACTTCTGAAAATAACGGCATACATCACTTTTTTCAGTGCGCGTTATTTTTTCACCATTGTCGGCGTGGGATTATCTTCAAAGACCCATATTTAGCTTTCTTGACGTGTTGGAACGTCAAAAAACGGTATGTACGTTTCATCATCTGTTACAATTTTAGAAATGATGGAGTGGCCACCATAATTTAGCAATTTAGCAATTCGTGTCAGAATCAAGAGTTTCTTGATTCTGACACGCTCCTCTTTTTGGCTCTCAGTTAGATTATGGGGAACCCAACGGCCAGTTACTGTTTTTATATGTAATTCTTCACGAATGATTTTATGTATGGCTGCGGATCCAACGTTAACTTCCTTCTGTATCATTTGATAGGTACAGCGATTATCATCCATTAATATTTTTCGTATAGCAGACATATTATCCGGGATTACTGCCGACGGAGGCCTTCCTGTGTGTTCTTCATCCTGAAGAAAATTGCGACTTCTTCTGAATTCTCTAAACCGTCTGAATACAGTATCACGAGCTGGAGATTCATCACCAAATGCTAATTGCAACCGTTGAAGGCATTCTTCTTGATTTAATCCTGCTTTAAAATCGTAGAAAATCATAGCTCGAAAATGTTTCAGCTCCATTTTCTCTTCTGTTTAAAATTTATTCTACGCTAAACAAGTTGAAGTAAGTCAGTAAAAAATCGTCTTCTGTGTTAAAATACTTTGTATTTTAAAATTAAACCGTTATTTTTATTTTGCAAATTCTCGTCTGCCCGTATCTCAAAAATTTCAGATTAATCCTCGTATGAAATATTCACCATCTAACTGTTCAAAAATTAAATGAGCTTTTAATGAAAAAATTTCAAATTACTTAAAAATCAGGGGTAGTTGAGGGAAACATTCTTACTAATGTCCATTACTCTCTAATTGATACTGTATTAATTTATTTTAAGGATTTTCCTTTTTGATGAATAAAAAGCCAGTTAATCTCATGTTCTAGATGACAAGAAAACCAGTAAATGCATATTCTAGAAAGTCTCTCATATTTTAAATAACAAGACAAAATAGAGAAATGGCTACATTTTTTAATGAAACCCAGTTAAAGGATAAAAATGTAAGCTGTTTGGTGAAACAAATGCATTTTCCGATTGTTTAAAAGTCTCTTTGGTTATAAAAATACTGGAAAATTTCGGCAAGTATTTATTAAAGTAAAATATTTCGAAACAGTTACATAGTGTTTGTTTCGTACTGAGGCTTATTCAGCCTGGTACGGCTGAGGCAAAGGGTAAACTAGGCCAATCAAGGAATCAAATTCACTAATTGCAAGATATGGATTAAACTTTTATTCTCAATCCATAAATAGTTCCTATGGATATTTACAATGATCGAAGATTTGTGATGAATATTGACAAGGACGGTGCAGGTTATTCATGAGAATCTTCGATCGATTTGCGGGGTTCCAAAGGAATTGAATTTTGTCGTTCTCTAAAACCACCGGATATTTGACAAATCATCAAGAGGGGTTGCTTAGTTTCTTGCCACTCTGAGCGTTCCCTCAACAGGCATCTTCGGTCAAGTTCTCAGGGCGACTCACCAGAGGCTTCTCAGGCAGAACTCTTAGCTTTTGGTGGCTCTTTCTGCGTGGTTATCAAGAATTCCAGAAACGTCTCAAACATTCCTCGTAGGTCATTTCTGGACTCCATGCTTCCGCATGAACATATACCAAACATATGTGATAGTTAGAATAAGGTTACTCTAGTGAACCATTATGAGCTTCTTAAGAGGTCACACGGTGATACAGATTTCCTGCAGATGAGTCGGATTTTCGGTGAAGGTTTTAATACCTCTTCTTGAGTTATTTTCTGCAATTTCCACGGTATCGTAAATTATGATTTTTCTCTGGCATGAGTAAATTTTGCATTTCCAACTGGAAAATCAATCTCTTTGACAGAGTAAAAGTCCATGAAACGCTAGAAAAGTCTCGTTGTCATGAAGTAAATAATGAGGATGTGATTATAACTTATCAATGCATAAAACTATTACTTGTAAAGGCATTAACTTTATGTTTATATTTAAGCACTTCCTTTTACTTAAAGCTAAAACCTGAGTTACGTGTGAAGTTATTGTGCACAAAAATATAATACATCTGCTTATCATCACCAATTTTCTCTAACTTTGTTCGATGTTGTAAAACGACAGATTTTTTTATACAAAGCTTTTCTAAAAACTGGAATGAAAGGAATATAAACTTAAAGCACAACTCTTTTCTGGAGTTTGAGTGAAATGTGTTTTAATCATTTTATTGAAAAAATACCTACTTTTTTAATTGTTTAAATAGATTTGGTTTTCATGCATTTAGAAAATATACATATGTAGACAATTAAGGAAAGTAATCTTGCCTAGAAAGAGACGGATTAATAACATTGTTAGTATTTTGTCCAATAGTAATGAATGCAATAATTCATTAGAAAAGACATTTAAACATTGTTTATCCATATAAGATTCATTCTGTTTAGTGTAAGCAGAAACTTTTACAGTATCTGTATTAATTCAAGTGTGGCAAGATAGTTTCTCCGAAAAATGTAGGTTTGCGTTAGAAACTGATTGTATTATTTGGAGTCCCATAACAAACAAGTTTCAAGTTGGAGTGGGAGCCCTGAACTATACTATTTGGTTAAAAAGATATGTCTCCTTATTACAAATATGTATTGAAAATTTTCCCATAACAAATAGCAGTATATATGGAATTTGGAATTCGAGGACACGTAGATAATTATTTTGAACACTGCATAATAATGATAATCTGAACAGCTCTCTCTCTCTCTGTCTATATCTATATATATATATATATATATATATATATATATATATATGTGTGAGTCTATATATATATATATATATATATATATATATATATATATATATATATATATATATATATACATACATACATATATATACATACAATATATATATATATATATACATACATACATATATATACATACAATATATATATATATATACATACATACATATATATACATACAATATATATATATATATATATATATACTGCCCGACATTGAAAATGCAACACTAAGAATGAATTAGCAGAAAGTAATTGCCCTTGTAACTTTTGCGATTTTCAACTTTTGTCAACAAATTTGTTGACAATAGTCAGTGGAATTTCGTAATGTCTGAGAGAGAGAGAGAGAGAGAGCCGTGTACCACATTTGTTAAGGGGGCGACTGTCTGATGGATGGAAATGGGAATGCCACAGGCTGATGCTGTTGGTACATTAATTTGTCTCGCATTGTGGTTCTCTGCCTTCACAACCAATATCAAACTGTAGCTTCTGGTTACAGAAAACCTATTCTAGGGGCCTCACCATGAGCTACAGCATCAGCAGAAAAACGTTTTATAGCTCTTTGGTCTTGCCTGAAGAAGAAGAATTTCTTAGCCGCAACTTGTTGCTGATCATTCTGTAACATCAAGGAGAAGAATATCTGCCAATGCGATGTAAAGATGTCTTCACCTTGCATGTCTCTATGCAAGGTAGCTAGTTGTGTATAATTCCCTCACCGGACGATAGAGAAAGGTCCATTTACTAACTGCCACTGCATATGTTTATTGGACCAGAAAGCGTTTGTATGTTTTACAGACGAGTCCAGATTCACATGAGAAAGTGAATCAGGATGTTTAACCAGGGAAAAGGACTAGCGTAATGTATAGAGATGTGATATGTGGTGACTATTGTGATATATAAAGACGTGATATATATATAGTAACTATTGTAATATATAGAGATGTGATATGCAGTGACTAGTGTGATGTATAGGGATGTGATATATATAGGGACTAGTGTGATATATAGTGATTAGAGTGATATTTAGAGATGAGATTTTTGATTCATACGTCCGCCCATATTCCGGTGCAATTGGCAGTGATTTCATACTGGATGGATGATAACGTACGACCTCCTCAAGTTTAAGTTTTTGAGGAATATCTTCAGTGTCTTGGTTTGGAACGAACTGAAAGCCAGCTCTATCTACAGAACTGAATCCTATAGAGCATCTGTGAAACTATTTTAGTTGACAGGTTGCTGATAAAGGTCCTCCTCCAAGATCTGCAGGAGAGCTAAAACTCTCCTAGATTCTTGGGCAGTCCCATGGCCAGTGTATTTTAGTTATTAACTGCACACTGTTGAGCTATAACTATACAGTTGCAGATACTAAAAATAAGTATTCATTTGAAAAATATTCTTTGATAGTAGACACTTGAGCAGGTAAGTTGGAAATTCAATAATCAAAAGAGTTTCATTTTTTGGTGTCAATTTATCCAAACAATCAAATAAAAATTATTTATTTTAATTTAAAAATTAGACGTTTTGTTCAAAATGATTTTATTTTATTACGTCTTATACTTTCTTACTATACAGTGTCTTTTAAAGTATGAAATGTGTATTGTTATCGTAAATAAACTCATGCATAAAAAAGTTTGAAGTTACATAACTAAACTATAAAATTCTGCATCTAAAATTAAATGAGTGGTAATATTTTTTTCGTATACAGTTTTTATAACTCTTAGGAAATTAGAAACAAATTCATAAATATTTCATGAAATTATAAATATAATCTAAGCAATCATAAATTTTTATTGAATTTTTGATTTTAGAAACATATTAAACTTGCAAACAATATTTTCAATGTTTATTTATATTTTAAACCAGTATTTTTCATAGCAAATAAAATTATAGGCTAATAATAAGCGCATTGTGTATATATTTAAATAGAATATGGATACAGTTTGCTTGGTTAAAAAAATTTATTTTTAGCTGAAATGAAATTTTTTTGATAACATATAAATATTACAAAGTAAATAAATAACAATATGTCTATAATAATTTATTTTCTCTCACTTTCCAAAAATATGGAAAATCAAACAGATTTTAAAAAATATCTGTTTTACATAAAAAATACACAAAATTTGTCCACATAAATTTTTTAAAAGAAAGTTGAAATCTTAAATTCTATGATATATATAAATTAAATATTTTATCAACGAAATGTATATCCTCTTCTTCTAGGTTGTCTAGTTTTTAGTAAATGAACTGAAGATATTTATTTTTATAGCAAAGTTCTTCAAGATATATATTTTTCTTTTTATAACTTAAGATCTGAAGGATGTTTATATTTTAGTTAAATAAGAAAAAATAAACTTATTTAAAAATACTGAGTTCATTTTGTTTCCAAAGAAATATAAAACGTAATCTTTCTCCTATATATATATATATATATATATATATATATATATATATATAATTTATTTATTTATTAAGCATGACTGTTATGTTATAATAATTAAAGAATATTGCAATCCCAGATACATTATTGATAAAATGAAAAATGTTAAAAATATATGAAAAATTTTGCTTAATGTATTCTTATTTATTTAATTTTGGAATAGAATGCAGAAAAATTACACATTAATGTTATTATTTTGCATTTAACATGTTTTTAAATTAATGGGTGTTTGAACATTTTAGGAAATTTTCATGTTGGAAACTATAACTGAGAAATAATAGTTCAAATATTAGTGAAACATCACGAAAATATAATATTTTTCCTCAGATCACACAATATAGTTTTCAACAGGTTAAAATAATGTAATTGTATAAAACTATTTATAAACTCTATATACTAATTATATAACAAAGTTTGTATTTTTTGATTAAGTCTGAAATAAATTTTTTTTCTCTAATTTACAGTTATTACTAAATTTCTAAGGAAAAATTACTATAATAAATAGTATCATGGATTAAAACTTTATGAGAATTTCTGAAATAATACCAAATATTTAGTCTGAAACTTGTTTTAACTTGATTGAAAACAAAGTGGAATTCAAATCAATTCTTTTTAATAGACGAATTAAAATTTCTTGAAAGAGATCACCAATATTGAAGTATATTTTATGTTTAATGAATATAATACTCTTCTAACAACTAAGATCTAAGTATGATATGAAAGAAATAAATACTTATAACGATCAAAGTTTTAAAATGAGAAAACTTTTGAAAATGTTTTCTTAATTATTGAAAGTTTAAAGCAAAATAACAATGCAACTGAAATGATATTAGAAACTGAAAAAGATTAATGTATTTTGATGCGATTCTAGTCTTATAAAGTATTTATTTTTGTAAAAATCAAAGAAAAATGAAAGTGAGCATTCATAAGAAATGAAGCGTCAAACAGAGAATCAACCGGATAAATTTATTTAGCAAACTCTTTTCTGAATCATCTAAAATGATTAATGACAATCCGTGCAGATAGCTTTTTCCCACGAAGAAAACTTTCCCAGAAAAAAAGTATAAATAAAATGTTCTCTGAAATATATAAAACATTTATAAAGTCTGAGGATATAAAAATTTTTTTTGCAGTCTTTTAAGCTATTTTTTTTTACTAGAAAGTCCTTTAGAAAAATAATTTTCCTTTATATAATAATTTTTTAAAAAGACCTCGAAAAGATAAAATATTTTTCTAGATTTGTATGTAATCACTTTTGAACTTTTATAATGCAGTTTACTGTTTCTATATAATAGATTGAATAACAAAAAATGAAAACACTCCTAAAATGTTTCTTTGAATATAACTTGTTTTTTCAATGATATATTTGATAATTATTTTTATGGAGGATAGGTTTTAAATAATTTTATAGCCTGTATTTTATTAACAAATTTTCTTTCTTACGAGTAAATATAAATTTAAACCATAGAAATTTGTTAATACAATGTAACAAGAACGTTTCTCTTACTCCGAAGAAATTGAAAATATAGACGCTCTTGTCAAATCTTTTTTATGTTGAAAAATGTTATTACGCGTAAATATAGCTACACAAGCACAGTGTAACTATAGTTTAATTCATTCGTAAGTTAAATATAATTTAATTACCAATATAGAGACCATAATAAATAATAACAAAAATTTTGCAATTGGATTATCTAGAGCCTACCATAAACTTTTTCGTAATTGCGCAGACACACAGTTAAGCGATTAGCTATATTTCTAGAGTTTTAATCAATTAATTCCTTAAAACAATTTTACTTATTAAGAGGCTATATAGTACAGCATAATATGTGTGCTAAAAGAAAATTACATTTTGATTTTAATAAAGACAAAGAAAAAATTAATTGATATCGATTGGTCGCTTGTTTTGGTTACCTTTTCGAAATATTTGAATAAAAAGATTACAAAGTTATTTGTTTCTATACATTAAAGATTCGTTGATTAAATAATAGGATGGGGGCGTAATATTTCTTACTAAAATTTACATTTGATTGGTAAAAATAAGGTCAAATGAAATTTGGATTCGGAGGTTAAAAATTTAATTTAGATTTCAGTAAGCTTTTGTAAGAAATTAAATTAGGATGAATTTTATCCCTTCCGAATCCTTAGCAAAATTCTCATTTTTCCCAACTATCTATTTTTTTGAAAATAAAAATATGAAATACAGTATTTAAATTTTTAATTTAAAAATAGAAAATTAAAATAAAATTAAAATTATTGATCAATACGACTTTCAAAAATGCTTTTTTTAAAATTTTACAACGAATTTTTAAAAAACTATCTTTTAAAGACTTTAATGTTAATGATAAGCCTTTGAATGCAAAATGTGATATTTTTCCTTTTAATTTTTTTATCACAAAAAAAGGATCTGCACAAAAATCTTATGTTTGTTTGATTTTTTATTCCAATTAAAATAACAAATAAATATTACACTATATATTTTTATATAAAATTTTACGATATTTGTTTTTTAATGTCTCAATAACACCTACCATTTCTTTCACTGGTGACCGCCGCCCTGTCTAGTGGTTAGAGTGCCTGACTGCGGATGGGGAGGTCCTAGGTTCAAATCCCGATTCGGGCATGGATGTACTTTCTTTCCCCACTTATCCTGTCTTTGTCCTTTCTGTGTATGAATGAGGAGTGAATGGTTGCCTATCCTATAAACGGGTCCCTATGGCATATAAATACTGAAGCAGTTGGACTGCACACCAAATATGGTTAAGTATACAAAAGTGGATCAGCGCACCCCATACTGTCAGCCTAGCTGGCACAAGACAAAAAAAAAAGTTTCTTTCACTGAAATAAATTTAATGTTTTTATGCTGACAAAGCACATCTTAATTCGTATATGCAAATTTTAATGAAATATATAAAATTACTTAAAATTATCTCATCAATTATAAATTATTTATTCCGTAAATAATTATTTTGTTCCCATTTCTTGTGCGTGTATGTATTAGTAGTCTTACGATAATTAATGATTTATTTATTTTGAAATATGCGACTTTTAACATAGAGACATAAAGTAATATTTCCAACTTCTGTGATGCTTTTTTTTTAAATTAAAAATATCAACATCAAATTAAGTATATAAAGAAATTTTCATTTTAAGAAAATACTATCACAAATGATTAAATACATTAAATTAATTACTATAATACTCTTATTTTGCCTCACCTAAAGAAAAAGAAAAAAAAAACAAAACTTTTTCAATTATCTACAAAAACACACACGAAAGATTAATGTTTTTAAAGAAGTCTTCATAATAAAAATATAAAATATCAAATGATTTAAAATATAAAAATTATATAAAAATCATATAAAATAAATAAATGTGAGACTTCTATAAAAATTAAAATTTTTATTTATATAATTTATAATGTGCAATAAGGAGAAAAAAAATTAGAAGCAAACTAAAAATTTAACTGATATAAAATTTTGTTCTTATAATATAGGTTATATATAATTAAAAATGATCAAGGTGCATTATATTTTCGTTTGGTTCAACTAAATCAACTAAAAATTACTAAGATTAATTAATTAAATGTTATAACTATATTCGAAATACGAAAGACAAAAATTTTAAAAAAAGTTTATTTTTTAGAAATGTTGTTTAGGAAAAAAATTTCTAACTTTTTAATTAAAAGGAACTTCAAGGTGGGAAAAATAACATCATAAACAGGTTTGTAATATTTAAAATGAAGAGGGTGATTAAAATGTTTATAAGAATTACATGTTTCTGTATAATCTACACAACTGGACAATAAAATTTCAACTCCGTGATTTAAAAAAACATATGCACCCTATACCATGGCACAGAGAAAAATTATTAAATTTTGAGATTTTTGGGGTGCCAAATTAACAGAAACCGTTGCCGTTCCTATCAGTTAAAACGTCTCTTATCCGAATTGGTATGGGATTGAAATAGACATGGATGACAGAAAGAGATATTCACTTTCCATTTCTTCAAGTCTATATCACAATTCATCAGCCGTAGTGACTGGAGAGGTGTGATGGGCCAGTCTCTCGCCAAACCATGATCAGTTGCAACAAGAAACCAACAAGGAAGATCAGAACACGATATACAGCATACAATCTCAGACTGTCTCGTTGGAAGATGGTATTTCGTTGACTTAGAAGACAGCAATAACACTGGACCTATGTTAGAAATGTACTAATAGTCGTTCAAATTGTTGTCTATCAAAACAAGCGATAAAATTATGTTGCACGCTATGTCTATACCATCACATTAGAATCAGGGCTCTTTTGACGATATCGAATGCAAATAGACAATCTTAGAAGCCTCTAGTATTCATAAAAGTGCAGCTCGCAGAAACGTGACTCTTTTGAAACGACGACAGCGTGTCTTGTATCTAACTTGTTTCCTCGGTCTACCAAAGTTGCCACATGTCTTTATGTAGCATTTTCATTTGAGAGCTGAGTTGTGGTCACAGCACTAACATTTCATTCTTTACCAAACGTCTTCGCAAGTATTGTGTTGTTCAGAAAGTCATTTCGCTTTTCCCACCTGGATCAATTTCGTGCTAGCAAAAACCAATCACTTTATAAGTGGTAATTGTACTACTACCAGGAAGATGATAAAAGCAATTGGACTAGAATGAACAATATGCAATACAATTACAATATTTATTTACCGTACAATTTTTATTTTCGTGAAAAACAAAATTACCTTTTGAACAACCCAATACAACCAAATAGAGCACATAATGGAGACAAGCCCATTTTTTTGATTGATGATGCATGATGTGGCTATAGGGTTTTGCTAGGATAGCCTCACAATATGTCTGGGCGTAATCATGGGAGGACGTTTAAATTCTGATAGTCGTTCAGTGTCACCCTCGCAATCCCTTCAATGGCATGTTTGGATGACAATTGTAAATTTCAACCAATGCTAGTGACAATATCATAGAAAGATAATACAGACTCCATAGGCAATGATCACGCTTCTGTTGAATCCCGATACTTGCTGATTAGTATTTCTTCTCCTTTTTGGAGGCATTACAGGATATTCTGAGAAATCTTTGACTTTACATTGGGAGTTCCCAATGAGAAAGCCAATGTACAACTTATCTTTTATGCGGAACTTTAGAAGTCGTTTTTCTTTTTTGCATCTTCCAAATCCGCGAAATATGAATCATTGCATATTCCAACCTGTTTTCCCTTTCCCATGATTTGTAATTTCTTCCTGGAGTTGCAGTTTCCATGGAGTGCAGTGTACTTCTGAATGAAATGAGAAGAAATACGTTTGAAAATTATTTTCAATGATTTGCAATAATTCTATGCATACTATCTAAATTTTCATTTGATTACGCATCTAGATCATATTGAATTTTAGTTAATAATTTCTTAAAATGTTTTGCACTTTGATCTTTTACTTGTCAGCAATAATTTAATATTAAAGCAGCTTCATTATTTAAATTTAAGATGATTTACTATATCGAGTTTAGGATTCCATTTTATAACTTTACTTTCAGAATTTCGTTTCAGTGGCCAAAAATAAAAATAAAAATAATGTTTTCATTGTATTTCCAGACTCAGCGCTATAGTAATTTTGAATGAATATTTTTTTTAAATATTCTCATGTTAAGACAATTATTTCTTATGTTTAAGAACAAGACATCTTTTGTATAAAAATTTTCCTTAGAAACAATTATTTATAAAAAAGAGTTTTAAAACATTTGAAGAAAAACAAATTATGCAAATTAAACTGCTGTAATAAAGAAAAAGATGTGTGAGGATAATAATAAAATCATTCTTGATTATTTTTATTATCCTCATCTTTTTCTTTATTACAGCTGCTTATATTTATATCATAAAGAAATTAAAAAAACCAAAAGTGAAACAAAAATGGGCAAATGAAGTTAACGTCAGATCCATGATACATAAATTACTTTTGTCAGATAAATAATAAAATGCCATAGAGTTTAATCAGAGATTATACTTAATTTGGGAAAGTTTTCAATTTTTAATGTATTGTATTATGCGAAAATGAAAAAAATAACAATATGCCAGCAAGCCTGTATATTTTATGAAAAATTAACTCATTATCTTTTTGATTTTTATGTCAAAAACAAATTTTTACACTTACTTTTTTCATATATTAAATATTTTCTGCCTCCTATATTTTCAGAGTTTGATGCATCTTACTTGTGTTTTCAGATCTTAATTCTTTCTCAAGGATTCTGTATTTTTTGATTAAAGATGCCTTCAAATTATTCGGTTTTGAATGTTCAATAGTAAATGAGAAAAATAAAAAGTCAATACCTTATAATGCAAGTACAAAATGTATGGAAAGCAGACTAATCATGATAATTCAATATAAAATTAAGAAATATAATTATCCAAAAAATGATTATTTTTTATGTATATGTACTAGAAAGAAGAGGGTCAAAATGCGTTTAGAGTAACACTTATTTTTCATATATTCGCTTTTCAAATTTTAATCACTTTAATTATTAATTTTGGCTCTGGTAGCGTTTAATTATTAATTTTATCTCATAACATTTAAAATTGTTCTCTCTAAAATTTTGTCATATGGAAAAAAAACTCTAAATTTCTACAGATCTTGAAGCATGGTGATATACTAAATTTGAAAAAAGAAAGTGTTTATTACTGATCTGAAAAATATTTTCATAAGAAATGATTACACATTCATAGCAGATGTACCATGATAAACATGATTAAATATGTAAGGGTAAAATCTCAAAGCTAAACATATGTGGAAAAAAGAATTCTCTTTAATTTTCAAAGAATACTCTGAAAAATAAGAATATTAAAAAAATTTTAATATCAAAGTAATATAATAATTTATTATTATATATATTTATTGCTAAGAAAAAGCAAAATATTTAATGTATGTTTTCAAAGATGTTTTCCATAAGTAACCTCCCACGAAAATTTATGCTATAAATCAGGAATATTTTTACTAGCTAAATGAGAATTTTAAATTTTTTCATTTGAAAACTTTAATATATAAGTGTTTCTTCAATATAAACTGATAAAATAAAGTTGTATTTAATCTTGAACGTTGAAATAAAATACTAAAGGTAAAAAAAAATATTTAAAATATTATGCCTCTATAAATATCAGAAGCTATTCATATTCTTGAAGAATATTTATTTTTATACATTAATCTATTTTATTTCAAATTTAATTTTTTTGGTCATATTCTTCATAATTTTACCATTTTTGAAACATTTTATTTCCATACAGGAATACATATTTTCAGTAAGACAGTAATGTTTTCCTGAGATTTTCTTGTTATGATCACCGACTAATGACTTTAAAAGTTTCTCAAAGATATTATCTTTGACTATAATTTTTTTAAGCTTATAGAGTTGTATATGGTTATCGAAGTAAAGTCTCTTAAGGCATCCTATTTTTAAATTATTCAACAATGAAATTGTGGTACCAAAATCAAAGTTAAAAAATTATGCAAATTCGTAAAGTTGAAAAAGCAGCCAAAATAGGCAAATTATGAGATTTATAAATGCTAAAATGTCTTTTATAGAAATAGCTTAAAGGGGAAAAAATCTGAGTTGTTGCAATTTTTATTCTCCAGAAAATAACACAGAAATATATTGCATTTTATGACTCTTCGAATGTAATAATGTACCAATTATCGATCGCAAAGAGGAAAAGCTTTTAGAAGGTGTTCATTGTCTGTGCTTTAGATGGCTTACCATAATGCTCTTAGAGTCCCATAAAACACCGCTAAGATTTTTCTACATATTTGTTTGTTATAATTTGCCATTTTTATAGCTAAATGGTTTTTATTTTGTGCCTCGATTTTGGTGATTATGATAACAGTCTCAAGAACGTTGGTGTCTGGAACACAATGACCATCCGACTTAATAAATTATTGAAAAAAGAGAATATATTGAAATACCAAAGCTTGTGACAAAACACTATGTATATGTTAATGTAGGAATTTAATATGTAGAAAAATGAAGAAAGTTTCATATGTACAATATTTTTTCCAAAAGGTATTGTTTTCCAGAATTTTCTATGTACTTTTTTCATAATAATACCGCAATTATCACTAAGTAAAGATGTCAGCCGAATAGCCAGTATTCTGAATTTTAATTCAGAAGATCGTGGGTTAGATTCTCACTTTAAGTATGGATGCCCATAATGGTTCAAATTCCACATATAACTTTTGCTCCTGGCCTAATAAGTTCTCATTTGCAAATAATGACAATACAAAGTCAACCAAATAACCTCATACTGCCCAACAAACAAAGATAGTCTCACAAATTCTGAAACTTAATTTAAAATTCTTAAATTCGAATTTAACCTGAAATCCTTAAGTAGATCACTGACAACAATTATATAAAATTCTTATTAATATCATCAAAATTGCTAATTCAATATAAATAACATTTTAATTTGTATAAAATTTTGTAATTTTTTTAAAACTCTGTTTTTAATTTAGTTTCCTATGATCTTTTAATGAATACTATAATCATAATATATCATATATCATTAAACTACTGTAAAATAACAATTTACAGTATTGTCTGGTAAGAATCTGATGTGATGCTTTTAATCAATTACTGTTTTTCCTTGAAAATATCTAAGCCAAATTTTGACTACATTCTACTGCTATTCTATCAGTAAGTTACCACAATTTTATATAATAAGAAACGCAATATATTAGATAGTGTCCTACAGAATAAGTTTTTGTTCATAACTACATGCAAAAACTGATATGATTAGTTATCTTTGATCGCAAATAAATTAATTTAATATTGAAATTTGCCCTATTATATTTGTTTTCCATTTTTGACATTGTTTTAAATTTTTATGTGCTATGAAATATTTCAACAGCATATTTTTCATGAATGTTTAACACTGAACAGTAGTTTAATAAATATCATTAAATATACAATAATGATTCTAAAATTTAATTATAACTGTTACAAATTTAAATTTTGAATTTTGTATTATTTTTCAATATTTTAGGGTAAGTAGGAAAACTAGCTATATACTAATAAAAATATAATATATAAGAAAAAAACTGACTTTATTTGACCATAGGTTATACAGAAATTTGATAATATTAAAGTAAATTTTTAAGGAACTTTTATATATATTATTTGTACTCAAAATTATATAACAAATGTATTCCAGTATTCTTTATTCTTCATTGACGTTTTTAGTTTAAAATGATATAGCAAATTTCTTTTCATCAGAAAATATATGACGCACACATAAAAATTGGTAATTTATTAAAAATATGTGATATTGATAAAATTTATAGTTATGTGACATATATGCATTTTTTGTACAATTTTTTATTCAGTTTTCTTTTTTAAATGTTTTAACTTCTTTTGAATCACTTGATAAATTGTTTTTATTTGAAAATAACTTTACGATACATAAGACAAAATTTTTTTTTTTGTAGAGTGAAGATTCAAATTCAGAATTAATAAGTAAAATGTATATACAGCAATATATGTATATACTAGTGCCTATATTTTATATGACATATCAAACGATTTGCGGAAAAATTAACCCTTTTAATCCCATAATATTGAAAAAAGGATAAATCTTTGTGATTTTAGAAGCATCATCAATTTATTAATTTTTAAAATGTGTGCAATTAATATATTTTATGCAATTTCAGTTCTTATTCTAAATTTAGGTAAATATTTTAAGTTATTTTTACTAATGGAATATTTAATTAATGCTAATTAGCTTCCAACTAATGGTTTTATTTTCAAATACTACTGAAAGCTTAGATAAGAAGATTAATTATTAAAAGCACTGATAAGTTTCAAAGTAATTAGCTATGGTTTTAGATTAGTTTCTGTCATAAATTAGCGTTAGACATTTTTTATTTTAACTTCCATCGATATAACTTCTTTGAGTCAATAAATTCAAGATTAAATTTTCATATTTTATTAAAAAAATAAATTCCTATTTACGTTGAAAAAGGGATTAGATCCAAGATTTTATAGAAATCCCAGTTTCCACGAGATCAATGAAAAGAATGATATATTAATAGAAATTTTGAAAAAACATCCAAGTATTAGAGGATCCTTATGGATATATATATATATATATATATTTGTTTTTACTTGTGACACTTGGATAAGCTAAACTCACAATGCCTTTGGCTACGCGAATTTATTTAACTTATCTCTTTCGTTTAACCAAAGCCCTACAAAAGGGAAAGTATGACTGTACTATAAGATTTTCTCCGATAGATGGCGCCACCAACGGATGCAGTCTTTTAATTTTGACATAGATTTGAAGTTTTGAGATAATTGCTCTTCTTTATTATTATTAATTAAAACAGAAATATTTTATAAAAAAATTCAAATGTAAAATTTAGTTGATAGAAAAGGATTTTATAATTACTTTAATTCAATACCTATATATATATATATATAAAATTTGTCTAATTATTAAGGTAAAAATACATCCAAAATTTAAGAATGAAGTTTTAAATTATAAAAAATATTGTAAAAATATGGACAAGTTATTTTTGATTTTTGGAAGTATATCTGGAAAATAACAAATGTGTTTTTCCATAAAATACTATAAGGAATTGAAGTGTGACCCTATATTAATCCTACTATTAATACTACAGCAAACTCAATAAATTATTATTTACAAATGAATATTTACTAAAGAGAATTAACAATTCTGTGTGAGCGGTTCGGTAAGAAACAGGTACACAGCATGTGATTGTGTGATATCTAAAACATTTTCACTGGAACTGTGTTTTTTAGCGTATACAGATTTTATGTTTTCCTTTTCCAGCCGGATGTTGATGATAAATCTATGGTAATATGTTGTACTGCCCATAAAACAAAATGCGAATGAACTACAGTCGTTATAACAAGGATACATATAAGGAAACTGTAGACCTTGGCTTGGACTGCAGTACCACTGAATTTTGTTTAATTATTTGCTTAGTTTACTACGTGTTGACTTGAAATTTTAAAACAGAAATGCACAACAAAAGTAGAAATCTCAGCTCCATCTTTTAATTTTGAGCGCAAATTAAGTTAAAAATTAGATGCATGAGTCGTCAACTTCTTCTCTAATTTACAGTACCTCAGTGGCCGTACTTTCGAGCTCTACCCTTCTGTTCCACAATTCATGGGTTTCATTCTCACTTAAGGCTTAGGTGTTCCTAACGGTTCGAGGTTTGTTTTAAGATGTTGGTCCTGATTCAACCTTTGTGCGCGAAAAATATCTTTAATAGACCACAAACAAAATTAGTAACTAAGAAAAATGATTTCTCAACTCTATAAATTATTTTATTTTTTTTTATCCTTTAGATAAAATCGTCTTTTTGGTAACGCGATTAGCTTTTATATATACTATTGTCCTTTTTAAATCATGATTATTATTAATCGTAAATGATTGATCAATCATTATTAAAAAAATGGAAATGGCTATCTAAAATATTTCTCAGCAGTTTTGTTTGTTAATATTTGTTAGCTTTGTAAAAATATTGTTAACTTTACTTAATGCATTTATTTATGATCAAAAATTTTTAAATTTATATTTAAATTAATAACTGTGTTATAGAAACTAATTTAATATTAAATAAATTTAATATTAAGTATAAGTAAAAGGAAATAACACTCACTAAAGCAACTAGAATATCATTCTCAAGTCATAATATTAATCGAGAGATACAAATAGGATTTTTAATTCATTATTTCTCTCTTGCCTGGTTAAATTTAAGTAATATATCATCTCAATGTTCTCATAAAATAATATAATATGTCGAATTATTATAAATTTAAATCACTAAATATATTGAAATGAACGCGTTCTCAATAGATGTTATTAATTTCATGATTTAAATTTATTAAGTAAAATGTGCTTGGTTTTCATTTATTTTAAATTACAATAATGTCTACTATTTTTTTTTTGATTAACTATATATTCTTTTTTGTATTTAAAGACTTACTTGTACTGGTATAGAAGCTATTTTTTCTTAATTATAATGTAAACTATTTAAAAATAAAAAATTCCGCTTCATTGGAAAAGTATTTTTTACCTTAGAAAAAAGAGTTTTAATGAAAATATGAACTATTATTATCAATTTTCCATGACAGAAAGACATTATGGGGAATATATATAACATTAGTTTATTCTTTTTTTTTCGCTGATGCTTTTTGAAAATTAAATAGATTTCTCCTTTCTAACTCCTCAAAGAAATGAGTGCTTCATTTTCTTCAAGATAGGAAATTTTCTTCTTTAGTTCCTTGATATCATCAGTTTTTGTAGTATTCATGTTGAACGGGTATTTTAAAATATATTAAATCAAACAAAAATGAAAATTAATTAAAAAATTGCATAAAAATATGCATTACAGAATGTTTTTATTCACAATATCATAATAAGAAAGCGATTTGGAAACTGATATGAAATTAATGTCCTTTTCCCCCATTATAAATTAATGGAAAATAAATAATAAATTTCCCTCATGCAACGTCAGATGTTTCTACAAAGGAAAATAAATTATAATGGAAAAGTAATACAACAGTTTAAAATGGAATTGCTATGCAATATGCCGTATTAGGAAAAACATTTATTACATTTATATGAATTACAGTGTTATTTCGTTGCAATTATTTAATCTAACGTAGATTTAGTTTACAATGGAAAATATTACTCTGCAATAATAAGAATGTAAATTATATACTTTATATAGGAAGCTTTCACCATAGGTGTGAATTTAAATACATACTTTTTAAAAGTGACAGTAAAATACATGCACAGATGTATTTAACTGTCACTTTTAATGCATGTAAAATGATTGTTAAATACATAAAAAGAGACGTTAAATACATGTATACATGTAAAGTGATTGTTAAATACATAAAAAGAGACGTCAAAGACATGCATGCACGTAAAGTGATTGTTAAATACATAAAAAGAGACATTAAATACATTCTCTTTTTAGAGTTATATCCATTAAATTTTGATGGAAATTAATGGAGAATTTGTGCAATGAGTTAACATATTTATAATAGTGAGAAATTTCCATATTGAAGCAATTCCCTAGCAAATATTTGAAAATAATTTGTTCTATGAAAATTTTAAGTATGCACAATGCATTGTTTTGTTTATGAATCAATGATCACGTTTTCCTCAATAGGATAGTTCGACAGGGACCAACAGCTTAAAAATGGATTAAAACGTCTACAAATATCCATGCTTGTGAAGGGAATCAGATCCTCTAACTATTGAACAAATGACCTAAGTTTTAACCAATCAACAAGTCAGTGACCAAATGTGGATCTAGGTATGTTATTAATATTTTTCAATATAGGATTTTTAATCTCCATGAAGTACTTTGAAAGTTTTTTTTAAATAAAATACAAATTTCTTGTTCTGTACGTTTTCATATATGTATATATATTTATATTATTAAATTTAAGAGAAGTTAAAATAATAGAATAAGAATTCTTTGATAATGTAACCTATTTGATACAATTCTAAATTTAAGGATATTCCCTTATTTCACCTCTATAGTGAAGTCCTAAAACACTGGTGCCAGTGAACACCTAAGATCTTTCTTAAACACATTTAACAACTTCGTAGCAACCCGTAAACCACCTTCATTAAGAAACAGTGCACATATGACTGCTAACCATGGTAAAGGTCACACCAATAGTACAGACAGACAATTTATAACTTTATTTAATATTTTCTTTAAATAAATGCTATTTGGAATATATCTATTTCTTTCTTTCCCTGCCTTAACACTCTGCTGCACAGGCTGCGTCTAAATCAGGGAATATTATATTCAAAAATAATCTAATTGTGCACACCTGTGGTTATTAATATAGACATTGAAAAGTTCTTGCTGGGGAAAAATTGTCGAAATACTTCATGGGAGAAAGAGAGAGATGTTTACCTACATTTTCCTTACTTTGGTAGAGGTTAAATCGTCATTTATTGAACTACAGTATTTCTTTTCACATTCGCGGAAATTCCATGACTATCTTTTGATTTTGGAATCGATAAAGTTTTATGATCACGGGGTCACATGCTGAATCTCAGTGTGTGAGTTTCTATCATTTATAGTTGAAAAGATACATCGTTCTCGTGGTCTTTCTAAATCAGAGACCCACTTCACGTGGCCTGAGTTACTTGTAAGACTACCTGTGCCTGCATGTGCAGTTCGATGACCTTTGCAGCAATGTGAAATACCAGATCGGTGTTTTTGTAGCCACACGAAAATCAGGAGCTCTTTTAATGATGTGATCAACGACGAACATGGAAGCAAAAAGGGTTTGATGTCGTATCCTCAGAATTTCATTTCTGGTAACAATTTCATACAAATCTCAGCCATTAATGGATACTCAAAAATATTCCCATTACCAACGGGTATTCTGTATCTCATGCTGGCACATCATCTAAAGTGATGATTATATGTCTGGGTCACATTTGTTTTGTATTGATGATATATATCACAAGTACCTTTAATTTGAAAAATCCCATCATAACTTTACTCTATATTCCAGCCCTTCAAAATACTACGTTGTTATGTTTTGTTCATTAAGATTAGTCAGATCCATTTAATTAATTTAATGTGTATTTCGAACGAATAATATCTGCATACGAGGTATAAATTAAATTCCGAACTGTGGAACTGAAGACCATGGCACAGATGCAGTATAATCCAGGATGCCAAATTCTGAATTTCTTTGGCGATGAAGAAATGTTGCAGGGACATAGTGACGTTCACGATGACGTAAATACTAGATTTGCCAAAATAGAGTTTCATCATGAATCTTATAGCTCTTCAAATCTATGACGTAATAAATACATGACTGCTAGATACATAAGAAAATCCACCAAAAAAAAATCACCATACTCCAAATTTATCCTCCTGAATTATACGGTATTTGTGCCAAGAGCATGACGATAACCATTCAGTTGCCAGTTCAATTAAACTTACGCAGTTAGAGTAACGTTTACTTTAGCCATTTATATGTAAAAAGGAAATTTTCTTTGTCAATGTATCTATTTCAATACATGAAATTCTCGTTGTTGATGAAAATTTAACTATCTACGAGAATTGTTTTGGATTATTTATCTAAAAAATCTTCCTTATCGACAAAAATTTCTTCCTGAATGGATCACATTTTGATATTTGTAAGTCTTGAATTTGGAATCTAACTCAAGAACTGTTGAATTGAAGACAAGTGTACTAATCACTCGTTTTCTAGCTTGGTTTCAGCTATAAATCTATCTACAATATGTGGCACAACCTAATAGAAGAAGAATTTGTAAAGAAATTCGTCAATTAGACCAAAAAAAAAAAAAAAAAACATGAAAATTTCATTGACAATGAAAATTCCTTGAAATGTTTCAATTAGAATCTATTATTTTTATAAAAATAAATTTGTAAAATCTTAATTTTTTAATTCAAATGTTAATTTTTATATTTGTGAAACTATAATTTATAAATACATACATAAAAGTTCACTGACTGATTAATGATTTTTTAGGCTGTGATTTTTATAAAATTAATACTTTTTTGTGTAAGTTATTACATTTAATTATATATATATATATATATATATATATATATATATATATATATATATATATATATATATATATATATATATATATATATATATATATATATATATATATATATATATATATATATATATATATATATATAATACACACACGCACACACACACATATATATATACACTACTGGCCATTAAAATTGCTACACCAGGAAGAAATGCAGTTAACAAAATGATATTTATTGGACAAATATATTATACTAGAAATAACAAGTGATTAAATTTTCAAAAAATTTGGCTGGATATATATATATATATATATATATATATATATATATATAGATCCTGAGAAATCAGTACCCAGAACAACCAACTCTGGCATTAATAACAGCAGTTATATGCCTGGGCATTGAGTCAAACAGAGATTGGATTGCATGTACAGGTACAGATGCCCAAGCAGCTTCAACACGATGCCAAAGTTCTTCAACCGTAGCGACTGGCGTTTGGCAAACATTGACCAGACGTTTTCTATTGATGAAACATCTGGAGAACGTGCTGGCCAGGGCAACAGCCGAACATGTTCCGTATCAAGGAAGGTCCGTACAATACCGGCAACATGCGGTCGGGCATTATCCTGCTGAAACGTAGGGTTTCGAAGGACTCGAATAAAGGATAGAGCCACGGGTCGTAACACCCCAGAAATGTAACGTGCACTGTTCAAAGCACCGTCAATGCGAACAAGAGGTGACCGAGACGTGTATCTAAGGGCACCCCATACCATCACGCCAGGTGATGGGCCAGTATGACGATGACGAATGCACGCTGCAAGTGTGCGTTCACCACGATGCCGCCAAACACGGATGTGACCATCATGATGCTGTACATAGAACCTGGATTCATCTGAAAAGATGACGTCTCGCCATTCGTGTGCCCAGGTTCGTCGTTGATCACACTATTGAAGGCGCTCTTGTTTATAACGCAGCGTCAAGGGAAGCCGCAGCCATGGTCTCCGAGCTGAGAGTCCATGCTTCTGCAAACGTCGTCGAACTGTTCGTGCACACACTTGTTGTCTTCCAAATGATCCCGCTTCTTGACTCACGGCTCGTGACGTGGTTGCACGATCCATTACGGCCATGCGGATAATATGCCTGTCTTCTCGGCTGCTAATGATATGTGGCCGTTGAGATCCCGCATGGCGTTCCGCATTACCGTCCTGAACACATCGATTCCATTTTCTGCTAACAGTCATTGGATCTCGACCGACGCGAGCAGCAATACTGCGATAAGATTAACCACAATCCCGGTGCGCTACATTTCGACCTTTATCAAAGTCAGAAACGTGCTGGTACGCATTTCTTCTTCTTACAAGAGGCATCACAACAACTTTTCATCAGGCAACAACGTTCAATTGCAATTTGTGTATGAGGAACCGGTTGAACAATTTCTCCATTTAAACACAATGTAGGTGTCGCTACTGGCTCCTGCTTTGTCTGAATACGCTGAAAAGCTAATCATTTGTATATCACAGCACCTTCTTCCTTTCGTATAAATTTCACGTCTGTAGCATGTCGCCTTCGTGGTGTAGCAATTTTAATGACCAGTAGTATATATATATATATATATATATATATATATATATATATATATATATATATATATATATATAATGTACAATAAATTGCTTATTTTTGCTTAATAGTTAATCACATTTATCACAGATAGTTTAATAATTTCTTGTGTTATAATTAGTGCTTCATTAGTTTTCATAGTTAATAACCTTTATATTCATTAATTAATTAGTACAGAAAGCTTCTTAACTTTACACTAACTTTTAGAAAAACAGAAAATATTTAGAAATTACTTTAATATGTAATATTTGTAAAGAAACTGTTTTTTAATTTAAGACAGGATGTTTTTAATTTGCAAGATGTTTTTGTGGTTAATTACCAGTATCTTTTTACATTTAAAAAATATTGTTTTTGTACTTTTTTACATTCAAGAAAAAATAGTAAAAATGTAATAATATACAATTAAAAAATAAATTAGAGTACATAAATAAGTTGAAAAAAAACTGCATTTCTTAAAATTTTTTATGCATACATAGTATGAGATTGAACTTTAAAGATATGCTTTCTTAAATTAACGAAAATTTTTTTTACGGCAGCCTTCTTCACACATGAAGAAAAATATTATCAAAGGTTTTGTATAGAGTAATTTTTATTTCTTAAAATATAATGAAAATAAGCATTTATATATATGAACTCAATAATAGGAAGAATGAATTGTAACTTTTCAAATTGAAGTGCATGGCAAAAATACAATTATTGAACGGAGCGAGATTCAATTTCATGACCCGGAAAAAATGTCGTTTTAATAACCAATTGCACACTTCCAATTGCACATTACCAATTGTACACTATCCTATACTATTTTTAAATATTTAATGGTTTTTTAAATATATATCATGAACAAAAATCATCGACAACACTTGGTCGAGGTCAATAAAAGTTAATCTAAGACTAAATTTTTTATTTAAAGCAAAACCAAAGAAAACAATATGGGAAAGATTTTTTTGGAATTAATGAAATTAATTGTGTGGAATTAATTGAAAATAAAAACAAGCACATGTTTAATTTCACGACTATTAATCTCTTTATCACCCTCTCTCTATATATATTAAAATAACTACAACTGATGTCTTAAAAACATAATTCAAATTGAATTGTGAATTTAAGTGAAACTTTCAAGCTTTTCGTGAACTTTTTATATGATTAAACTTTAACAATGTGCATGTTTACATATCTTGAAGGCGAATATCGTAGCCCAAAAGAAACAGAAAGGGAAAATAATTTTGAAGGATAATTCTGGGAATTCCCTCAACATTTAAAACATTTTTGAAAGATCAATTTTAATAATGACAAACGATATCGTTTTCAAGTGTACAGCACAAAAAATATATTACCAAAATATGTTTAAAGTAGTTGAAACAATATGAGGATTTGAGATATTAATTTAATTTTTAAAATAAGGAAAGGTTATTTGAATTACGTTATAAAAAGAAAATTACTGAGAAATAATAAAAAAGGGTTGATTTTAATTTTACCCGAAACATCAGAATGTTTTAGCACATTTTATTGTGATACACTTAAGAGATGTGAATTCTCTTTGGCACAGATGCCATTTAATCCAGGATGCCAAATTCTGTGTTTGGCGAATTTTTTGACTGATTTTTTTTATGTGTCTGGCAACCTGGTTTTAATTACGTCATAGATATAGAGACCTATAAGACTTATGCAGAAAATTCTATTTTGGCAACTCTAATATTCCATTAATCTATCCCGAAATAAACGGGAAAGCAAGAAAAAGTTACAATGTTAATGTAAAATATCAAGCAGACTACTTCCGCTACTGAAAACTTATTCAGCGAAAGCCCATTCAGAAATAACTTAAAGTGATTAATAGGATTTCACGTGGACGAGTTTTGAAGAAGAGACATCTGCTTCTTTGACACATCTTCTGCGCTTCATTTGAATAGGAATACATGTATAACGTGTTACTTGTAAACAGAAGGCTTGTGATAAGAAGTGCCTCCCACATAAAAACTTATCTTCATAAAAAAACTTCTAAAGGAATTCCTTTTTACCGAAGTTTGTAAACAGTTTTTAACGGAAATGTATTTTTGACGAATTAATTTATACTATGCTTAATTTCTTAAAAATATTTAGAAACTCATAGCCACAAGAGAGTGTATAAAATTTCTTATGTATTTGGCAACCTGGTTTTTATTACGTCATAGATATGGTGATTTATAAGAATTATGTGTAGATAATTCTATTTTAACAATCCTAGTAATTAAAACACACACATATATATATATATATATAATTCAAGTTTGGGATATTTACAGTTAATTGTCTTGATAATAACTTGAAAGGAAGTTTAACGTTTTTTTTTGGGGGGGGGGGCAGTCGTCTTGCTACAATCAAATAAACGTCTTAAAGTGTTCGCTTCTTTCTGTTTTTTTTCCTTCCGCTCTCTCTGGGGAAGTTGGTGCGTTTCTCGAGCTTCTTTTTAAGTGGGTACTTGAAATAGTGACGTTTCTCATTTGTTTGTTTGTCGCTCAACGGTCATTTTTTGTACACGAGGGTTGATGTTTCAAGAGTGATAGTGGCGTGCAACTTTTTCTTGAGAATAATGGCTGTATCTACAAAGATTCTATAATCTTTAATTCACCTAATTTGCTGCATGATATGTTGCATGTTTTACTAGCTTGTAAAGCGATAGTTAATATTTGTTTTAATTCTAGAAAATTCTGTTTGTGATAAAAACTTCAAATGTAAATATAATTTGCTTGATTCACTACTGCGAAATTTACCAAAATATTCCAAGTGTTTCTGAAAATTGGATTGAAAGAAATGAATGATGAAATATTAAGCTTTTGTTGATAAACATTATTAACCGTGAATGAACTCACGGAATTTCAAAGTTAAGTATTAATTAAAAATTTGATAAAATTAAAAATCCAATTTATTCAGCCTATATAAATTGTGTGTGTGATATTTTACGAAAATCATTAATAATTGCCGAAAAAGTTCTTTCTTAAGTAGTTTCGAAAGTACTGATAAAGAATATTTATGTTCATGTTAGATATTTTAAGACATTTAAAATATTTAACTGGAAGATAAGAACTAGATTTTAAAAATTATGTGTTCATGATTTTCTGGGTGCACCATAGATGTTAAATGAAGTCTTTAAAATATGCGATTATTTAACAAAGTTTTGAAAATTTTAAAACTACAAAAAAATAATTGTTAACAAATAAACTAACTAATCAACTATAAAGCTTTTAAATATTTGGCACAGATGCCGTAGGATGCCAGATTCTGAGATTTTATGGTGATGAAGAAACGTTACCAAGATGACGTATTATGACGTTTCGCGATGATGTAAATACAAGGGTAGCTAAAATATAATTTACTACATAATTCTTATAGGACTCAATCGCTATGACGTAATAAAGTCCAGTTTGCCAGATAAGCAAGAAAACCCTCCGAACCCAGGACTTCCCTATCCGCAGTCAGGTACTCTGACTTCTAGACAGGGCGCGGTCGGCATCTTGAAACTTTAAAAAATCAAATTATTATTTAGTTCGTAAATATAGCAAATAATTAATGTCCATTTTTATGCTTCTTGAAAATTTTTATGTGGAATATAAATTATATGATAAGAATGTTTGCATAATGATAATAAATTTTATATGATATATTTTGGAATTTATGTTTTTGATTTTCTTCTTTCGTAATTTTATATTTTGAAGGGTTTGATAAAATTGTAACACCAGCTTTCATATAAATTCACAATGAAGTAACTTGTTATCAAACGAAAAAATTTTCGCTTAATTTTTTTTAATCACTCATAATTTGGCACAGGTGTCGTATAAACCAGGATGTCAAATTTTCCGATTGGCGATTTTTTGGCGGATTTTCTTATGTATCTGGCAACCTCGTTTTTATTACGTCCTACATATGGAGACCTATAAGAATTATGCAGAAAATTCTATTTTGGTAACCCTAGTATTTACGTCATCGCGCTCGTCAAGATACGTCACCTTGGCAACATATCTTCATCGCAAAAAAAATAATTCTAAATTCGGTATCATGGATTATATGGCCCTTGTGCCCATAACTTTTAAGATAATTTCATTTCTGTTCAAAATTATGTAATAATTAATAAATATAATGAGATGATTGTTTTTGAAAAATAAACTTATGAGGTTCACTTTATTTTTCAAGTCACTTATGTAGTTAAAGTAGTAGTTAGATATAGATAAATATAATCAGTATCTTAAACATAATACTATTGTATCACCATATTTTCTGTGATAGCAACTTACAGGATTTAGAGTATTTTTGAATTAGTCGCTTTAATTGTTTTATGATTAAAATTCAATTTTGAATTAAAAAATTAAAAAATAACGTAGTTTTATAAAAGCATTTATCTTTTTGTAGTTACAACAATGTGAGTAACAAAGAAATACTAATACACAGTTGAAACCTACGTTAAATTACAACGCAACAATGTATACGTTTCTATAGCAATGGCATGATTACAGTTATAATTACTCTTTTATCATATTTAATATTCTCAATTTCAAAAATATCTCTTTTAAAACATTGTCCAAAATGCCCGAAAATGAGGAACAGCGAAGAATTTAATGACAATAAACAAAAACTCTCAAAATTTTGCAGACATTTTATCTGTAATATTCGCTTACGAAACTTTATTCTAGTGTCGATGTTTATAATTTTGTTATATTTCTTAATCATTTTACTTCAAGCAATCATGACGAATTCCCGTGGTGATACATATGTAAAAAATAAATACAAAATCTTGAGTAAAACAAATGACAGCTTTGAACTTCAGCATTTAATTAAGAAATTAGAATGGTTCCTGGATAATTCTAGAAAATTACTTAATATGAATAACAAATTGGAGCCTCAAGAAACAACAATTAATATCTCAAAGAGCATCAAGCGAGAAATAAAGCCCTTAATCAACAGTTCTTTAGAAAATAAAGCAAATGAAAACCAATCATTAACCGGTAAAGAGATTAAAATTTTTAATTCTCATAAAAGACATCAACTTAGAAAATTAAAGCTACCGAAATTAACGAAGCATTTATTAGATTTTCAAGGAAACGAGACCGGTAGGAAACAAATAAAAAAACCATTTAATGATATTGTAATTAAAATACTTCGTAAATATTTTAGGAACAAAAATAATGAAAACGGTCCGATCAATCGTAAAAGAAAAAATGAAACTAATTTAAATGATAGACAACAATTTTTAATAGAGCCAAAAGAAGAAAGATTTACCAATTTTCGATCAAATGCAATTCCTCAAGGAAGGCATGTTAAAAAAATATCAAATTCTGAACATGAACCAATAAATCAAAGTGGCAGAAATAGAATATTTAACGGACGATTTATTCACAGGTCTAAAATATTATCAATAATTGACGAATCAATGAATATTGATCAGCTTTTGAAAGAGAAGAAATCAAATGCAACCACAACTGAGACTAATCAAACAGTACATTACAATACTGAAGAAATTTCTAATTATTTTTCACCCACCGAAGAGAGAGAAAAATATACCGAAATTGTCACACAATCACCATCAACAATATTATATAAAGAATTTAAGCCTACTTTAGAACTGGAAAACAAGAAATTATCTTCCGAAATCACTACTCTATCATCAATAACAGCAATAGAGGAAGAAGAACTTACATCTACTTTGGTTGAAAATCTACTTAATACTTCTTCTAAAGCACAGAATATTGTTTTTGATAATACCGAACCATCTTTGGTTGGGAAAAAAATATTCACGGACAGTAATGATAATTTTACCTATGAAACTGAATTACTCTCAACAGATTATCAGACATCGGAAACTATTTCAGAGGAGACAACAATAATGTATATCGGTAGCATGTCCTTGATATTTACAGAACCAGCAATTTTTTCGGGATCATCAGAATTTATAGAGGAGAACAGTGAAAAATACCAACAACTCCAGAATTCCACAAGTGACCCAAAATGGTTAACAACTCTTGCAGATATTATAAAGGATTTCATGAAATGCATCAATTCGTCTTTTCAAGAAGACAAAGATTTGGAAGACATTGACCCTGAAACATACATATCTTATGATAAAATAGCTTTCAACGAAACGTATTTTGCTCACAAGAGTTTGATGACGATTGGGGACCTGGGGATTGTATTAGAGGGCACAGTACTTGGTAAGTTATAATTGTCCATGAACACTTTAATTTTAAGACATTCAATTGCAGAATTTCTCTTTTTTAAAAAAATTGAGTATTAATTTTTCAAAAAAGTTTTAATAATACTAATAACATTTGATATATCTTCTGTAAAAACGTTTTTTTTTTCACAAAAAATAGGCATGGCATAAATTCAAATTCAATGAAAGTTAAATTTTGTATATCCGATTTAACAGATAGATATTTAGTGAAACAAAAAATTGTAACTAAAAACCTAATCAAAGATGCTAATTTCGTGTGCATGAACAGGAACATCTGTAATTCATCTAAAGTCGTTTTGAAATTAGTATTTAAAATTTGATCAATTAGAAATTTCTCTTATCTTCCAATTCTTTCGAAATTGTCAGTCGTGAAAAATATATATTATTCTTGTTACTTATGACATTTGGACAACCTTGCTCTGATAAAGGCTATGCGAATTTAGGTCAATAGGGTGAAGATGAGTGAACGATGAAGGTGAAAGAGCACCATGAAGTTGAAAGTACAACTTTACTCAAAAACTCCTCCCCTAGATGGCCCTACCAGAGGATCCTCAGCAACTTCTTCAATTTTGACATTAATTGGGTTTGGAATGAAATTTTCTCCAGACCATTACAACTACGGTAACTGATCAAATACCGACCACAGGACTTTCGATTCCACATATTTAATGAACATATATATCGCATATACTCGGTGGATCTTTGGCGGAATTGGGAATCGAACCTTGCCCTGCAAGATGGAAGACCAATGCTCTAACCATTAGGCTACTATTAGATAAAGAAATAATAGCCAATTTTTTTTCAATGTTTAATTTTATACGCTTATTTATCAGTTATATTAATTTTACAGAAATACTACAGTGTCAAGCAAAACAAATCACTCATATTCTGATTTAATTTTATCTTTTAAATACATTAATGAATAAAACTTAAATTTTATGATTAATTTAAAATAACTTTTTTAGCATAGTTAAATTCAAGTGTTATTAATATAAATACAATGATAGATAATTTAACAAAGTTTAAATATTCCAAAGAATGGCTAAAATAGGCTTCCTTTCATTGTTTAATAAAGTAAGTATGAAAAACATCGGTAGTACTATAAAATTTAAATTACGTTACATCAAAGAAATTTTTTATTTATTTTTTAAAATTATTGTTGATATCACTATGGTATTAAGACTTAGAATACTAACAAAATAATTCTTGAATCAAGTGTAATCCCCAGAAAACACAAAGATCCTGGAAATCCATCGGGCCGCTGCTGGCAGCCGCTATTAGGCCTCATTGGCTCCTTCAATAAAATGGTTGCTGTCATTGATGCTGGGATAGCAATACGGTACGCTACTGGGCCAACTCTGGGTGGCCAGTAATGCCGTATTGGCTATGCATAGTTCATATAATTGTCGGTACATATACCCATATACAGTTATTCATCAGCTTTTTGCTTTTTGGCCAAAGGTGGCCGAAAAGCAAAATGATGATGAATAACTGTATATGGGTTAATAACTGTACCGATTTAGTTAAGAGTCAAACCTGTTTATTATTTCTGATCTCTCTTATGAGGCACTCGTCGGCAGAGGTTCTAATGCCCATGACATAGTTAATTGGCTTTTGTGGTGTAAGGTCCAAATAAGGACAAGTTGCGCTGGCCATGCAATGAGCATCACATCTTTTATCATGAGAAGGAGTCACGCCTACCCTCACTCACTCTCCAAATTTCAAAACTCTCAGAGAATTAGACAATTTGAGTATCTCATCGTCTTTCAGATATAGTGAGAAAAAATCTTCCATCTTATTAAATATTTTATTAAAAACCTATTTGGAAGTATTTTTATATCTATATATATCTGGACGAGAAAAATCAGCATTTTCTTATATATATATTATTGATTGAAAATAATAAATATTGTAATTAAAATTTATTTCATAAAATTTACTTAATTGTTTTATTAACAATTGAGAAAAAATTATACCTCCAACCACACTTTAATTTTAAAGTGATAAAATTGTTCTTGCTTTTGAACTTCTGTAATTACCTCTATTATCAAATTTTTGGTACAGATCCGTATAATCCAGGATGCCAAATTCGTAATTTTTTTGGCGATGAAATGTTGCCAAGATGACGTACTGTGACGTGCGTGATATCATAATTATTAGGGTTGTCAAAATAGAACTTTCTGCATAATTCTTATAGGACACCATATCTATGACATTATAAAAACTTGGTTGCCAGATACATAAGAAAATCCGCCAAAAAATCCCCAAACTCAGAATTAGGCATCCTGGTTATAAGGCATCTGTGCCGAATTTATTGTAAAAAATTATTTTTTTTTTGAATAATCATAAAAAATACTCGATTTATTTTCCATCATTTCATGCTATGAATATCGAACAGAAATTTGGGTGTTACTTGTTTTATGCAATAGTCACTTATTGAAACGGTTTTAAATGAAAAAAATATAATTAAAGTAAGACACTATTATATTGCTGGTACATAAAATGTTTCGAAATATACATTTAATAGTAAAATAAGAAAGGGTTTTTAATTATAAGTAATAAATACAAATATTATTAATCTTTGTTATAGCTGAAATTTGGGTTGTCCACCAAATTCCAAATAATGTTACAGATTTCCAGTTAATATTTTTATTGCAATATCAATCCTATACAAATAATTCTCAGTATATTACTTACATATTAAGGCTTTTAATTTTTTAAAGAAAATGATTTTGGTATTTTACTTTACATAATTCTCCAAATAATGATATATTCTGATAAACATTATAATGAAAAATTATTATTATTGGTGTCATGTTTATTTAACAAACTAAAATAACAAATCTTAAAATCTACTCTTATCATAGAATCAAAGGAGTCAAAACAGAAATCAAATAAAGCAAGTTTTTATAACAAAAAGATTTAACTCTTGAAATTATCAACTTATAATTAACTATTCAACAAGTGATGAGAGTAAAAAAGGGTATTAATTGAAAAGAATTCGATCTGTTTCCATATAAAGAATATAATTTAACAGAAATAGTTTCTTATTATGTATAAAATTTTATTTATATCCACATTTTCTGTTTGAATAGTGAATTTTTTATGTATACTTAACATAAAAATATGAATTTAGTTTACAAACTTTAGAGAAAATTTGTGTATTTACAATATGTACAATTTTCCTCAGATTTTTAAGCATTTCTTAATATAATATTAAAAGAGTATTGTGTTGATGGCATTTATTTAATTATTTAGTTATATATATACATATATATATATATATATATATATTATATATATATATATATATATATATACATATATATTAACCGTACTTTAAGTGGGTATCAGCCAAGAATTTGTGAATGTGAGAGTTGAATGAAAAAATATTCTGTTCTAATCAAATTCTATTTATTATATTTATTATATAATTATGCCTCCTTCAACATAAAACAACTTAGGCCACATTATGCCCAAGTTGTTTAACGTTGAAGGAGGCATAATTATTGGAACTTTTTTCTGATGGACATGTGTCTAAAAAGTCAAACATTTGGGTATTTTAAGGAGCACTATTTCAAGGATTATTACAGCCAGCACATAATTAGAAAAGATGGCCTTGGTGTACTAAGAAAATAAAAGTAGAGTTGTTGTTGCAGCAGCATACTTCCATGTAATTAGCTCGAGGATGGGCTCCATATGTCAGCAGATGCAATCGTGTGAGAGACTTTTCGCAATTTAGAAGCAGGGATCAAACAAAAGAACCCAAATACCTTATCTCCCACCTCCAGAGATATCGTTTAACTCGGAGGACATTAGGACCTTGACTGTTTGTCCTGAGCCAGCAGATATTAGTGAAAACAAAGGATCTTTGGTTAAACGGGAATTTGAATTCACTACCTTCTAAAAATGAGGACGCCTCCCTAACAAACCAGGCCAGTCAAGTTCTGAAAGAAAAGTAATCGAAGCTGACCAACTTTCATTGACAAGTATTGCAAAAGATAATCATCTAAAATATAAGACTACACTTCTGCAGTAAAAAAAGTAATGCAGACATTTTGAATGGGAAAATGTCATATTATAAAGTAATTGCTCGAAAGGAAAAATGTAGCTAAAGCATGTAAAATAATCCATTCTTTTTTTGGGTGGAAATTGTTTATTTAGCAAAAGCAAATGTTTTCTACCTTTTAAACATAATAGTTTTGGCATTATGCACTGAGAACATAAAAGAGAATTTTACAGAAGACCAGTTACGGAGAATTGTGAGTACTGCTTGTTGATGACACATCTCAGATTCAAAGAACTTAAAGAATAATTAGGAATATTGTAAAAAATAGTCTTTAATCACTTACAAACAGTGGAAAAGATAAAATTAAGAAGATGATTGAAGCCAGAAGAGTAAGGATGAGAGCGTGGCTTAAAATTCATGAATCCAACAGTCAACACAGAAGTTATTTCTTAAAAGAATTGTAACGAGGGAAGAAAAATGTTTATTGTATGACAATCCAAAATCAAGGAAAAGTTTGGCTGAATCTTGAAGAAGCAAATATATATCAACATTGAAGCGAAAATTCATTGTAAAAAGGTATGTCTGCGACTTTGATTAAATAATAAAGATTTGTCACAAACTGCTGCTTTTTAGTATAAGCGTACCGTCTGGACACTATAAGCATCAGCATAAAATTAAAGTAAAAGAGAATAAGCAGAAATGCCCATTTACTGACAAAGGTTTGTACCTTATAAACACTTGCTTCATAATAAAGGAAATCAGTGCGTCACAAAACTGCTCAAAATTTTGAGCAGTCACATTTTTAACATCCAGAGTAAAATTCAGACTTAGTCCTTAACGAATATCATTTGTTGTTGTTTCCGTTGACATACAATATCTTCCTTACCTGTCTGGATAGTTGACAACGCCATGGTATGAAAAGGCAAATCTCTCTAAACTCCTGAATTTCTTCAACTATCTGATCGATAGAAGGAAATGCTAAATAGTATTTCATTTTGATGAATTAAAGTATTTTATTAGCACTCAGTTATATGCTTATCATTCTGAAACTTTTTTTATTACTTCTCTCAATATAATATAGTTTTTATACTGGATAAGTTTCATGCTATTTAAATTTGTATTGTAGTATTAACCTCATTTATAAGTTAATTAATTACAAACTTTTATAGTTAAAACGTAATGTGCGGTAATACAATGAACAAATAACAACTGAACAATATCAAAATTACTGAACACCTCTAGAGCATTTTTTAAGAATAAATCAAGAATCATTTTACACATCGAGATATTTATTACAGGTTCATTTGGGTTTGGCATGGTCCTTCTGGCTATTATAATACTCGCCTTTAGTCGGGCGAAAGAAGGTAATGGTTTTCTTGATTTAAATGGCAGTAGCGGAAAGACTCTCACCAAAGATTCAGTTTCTTCATCAAAGGGGCCTTCTGTAAGTCTTCCTTTATTTTCTCCATCCTCAAGTTGCTCAAGTCTTGTCTCCCTAACTACAATCATACAAGATACCGCACGAGATCAAGAAAATGCTCTTTATGATTGGGAGAAGGTTCAGCATTTTATTACCATGGAGGACAAACTTGAAGGCATGTTTTTGGAAAAGAGTGACATATAATAAGAGTTTTAAAAAATAGGTTTTCAAGCAATTTTTTTTGAAGTTAAAAATATAATTTTCATGGTAAAATTGCATACATTAATGGTTTCCAGTGTAATTCAAAAATAAATTGGGTTCATAAGATTGAGATTCCATTGAATATTTATCCATTAATATTTTTATAAAAATGTATATTCCTGAAATTGCTAACATAGTTTTTGTCTTTTTATTTATGTAATTTAATATTATGTGTTAACAATATTTTTTCAAAATGTGCGCCTTATATTTCATATTATTCACATAATTAAAAAATTGAACACTTCGCTAGTTAAGGAATAATTTAATTTTGATTGAGTTCAAAATTTGGTATTGGTTGACGTTTTTTTTTAAATATAAATTTATATTTTTAAGTTTTAATCGTAAAATTACAAATACAATTAAATACCTTTGGAATCCTAATATAATTTTTCCATTTTAGTAGTATCTAATTCATTGTCATACTTAAATATTGGTGCTATTTTCTAATTATGGTACCATTAATTGTTAAAAATAAGTAAATTTTGCTAAGATGAAAAAGACAAAATTATGAAATATTCTGTTGAGTAGTTATTTTATTACACACTCTTTTAATGGATACTATTAGTTTAAATAAAGATAATCAATAAAACACACATATTTCAGTTATATGCACACACACAGTTACTTAGAATAATAAAAATGAAACTATTTTATACATGAAGATATCTATCTAAAAGATTGCCAATTTATTTGGATAACTGCAAAAGAAAATTGCTTTGACGCAATTTCATTTTAACCCAGTTCGATGAAAATAGACAATATCATACATCAAGAACTAATATTTTTAAACTAACAAGTATACAAAAAATATTATAATTTTTTTTTTGCAATTGGCAAAAAGTTGTTCAGAGAAAGCACTTAAGTAGAATAGTCAAGAGATTGTTTCTGTGTAAAACATTCATGGATTGCATTAATTTCAATCTACACTGTTGGACAATTGCTAAGGCCGGATAACACTATCATCCATAGCAACCACAAAATGAAAGGAAGCAAAGTGTGGGAAATTACAATAAGTGCGGGATATAGTAAGAAGAAGTATGCGTATGCAAATTTTTTTCCACGTCTGTTCATCACGTGATAGAGTTCATAAGAGCTTTAAAGGTTTTGACACGTGTAGACAATTGTTGTTTCAAGCCAAAGTTTTACAGGAAAGATGTAATAGACGAACTTGAAATTTTTGGCATGTCTTCCCGACATCACTTAGATGATTTTATGTGTGGCCGAATTATTGGGAAGATCGAAGAAGGGCGAAAAATAACAGATGTTGCCAGGGGGTTCGACATTGCTCATAGAGTAGTTTCACGGCTGTGAAAGTCCTTTAAAACTACTGAAATGTGTAGAAGGCGGCACGGGGGAAGTCGTGTTAGAAGTACGACGCCTATAGAAGATAGATATATCGTCCTATCAGCAAAAAGGAACAGGCGCCCCACAGCTCAGCAGGTGGCAAATCAGTTTCTTGCTACCTCAGGAAAGCAGATCTCCCGAAAAATTGTTGCCAGACGTTTGAGGGAGGAGGACTATACGCACGCAGACCTGTTGTGTGTGTCCCATTGACCAGACAGCACCATACTGCTCGTTTGCAATGGTGTCGTGAGCATCGCAATTGGACTCAACAGGACTGGGCATGCGTACCTATTCTCAGATGAGAGTAGGTTCAGTCTGTCATCGGATTGTAGACGCCAACTGATCTGACGCGAGAGTGGTACTGCTTATCATACAGAAAATATCCAGGAAAGGGACCGATATCCGACAGGACTGTTCAGTCCAATTGCGATGCTCACGACACTATTGCAAACGGGCAGTATGTTGCTGTCTGGTCAATGGGACACACACATCAGGTCTGCGTGCGTATAGTCCTCCTCCCCTCAAACGTCTGGCAACAATTTTTCGGGAGATCTGCTTTCCTGAGGTAGCAAGAAACTGATTTGCCACCTGCTGAGCTGTGGGGCGCCTGTTTTTTTTGCTGATAGGACGATATATCTGTCTTCTGCAGGCGTCTTGCTTCTAACATGACCTCCCCCGTGCCGCCTACTACACAATCCAGTAGTTTTAAACGACTTCCACTGCCGTGAAACAACGCTGTGAGCGATGTCGAATTCCCTGGCAACATCTGTTATTTTTCGCCCTTCTTCGATCTTTCCAATAATTCGGCCACGCATAAAATCATCTAAGTGATGTCGGGAAGACATACCAAAAATTTCAATTTCGTCTATTAAGTCTTTCCTGTAAAATTTTGATTTGAAACAACAACTGTCCACACGCGTCAAAATCTTTAAACCTCCTATGAACGTTATCACGTGATGAACAGACGTGGAAAAAAAAATTTGCATACGCATATTTCTTCTTACTATATCCCGCACTTATTCGAATTTCCCCCATTTTGCTTCCTTTCATTTTGTGGTTGCTATGGATGATAGTATTATCCATCCTTAGCAATTATTCAGCAGTGTAGTTTAGCTTTTAGAGCTCTACGGTATCCTGGTTGGGTAGAGTGTCATTTTGACCATTTGAAAGTAGTAGGTTCGAATCACGGCTTAACAGAAGATTCATTGCGCTTTAACATAAACAGAGTTAAAGAAAGCTAGGGAGCTATAAATGAATCTACCAAATTCAGAGCTAATTACGGGAAAATATTTTGGTGCAACAAAAAATTCAACAAATTATATAGTCAGATGATGCTTAAGTATGAATTTCTGAATCGCAAATCTATTCACAATGTTTTCGGCGAAATCTACACATTAAAAATATTTACTTTCACTGGAAATCAAAGCGTGAAAATTTTTAGAAAATGTTTGTATTTAAAGAAATAGCTTTTTACAAAATTAATAACATTGTTTCATTTACATTTCGTTGCTAAACTATAATAAAAAGAACATAAAAAAGGAGAAAAGGTAATTTATATAATAAAATTCTTTGTTTTTCCACGATTGACATTGATTTATAAAAGTTCCTTTCTATAAATCTATTTGACGTCAAAATATCTGATGTTCTTTAACATGTAAGCGCAAAATTCTCATATCTGTAGATAACTGTAAATATACCATTGTGATTAGTAGTGAGATTATTTTTATAATGATAACTTGTTCGATAAACTTATCTTCATGTTGTTTTCATCAGTATTACACACTCGACACAAATCACAATATTGATGACAACAGTATGTTAAAACGTTATCATTTACAATTGATTTTAGGGAATTGATTATTAAAATGTTTTGTAGTGTTCAGCCATGTTATTAAAGTAATTTATCTAATTAAGTCATTAAACTAAATAAAATCAAATGATAGTTTTAAATAAAATATGTATATTTGCAACTTCAAAATTGTCCAGATTTGATACTGATTAAATAAAATTTACTGTTCCATTAATCAATCGGAAAGTGATTTTTACTAAGTAAAGTTGAAAAAACTTTGTTCAGCTAATAATTAAAAACAATTACCACATGAATAAATAATATTATTTGTGATTTTATGTAGATATTTCCAAATAAATTTTCAGCTAAAATTAAAATTATATAAAAAAGAAGATAAAAATTATGAGACAGTTAAATTACGTTTGCTTTACTAATAGAGGTCTAAAAATGCATAACATGATAAATCATACAGTTATTGAAAGTTATAAAATTAATTTCAAATAATATAAAATCTGCTACGCATTTTATTTCCCAGGAAAAACTCATTTAACATTTTCGCGAAAGTATAGAAGTAATTGAGCGGCGTTGTGACCACAATTTATACAATCGTTGATGTTAATATAGCCAAACACTGTTACCATCACATCAAACTTATATGCAGCAAAAAAGTTTCGTTATTCATAGAGATTTTTAGAGCTTATTAAAAATTTTTATGTTTAATTCTACAGTCTTACATACATTCTAGATTATTTAGTTGTCTAAAATAATTATGAATGTGTAAAAATTTACAATTTTCATAATCATTTGAAAGGATTTTTTTGATAAAGGTTTTAAACGATTTAAAAAAAAAAACCTATTAAATCAAAGAAAATCATTAGATTATCAAAATATACTATGAGAATATTTCTATATATTATCATTAAAGTAACATATTATCCATAGGTTCAAAACAGAAATGAGTTAAAAGTAATTATGTTTTGATTTAATGAATTATTATAATTATTGCTTTAATCCATAAACAAGATCATGAAATTTATGTTAGCATATACACACTAATCCCAAAGCAAAGGGAGTTTGATACTGGATGAAAACTCTTTTGTAAGTTTTCGCAGCAAAAAATGCCCAAAATAATAATTCCCAAAATAGTAGTACTAATTTCAATATAAAGAAATGTTAAAAACCAATAGTGTGTGAACAGTAATACTATAAATTAGTTATTAATCATAATATAATTCCTTTCAGTACTGGTGTTGGTGTGTTTATACACCAATAAGTGAAAATGTAAACATCTCTAACATGATTCATTGTCTAACACATTTGCGGGATGTTCAACACATGTTGATTCTATCCTTTGGTTTTTTTTTTATTTAAATGTCCATCTATATCTCCAATCATATCTCATATAATTTATGGAAAAAAAACTTATGAAAAAAAACATGGCTGTGTTAATCGAGTATAGAGGCTGTCTAAGAATCAGGTGTTGTTAATTATAACTCTTGGATAAGCCAATCTCGCTACGCCATTGGCTATGGGAATTTAAGTCAGTAGGGTGCGTCTTTCTTCTAACCAGAGCACAATGAAGGTGAAAGTATGTTTTTGCTCTAAGTCTCCTCCTATAGATGGCACCACCTGAGGATACACTCTCTCAATTTTGACACTGATCTTGAAGGGGAGGGAATTTTCTACAGATCATTATACTCATGGTAACTGCTGAACCACCGACCACAGGACTTTTAAGAAAGATGTAACCTTCAAAAAGATTCGATTATCTTGGAAAGAGAAATTATACATTACATCTGTGATAAATGGTCCTTAAAATGACTGTGTCACAGGTAAATGTACAGTTAAACAGTAAAAGAGAGGATTATAGAGACTTGGGGCAAGCTATTTTCATATAAAATCATAGAGTTAATTCGAAACTATATTCAGATATCTTCATTGCCACGCCAGTGCCATTCAAGAAAAAAATGGCAGAGATATTTTTTCTTGGAAATGAAGCATATTGACTGACAGGTGATAGGTTACAAAAAAGCCCGTCATTACAACCAGTTTTTTATCTTGATGAAAGTCAAGATACTAATCCAAGCAATATTATTGGTTTTGAAAAATTATTAAGAGATATCGTCAAGGGCAACGACTGAAAAGGAAGCTTTAATTAATTCAACCACGGATTATGTGGATTGTATATTAGTTAGTACAACGGGTTGCATATAATCACACATAATATGATATCGACATTATTGTATAAGTTAAATGCATTATTAGTTGATTTTATATCATTATGCGGGCTTTTCTTTATATCGACATTATTGTATAAGTTAAATGCATTATTAGTTGATTTTATATCATTATGCGGGCTTTTCTTTATATCGACATTATTGTATAAGTTAAATGCATTATTAGTTGATTTTATATCATTATGCGGGCTTTTCTTTATATCGACATTATTGTATAAGTTAAATGCATTATTAGTTGATTTTATATCATTATGCGGGCTTTTCTTTATATCGACATTATTGTATAAGTTAAATGCATTATTAGTTGATTTTATATCATTATGCGGGCTTTTCTTTATATCGACATTATTGTATAAGTTAAATGCATTATTAGTTGATTTTATATCATTATGCGGGCTTTTCTTTATATCGACATTATTGTATAAGTTAAATGCATTATTAGTTGATTTTATATCATTATGCGGGCTTTTCTTTACAGTGTCTTCATTTATGCAAAGGATTATTTTATGTTTTATAATTTCTGGTATCAATAAATCATAAATCATACAACCCTGTTGTAGGATTTATGATCCTTATTATTTAACTCCAATAATGATCATCCTATTTCATAGTATTACCTCCCATTTTACCAAATTTCGATAATATGATCATTCTTGTAGTTTTCTTATGGTTCATACGGGAGTTGTGCGTTGTATAATAGAGGTTTCTTATTTTTAAAAACAAAGAATTTCGACAAGAAAAAAGGGGAACTGATAATTAACTATTCTGTAGCATATTAATTGCTTATTTTAAATGCAGTTAATGAATTTATGAATTTTAACTTAATATTAAAATTCGCATTCATATTTCTTATCAAGTAAATATTCTTTTTTTTTTTTTGAGGCGTAAAATAATTTACGTGTAAAATTTCGAAATTGAATTATCTCTCTTCTCAGTTTGGTTGAATTATTTTCAGCAAATTTATATTAGCTGAGAATAATGATGTAAAACATAATAAATATATTGAATCAATCAATTTTTAGAAAATTATTTTTCCAAAAGTAATTATAATATTAATTTTATATTCTTATTTATTTATGGAACGTTATTTTCTAGATAGAAAAATCCCTACCTATTAAGAATACACAAACAGAAACCACTTAGTATATGAATCACGTTCAGAAGAAAGAAATTGTATTTTATGGGTCGAATTTTAAGTCAAATGACTTCGAACTTTGGTTGATGGCATCATAAATTAGAGGTTTTAAAATTTTAAGGAATGAAATTTCTCCTAGGTATGTAGTAATAAAACTGATGGTTCGTAAAATATATACTGCATATTATTTTAAGGATTAAACTTTATTGTGTTTAAGATTCAGGAAATACATAAAATATTTATATGAGTTGGAGAAATCTTATCGAAGGAAAAGTTTTCCCAAAGGCTGTTCTGAATTTTTTTTACTGGGAATAAAAGCATCATTATCTTCTTAAAACATAAAATCAATTATAATTTCTGAAAAATTAATTCGGAATTTTCAATTATTTATTCATATTAACCCTAAGAAAAATTAAAAAAAATTAATTTAAAATCATCAAAAAGTAATTTTTATGAGAATTATGAGCGATAATTGGGGTTTGCAAGAAAATTTTGTGCAAAAATAAAGATTAGGTTATATTTGTTTTATTAAAGCAATAGAGAAAGTATAAAAAAAGCTTAGATTTAATTAATATTTAGGTATTTTTAATATCCTTATTAGATCTAACCGATGGTTGAGTGGTTATCACTCCTGAACTGTGGGTCCCGAGTTCGAATCCGGTTCAGGAATGGATATTACTTTCTTTTTCTGTTCTCTCTATTTTTTCTTCAGTGATCATGTATGAATTTGACCCACCCTATGAACGGGTTTGTGGTGGTATGGCACGGACAACGATACTCGTCTCCGTGACTCTTGGTTCACAAGTGCCCGCTGGGTAACTACAAATGAGTAGCAGTTTCTGGCCTTGTTGTGGCGGAGGGTTCGTCACACAAGTGTCCACCGTTGGAAAAAAATCATTTTTAGAACAAGAAACAAAGATAAAATGGATATATATCCTTACATTCAACGAATTCAAATTCAAATATTCTTATTTTTAAGACATATTTATATAAATTTGTTCTTACATATACAGTTTCATTATAAATTGCAATTTGTACTTGAAGACATACTGATGACAAAGATAATATAAATGATGGAAATTAGGTTTTGCATTTTATGTTAATTTAATTTTTTTTATTCAATACTCCTTTTATAGGCATTATTATATGTTTTCCCCCTGGTATTTTATTTAAAGCCTGTGGCTTATTTTATGTTATGTGTGTGTGTGTGTGAGATATTTCTTTTAAATTTGATACTAAAATTCTTATTAGATTACACTGCACGAACTTGCAAAATTTGAAATAATTTCTTAAAGATAGTGTTGTCTGATTTCTTGGTCTCATTCTAACTGCCCTTCTATCCCACAATGACTGTTGACATGCAATCCAATGATTTTTTTCCAATTGAGAATAGACTATTAAAAGTGAGCATAACTTTCTTCGGCTTTTAACTGTAAAACTTCCGAGAATATAACAGATATCTATAACTTTTTTTAGTAGGATTACTGAAGTTATCACTACTACATTTTATACTTTTCATTTTGGTAAAATATAATAATTCTTTCACACTGAATATTACTAAAGAAAGAGAACACGTTTTTTTAAAAAGAAAAATACAAACTTATCTTCAGATGAGAGTTATATTGCATAAAAAAAGAAGCGATGGACATCAAAAACAGTTTTTAGGAAAATAAATTTTTTTATGATTGATTAATAATGATTAAGATTTAAACATATCTATATAAAATAAAAACGAGTATTTTTGAACACATTTAATATATATATATATATATATATATATATATATATATATATATATATATATATATATATATATATATATATATATCAAAATCAAAGAGGAACATTAGGATATCGTAAATTGGTGAATTGAAATTTTAAAGAGGTACTGTATCCAGTTCACGACTAATTTTGTTTTTTTTCTTCCTCTTCTAAAAAATTATAAATAAGATCCCTCCAGATTTTTAAATAGTCCATGCTAAATCTACATAAATTAATTGAAGTTAACCGAGTACCATTTAGAATAAATAAATGAAAAAAGTAACGATAATTAAAGGATGAAGATAGATAGGTTGGAAAGTATCTACGTGAATGCCAGATAATAATAATCGTTATTATTTGAGGGAACTTTTGAGAAATCAAAACTGTTTCTAACCATATTTAGTAGTGATTTCGGCAATGAAAGCTTCATAGCTTAGGAAGCAACAAATGAAATTAATTTAAATCTTAAGTTAAAATCCAAGTCTTCAATAAAGCTTTGTTTTAGCTCAGTTCTCATATCAGTAATGTTGGAGATTGATTACTTTTAAACTAGGATTGCTTCTTTTTTGTTTCTAAAAATCATAATCACAATTGTTTTAAAAGAATTTCGCTATTTGTATTAATTATTGTTTATTAGTGATTCTTTTTTTTTCATTCAATTTGTTTATTTACAAATTAATTCATGTCAGAAATTTATTTTTACGGTTTTAACGAATTTTTTTTCTTGATTGATTTTACAGCCTGGGCTTTAACCTGTCGCGCAATTTTTTCAAAACAATTCTGTCTTCAATGTTCCTTTTCTAGTTGGTTATCTTCAAACGTTTTAGGTTATTCAGTTTATCATCTAGTCACCTTCTTTTTGCTTATCCCCTTGGTCTGTTGTACATTCTTTTATTATAATATTCTCATTGGTTTAAAATACCCATGATGTCAGATAACGTTTCATCTACATCACATAGAATTGAGATGACATTCTTAAATCGCTTTCCGACGAATTTGTTGCATGCCTTCATATAATATTCTTTGAACCGCAGTTAACAAAGCGAAGTTCACCATTGGACTTAATCCTAATATTCGTAACGCGATGGATTTGGTGACATAAGATTCGGATTGTATGCTTTTATAGCCATTTTGTAGGTTGGAGTTTCAGCTATGAATATTGTAGCACAGCTATCATTTGTGTTGTATTGTAACACAATTATCAGTTGTGTTGTATTGTAACACAATTATCAGTTGTGTTGTATTGTAGAACAATTATCAGCTGTGTTGTATTGTAGCACAATTACAGATGGTATTAAAACATTTTGAGAACGATTTCGAGGGTCGTTTAATTAATGTTTAAAATGTAAAGATTATTTTTTTAAATGTTCGATCTGATAGCCTTTTTTTGGACTATAAGTCTGCATCGTGATTTCCATGATAGAAGAGCTTTTCGCAATATTTCCAGGGGTATTGTTTTCAATTCTTCTTCCACTACTTTCCAGAGTCCATCTATCGTGGTGGGTTTGCGTTTAGAAAGAGCCATTTTTAAAAGACCAAAGGCACAATAGTCCATAGGTGAAACGTCAGGAGACTTCGCAGGGATATGTTGAAAATGTATACATGCAATACCTGTATTAGTCATCCTTTTTTCAAGGAATGTAGTGGTAGTTTTCAAAGTATGACTTGCAGCTTTGTCTTGATGAAGTTTCACTCTTTGAAAGTCATTGGAATAAAGAAGTGGAATTTCTTCTGTAAATATTGGGCGTAAAATCTCCTGATAGTACAATGAGTTGATTTTAACATTTTTTTCCAATCTTCTTATTATTAATTTCCCATTGTAGTAGAAACCTGCGACAATCACAAACCCCTTACTGAAACTTTCTTTACATTGACGGAAACGGGTTTGTACATTTTTTTCTCCTCCTTTTCTACAGTAAAAAGACCTTTTTTTGGTTACAGTCATTTAGGTAAACCCATGCTTCATCAAAGGTCACAATGGTTTTCCATTTATCTCCTGCTAAGTGATTTTCATACAGGATTCTACAAAATGTTTTGCGTTGAGCACTTGTGATGGTGAACATTATGGCTTTTAGCATTTTAAGTTGTAAATACTGGTTTAATATTTTATTTAGTGTTGCTACAGATGTATCTAAAGACTTTGCAATTGATTTCTGTGTTGACGGATTTTCTCTTGTTACCAGCGATTTCACTTTAGAAACATTTGAAACAGTGCATACATTTTAAGGATATTCATTTTGAGTCTTCTTTCTATGTAGAAACAATGATTGACAGTTTTTACATGTCCGATTAATAATATTGCTTATTTGGCACTTCGAAATTTTAACACCATGCATTTCCCAACGTTTTTGAATTCTGGAATAAGAGCGTTTATCTTCGGAAAGCGCAAAAACATATCCTTCAATACACAGCTTGTTTACATGCGACACTTTGAAAGAAGAATAAATTTAAAAGCAGACGATATTTCTCATTTAAAATAATAAGCTGTTGCCAAAAAATTCTATTCTAAAACATTTAGTTTTTTTTAAAATTCTTTATCGAAATCGTTCTAAAAATGTGTTAGCACCCTCTGTATAAGTTGTGTTGTAAAGTAGCACAATTATCAGTTGTATTCTAGCACAATTATTAGTTGCGTTGTATTGTATCACAATTATCAGTTGTGTTGTATTGTACCACAATTATCAGTCTCTAGATGCAGCCGAGCCTAGCTAAACGGCTTTTAAAATATACTCATAAATGATCAGAAATAAATTTTTTAAAATTAGTTTCATATTATCTTTCTAAATATAGTTTGAGTATTTTAGGTGTGGATTAATAATAAAATTTAAATATATATAATTATATTTTTATGGCGACAATATGCTTCTGTTAGTAATGTAAAAGCAGTTTTTTTTATTCGGTTTTTAAGGTTAATTCTCTGTAAAATATCAATGTAAATTTGAGTTTAGAAATATTTATCTTTTCTTTTCTTCGTTATCTTTGCTTTTTTTCTTTTTCTTTTTTTTTATCAGTAAAAATTAAATTTACGTTCTTTAACAATGATGTCCATTTAGAAAGTTTGTTTATTAAATAAACATTCCTAAGCATTTTCATAGGGGAGTCCGAATTCGTTTTCGTAAAAAACTAAAATTGAAATTCAAGAAAATTTTAGTAAGCATTTCAGAATTTTAATAAATTAATTTTACATTTCAAGATAAAGTTGACTAACCATAATTTCCAACTTCCTACTTTTCAAACGATAACGCTTCTTTAAATATTTTTTGTTAAATATGATTTATTGCTGTCCTGTTTATTTATTAATTAATGAAGATTAATTTACAACTGAAAATACCAACGTGCCAATTAAAGTGTTTCTTTAATTATAACTAATGAGTGCAAAAGTAGTTATTAAAAATAAATAAAATATTAAACATTAGTATGTGATATAAAATTTTATTTAAAAAAATTTAACAGAAAAACTATGTAAAACTACATAACAAAATAAAACTTTGAACGAAATTTTTTAAATGGATGTATAATTAGGAGTTTCGCACAAAAAATGATGGTAAAAGTTGCTATAACATGTAAAATCCTTGCATAGTTTCTCTAAAAATTTTGTTCTTCCATGGTCTCTTAATTAAATATATTATTTCTAAATAATATTTTCCATGGCAGTACTTATTTAAATTTGAAAAATTCTTTATCAAAGAAATCATTTTTAAGTCAGTTTAAATGTAATTGTAATTTTTCTTTATTCATACTGTTTGATAGTTATGCATTATTGTACACTACATTTATAAATTATATGAATTAATGATATAAAACTGCTCAATTACTCAGGTAATAAGCTTTGTTTTTGCAGACCATTAAATTTCCTTATGAATAATTCACTTTCTAATGTAATCACCGGGCTTTTTCTACTGAATTTTAACATTAAAGCCATGGACAACATATTTCTCGGCAATTATTTTCCTTATATGCAAAATATTTCGATTAAATTTTGTTGAGAAGCTGCAGCAGATGGTAAAATGTTTATCCATTGTCTTATTGTTCCGAATTTTTCAAGTGTTTTCTGTTACGAGGTACTTTGAGATATGTAATCCTACTAAAAACTTCAGATTACCCAGTAATTTTAAACTTCAAAAAATTTAAATCATTTGCATTTAAAAAAATTCTCGAAGTTACTTTTTATTCAAATTATTTTTTTCAATCCAAATTTTATCTCACTTGCCATAAGTTCGTAAGCATTTGCCTTGAAAAGCGATGGCTTTTTGAAGATGGTGTATTTTGTTTGACATGAGTTGTTTCAATTAAAGGATTAGGACCATCATATTTTTATTCTTTTATATGATATTTTTTTATGCATTCCTAATGACATTATTATGCATTAAGCTACTTATTTTTTTTTTAAAAAAAGTTTTCAATGTAAATAGTAAGAAAAAGAAAACTTTTCATTTAAATAAATGTTGATAACATATTTTGGCTAAAAATTCTTTTGACAAGTATAAAATTTAAATATTTTGCTTTACTTTTAAAAACATAAGCCCTGCTAGACAAATATGCATTGAAAATAATTTAATGCTAAAGATGGTATTTGTTTATTATGTATTTAAATTAAAGAAATAAGGGAAAGGAAGCTTAATCATAAATTGTATATTTTTATTTAATTAATCGTAATGGATGATACTGTTAAAAAATATGCGCTTTTCTAGAATAAAACTGTTAATTTTGATTTATTAATAAAGCTGCTTAAATGCATCCGAGACGAATTTTAAAATTTTTCTTGGTAAATGTCGCTAAAAGTTTTTTTCTTCTAATGTATATAAAAATCCCTTTTACAGCTGGAATTTAAAATATGGATTATTTTTTTCACACTATTAATTCTTATTATGATTACTCATTATGATTACTTATTATGATTACTCATCTTATTATGATTACTCAGAAATTAATGGAAGACTTTCGTTAGAGGATTATTAAGTTTATTCAAACTGATCCATTAGTATTTAGATTGATAACGTGCCATTAAATATTCACACAGCTTAATTCTAGACTACTAATTTTAAAACTTTTAGATTTGTTCGAGAAAGTTATAGAAAAATGAGAATCATCGAACAGCTTGAATATCATGTTTTGCAGTATAAGCTAGAGAGATGTGGAAAAAAAGTAATTAAATATCAATTGAGATAGTTTAAAAAGTCTTGTTGTTGTTGTTACTTAAGACACTTGGAAAAGTCAAGCTCGCTTTGCCTATGTCTATGCGAATTTAAGTCTAGTGGGGTGAGTATTTAGTTTAAACTCAGCACCACAAAGGTGAAAGTAAAACTTTACTCTAAATTCCTCTAATAGATGGCACCACAAGAGGATCCTTTACCTCAAATTTGGTATTGATTTGGATGGAGAGGAAATTTTCTCCAGACCATTACATCCTTCATAACTGCTCAACTACCCATCACAGGACTTTGATTCGACAGATAACGAGCATGTAGATTAACGAGCATGTAGATTACATGTACTGGGTAGATTTTTGGCGGGATTGAAAATCGAATTCCCCCCTTCCGGACGAAAGGCTGATGCCCTAACCACTAGGCTACCGAAAATCTCTAGAAGTAAGTATAGTTTAAATGGAAATTATTGATTGGTCACATTCTTCAATCAAATATATCAAAATCGAGAAAAATACATAATGCAATAATTAACTATAACTTAAAATGACATAAAATAAGCAATTAATGATTGGCTCCAATTTACTTATCATCTCAAACCATGAATCCGTTCTTATAGACTGCAATAAGCAAATTGCTTTAATTCTCCATGAATTACCGTTCTCAATTGCATGAAGATTTGTATGCTAACAGCCTGGCAACCACATCAATATGAGGAATAAAACAAAAGCTACTTAGTTAAAAAATATATTTTAGAAAAAATTTAAACAGTGATAACATAAATTAACAGTGCAGTTTCTTTATATATATATATTTTAAGTACAGTAAGAATTTGTGAGAGCTGTTTTCTACTAGTTGTTAAGATATTAATGGTTGAGTGGAATTTAATCTGTATAAAACAAGAATAAACTTCGAGGCTTAAAAGAAAAAAGGAGATGGCTTTTGAACATTCCCGCTTAAAGATTTTATGTCTGACATCAATATTAGGGAAGAGATAATTTATTCAGCAATACTTTACAGAAAAAGTATTTATTTGTTATGCAATGTGCTTAACAAATAAATACTATGCAATGTGCTTAACAAATAAATACTATGCAATGTGCTTAACAAATAAATACTATGCAATGTGCTTAACAAATAAATACTATGCAATGTGCTTAACAAATAAATACTATGCAATGTGCTTAACAAATAAATACTATGCAATGTGCTTAACAAATAAATACTATGCAATGTGCCTAACAAATATATATATATTTGTTATGCAATGTGCTTAACAAATAAATACTATGCAATGTGCTTAACAAATAAATACTATGCAATGTGCTTAACAAATAAATACTATGCAATGTGCCTAACAAATATATATATATTTGTTATGCAATGTGCTTAACAAATAAATATTTATATTCACATTGAAGAAACTACTTTCTCTCCAAAATGATCGTTCATATTTTTATGTTAGAAACAGAAAGAATTATTAAATTTCTGTGTTGTAGATTTGCTATATTATCTTAGATATTATATTTGAGTTGCAAAATAATTCAACAAAACAAAAATTATAATAATAGTATCAGAAAAATATGTTCGCAATATTCATAATATGAGTTTACACCAAAAAATGAAGTTTTAGAGACTGCAGACTATTTTGAATGCTCATTTTTATAAATCGATTATTTTGATTTTATGAAATATATGATTAATCAATCTAGAGGGAAATTTTTTAAATACTTAGAAAATCTGTCTGCCTGTTTTTCTATCTATCTTGGCTTAACTTATCTTATCTTATTTAATTTGATCTATCTATCTATCTATTTATATATATCTTTTTAAAAATGTATATTTTCTAATGGGTTTAAACATATTTCCTTTTATTTTTGATGTCCATCAGTATCATTTAGACTTCCTTAATGTGAATTATACCTTTATTTTTAAATAATATGCTCACAAAAATTTATATATTATTCATAGTAGAAAAATGAACCCATATTTTAATACACATTTTATAAAAGTTTGACACATTGTTATATATTTCCTGAGATTAATAAATATATTAGCGAACGCAAAAAAAAAACCTGAATTTGAAAAAAAAATGAATTTTCTATCAAATATAGCATAAACACTGATGATATTAACGATTAAAGAAATACTGATATTCCATGCATAATCTTTTGATCTTTAACTAAAGTTGCATACAATTTAGATATAATTTAAATAATTTCTTATGTTTTGAGTAGAAGATAGTAGCTTCATTTAATTTTAGAAACTTGTTTTAAGTACTTCAGGAAAGACTTTTGCGATTAGGTGACTTATTTTGGAAAACATGCGTTTTTTGAGATTTAAATCTAATGATGGAAATGACCAGATTACATCATTCATGCATTTATCTTATGATTAATTTAATATAGTTAAAATTCTAAGAAATTTATTTATAAGTAAACATTTTTTTTAATTGAATCAAATAATAAATGAGTTCTGAATGTTATAATAATAAATTTTGTTTCATATATATATGTATATATACATATATATATATATTATGTATATATACATATATATATATATATATATATATATATATATATGCACATGCAGTTAGCAAATCATAAAAAATTGTATTGATCTAACAAAATAAATTTTTGTTATTTATGTATTCACAGTGTTGATGAAAGTACTTAATTTTTTTAATAATAATGATCCCTAAGTTCCATTGTCCCAATAACATACATCAATCATCATTCATTTAAATACTTAATACTAATAATCGTAAAACATCGTAAGTTATACGCATTTGCAGTTTTTAAAACTGAAAATTAAGTGTTACCTTACATTTTACTATTAAGTAGTGATGCTAAGTTTTTCTTCTAAATTCTTTTTTCTAACTTTATATAGGTAATTTCTTAATAATAACAAATTTCTTGGAATTTTCATATAAATCTGAAAGAATTTTAACTGAAACATAAAGCAAATTGTTTTGCTTTTTTTGCATCACAATTTATTCCAAAAGCTTTAGAAATGTTTTAATTTTAAATTAACATTTAAATACTTCTTAAGCATTTGGAAGATATCAAATTATATGGTTCTGAAAAGGATCTGTAAACTGTGTATACAAACGTTAAAAGAAAACTTGTCTGCAATTTAAGCAGTTATTGCTTACAGTTTTTCTTAGCATAAATATAACGAAGATGTAAAGTATCAGAGTACAAATTTCTTATGGATAATTTGAACAGTTATTTTAAATATACGAAACGACAAATCATTTTCAATATTGTGTTTTTAATTTATTATTTTTGATTTTTGAAAATAAATTCAATTTGATGAATGATAGGGCATTAAAAATATTTATCTTTTCCTAAAAATCACTTTAAATATGAAGTGTTTTTATTCTCATTTAGTATAAATGTGTCCTCAATAATTTTACTCTAAAAAGTTCTGAACCTAAAATTATTTTTAAATCTTAAATTTAATATTCGTAATTTATTCCTATCAAATCTTTCCCTAGAGAGAAAAAATATTAGATAAAAAATGCGTTTCTACATTAATATTTATAGCTAATTCTACGTGACTTTCAGATTTATAACTGTTGATATAAAAACAGAAACATTACTAATAATTTTTTTCAAACTTTTGTAAGAACAAATTTGTTGTTTTTGATGAAATGATATTTTAGAAAGAGAGAAGATAATTTATTGTGCATAAAATGTCTTTACAAAAATTTAATATATTTTGAAATATCTTTGTATTTGAAAAAGTGGGGAGTCATTTTATTTTTTGGAATAAGAGACTCTTTTATTATGTTGTCTATATAGACATTTTTATTTGATGTTCTATTTCATTTTTATTAGATAGATTTTATTTAACATCTAAATTGTATGAAACTTTCATATACTTGAATGTTTATTTCTGCTAACATTTTAAATATAATGTAATATCATTTAAAAAGAAACTGCAAGTAAAAATGAAAAACTAATTCTAAAATAGTTCCATTCTTTGTAATATTAGTTCTATTGAATTAGAATTATTTGATTGCGATAAAGTACAGTGCGTGAGTTTATTTACAGTTATTTTTCATTTTTATTAAATTATACTTGAGTTTATTTAAGTTCACCCAGATTTTCCAGCCATGTATGCAGAAAATGTTTATTTTATAAACCATAATTATTCTATAACATTTCGTACATTTAGTCAACACTTATTTTGTACTATTCGACAAGAGTTTTTCTTTTAGATGATTTTTACTTATTAAACTTCAGAAACTATATTTGTTTTAAATAATGAATGTAACTGCCTTATTTTATAGTTATTCTCATTACACGTTATTAAGTTAATTATAATAAATCTATTATATGCATCCTCTATGAACAAGTTATTTTAAAGTATAAACCTAGAAAATTAAAAATAGTTAGTTAGTTTAAAGCATAATACGAGATATTTCCTGATTTCTAACAGAAACAAATACATTTATAATGTTTAGTTATTTCGATTCACTTACTAAAAGTGGTCAAAAAATAAAGATAATTTTTCTATTTTTTAATGGGAAACTTTAGAAATTTTTCTTTCAAGAAATAAACATGATTGATAAACTTTCTAATTATTGTCACAACAAATAATTATTATAACTCTCCAGCCCTAATCTTATTTCGAATAAGTTATTATAAACTATTTAATCTTACAAAGTTCAAATAAATTGACCAGAAAATTAAAGTAATGCGATTTAAAATTCATTGAAATTTTTTTTAAGAATATTTAAAACAAAGATTTTAAACCATGAAATTTATAACTTTTTTTTACTTTAAATCTTATCTTAATTGCTGTTGAAGCTGGGTATTATACTTTCCTAATCACTTCAGAAAGAATGGTTTCAACTTGCAATCGATTTTCTGGGAAGAATTCTCGTAGGAAATCTTCTTGAGCGATTGAACATAATGAACATTTTATACCAAGTTAGCGGAAAAAAGCTGTAGATTTTAATTAGAAATTCGCAGATATTTTACATGTTTGGATGACAGTGACATGCATTCTTCTAAAATGAATTTTAAAAGTTCTACCCTTTCACTTTATTGAGTTCTTGGAAACATTCTTTTCTTGGATTTTTCATGTATATGAGAGAAATCTATAATGAATATTTATTTAAAGTTTTATGACTAAGAATTATATAAAATTAGCCATTTATTTCTCATGGACACCAATATGTAATCGAATGAAAAATGTACATTTAAAATATTTCTTTTCAATAAAATGCAATTTATGTATCAAATAGTATTGTAGTACTGTATGCGCCATTAGATTATACAAAGTACACAGAAAATATCTTCAAACTGAGAAACTGTTTAACGATATTTATTGATAAACCATGAGAACAACATGTTTCTTCTAATAATGATTATTTATGTGTGAAATAATCAAAGATATTGTCTTGGCCTGCCTCATTAAAACTCACTCTCCAATTCTTCTTAGTGAATAATAAACTAGGTGAAAGTGTCTTTATCCTAGGAAAATAACTGTAAAAAATCATAAAATTTATTTCGTTCTTAAAGATGAATTGTGATTTCTCCCGAAATATTTATTTCATAAGCCACCCATAGAAAAACGATGCCACTAACGGCAAGGGATAAATTTAGTAGCTAATTTAATGGAAATGAAAAGTATGTATTAATATGGATTCCCAGAAAACGGAATAATTACCTAAAAATATCAACACTGCATTGCTCATTTTAAACTGCCCTCTCTCTCAGAAATTTTCCTAATCATAAATTCATCATCATGATTATAAATTCCTTTAAAAAGCACTTCTGCTTACTTGCATCTTATATGTCAATCTCTGGTTTTCTACGGATGCGGTGTAGAATCGGGTAATACTTAGTTTGGTGATACATTTTGGCGATAAAATTTAATTTCTGGTAATCCTGGTAACCTTATCTTTGTATAGCTTTTGTGCAGCGACAATCTTGCCAGTCACATCTTGACAAAAGTATTGCCAAAGAATCAGAAGGTAACCGAATGTAAATTTTTACCTTTCCTTCTATTTCTGATGGCTTCGATTTTATGTCAAGCCCTTGCATGAGCTCCTCTTTTCTAACTATGCGTTTCTCACTAATGCAGAGTTTTATGACAAAAAGATTTTGCATTTGAGAGTCTTTTGTTTAAGATAAGAATTTGTTAACATTGAGGAAATGGCCAAAATATTAAAGAAAAATGCATTTTATGTTCGACACTTATTAAGGAATATATATATATATATATATATATATATATATATATATAAAGAGAGAGAGACTGTACTAGGAGCTATCAAAAAATAAGTTATACTCGAACAAAATAAATCAGAAATACTTTACTCAGAAGTGTCCGATAATACAATATGACATCATTACGACATAGTATTCCTCAACATAACTTCCCAGTCGCGCTGCAGACATTAGTCGTACTATAACACTATCCGCCTGATGCTTTGTTGATAGAAAATTGCTCCTTCGTCCATCAGCCAACTTAGAACAGTTGTATGAATCTGTTCATCATTAGAAAAATGCCTTTCAGTAAAATATTCTTTGAGCTTGCCGAACACATGAAAGTCGCAGGGTGCCAGATCGGGTCTGTACGGTGGCTGCTTCAGGATCTCTCCTTTAAAATTGAGGACAAAATCCTGTGCTATATGTGCCTTGCACCCGCTACATCACATCTGATGTGCTTACCGTTGTTGGATTTCCTTACCTTTCAGTATCAGGTAAGTCTGTATGACCATCTTTTAATAGATGACTCATTTTCACAATGGTTCACGTGACTCTTCACTTGGTCCATACACTGCCGATATATTAAAAAGAATCTCCGTACTCGTTAAACCTTTCGCCAACAAAAAAAAATACTTCTCCATGGACTTCCAGTTTGGAGTAAGTTTTTAGCTGATGCGCCATTTCTTTTTCTTTTACTTCTCAAAAACAGTTCAAACAATCCGAATGAAATTGTTGCAGTTGGAAATCATGGAACTCAATTATCTGCGCAAGCTTCGCTCTTCTTTTGCCTGCGATAGTTATTCTAGTACACAATCTTTGGCTGGATAAGTATAACTTACATTCTGAGCACCCTATCTATGAGACATACTTTACTTTAGCCAACGCCCGTTCTTGGCTTTTCGGCCATTTGACGCCGAGCCTCCCAATAACGGCTGACAACATCGTCAGCTGGATGTAGGGAAAGCGCAGATCATTGCTTTAGATGGTCGGCATCCATCCTAGCATGGCCACAGAGCGGGCAGGTGTCATCAGCAGCCAGGCCAAGCCGGTGTAGGTGGACGCCCAGAAAGTCGTGTCTAGTGGTAAGGCGAAAGCGGGCAACAGCCTCGGCTCTCTCCAGGTGACTTGGAATCGGGACAGTGGCGAGGGTTTTTGTTTAAATTTTTATTTATTTTTTTTTATGCCGAGCTGGCAGCCAAATGGTTAGCGCTCTTGTCTTCGGTTCAACAGCTCGTGGGTTCGAATCCCACCTACGGCATGGATGTTTGTAGTGGTTCGGAATCCACTTTAAACCGTAGGTCCCGGTCTAATTAGCCCTCGTGTGCAAAAAATGACCGTTGAGCGATAAACAAACCATTAACTTTATTTATTTCTTGGTTTGGTTGTAACCTTTATTTATTGCAGATCGAAACTCATATTTTAAATTTCAAGAATTAGTAATGGTAATAATTAAAAAAGTCTCAAAATATTAAGATGGTCATTTTATGAAGAATTGACTATGCAATGTATTTTTACTTGTTGCAATACATATTTTTCTACCTTAATAAATGTTTAATTCTGTATCCAACTGTAAGGTGATTTGCTCTGGAAATATGTATAGCAGCTGAGACTCTTTTATAAATATAAACACAGATATTTAAACTTTAATACAGAAATTAAAGTTGGAATTATATATGACATTATTAATTATAATATGTTTGATTATTTTTGAATATTTTTGATTTTCATATTTTATTCGAAAAAGCTCTTTTTGTCAAATTTTGGAATGAATTTCTTTAATTAAAAAAATTTTACTCTACAAATTGGTTCATATTTAACATCATATAACAATCATATTGTTAAAAGTATTAATTAATACGATATATTAGATTCTGTTGAGTAATATAATCAATTACTATACAATATAATTAAAAATACATTAAGCAATTTTTTTTACATTATTCAAATATATATAAATTGTTTAAAATAATGTGAAAAATATATGCCATGAAAATATTTAGTATGTATTATTTGGGAAGAGAAAATAATTTAATAATTTAGTTCTTTCTAAAACTTACATTTAATTAAAATAGCATTTTTAGCAGATTACTTAAGAATTAAACTTCAATCAACGTGAAATAAATTTTCATTCAATACTTTCTTCAAATATTGCTTCTGCATTCTCTGAGCAAAGGATTTTACATTTGTTTGATGTCAACATTTATATTCTACTTCAATTTTAAATTTTGATTTAAAATGGCAAAAAAGCAATATGTATCAAAACTTGTTTAAAGAAGAAATTCAATAAGAAATGTTTTGATACTCAGGATATATTGAAAAAAATGTTTTGATTCTCAAGATATTCTCTATTTGCTATGTTTGGAGAAAGAAAAAAAATTTTCCCAAACGTCTCTTTCCAGTATTGAAATTCATTTTTTGAATGCGTAAAATATAACAATACGAATTAAGTAAAGAAAACTCAAGTAATATATATATATAGTTTGAAACTATATATATAATTTGAGTTTGAAGGTTTTCACGACGTTTTTTATTGACTGTATTTTTTTGAAATTGCACAGGAATTTGAGGATCACAAAAAAATAGGTAGCGCGTAAAATATTATGAAATTGTTGATTTAGAGAAATGTTTGTTCATTTGTCGCTCAACGGTCATTTTTTGCACATGAGGGCTAACTAGACCGGGACCTACGGCTTAAAGTGGATTCCGAACCGCTACAAACATTCATGCCCAAGGTAGGATTCGAACCCACGAGCTGTTGAACCGAAGGCAAGAGCGCTAACCATTCGGCTGCAATTTAGAGAAAATAAATCTGAAATATATTTTGTGTTACAAAAGTGTAATGAACCCCATGACTAATGAATAACCATGACTTTAGTGAATAACCATGACTATGATGAATGACAAGATGAATCCCATGACAATCCAAGTATGATATTCGAGTTTTGAAGACATTAAACTTTATGGCTATATCCCAGTAGGAATTACTTCCTAAATACAATGCTACATGAAAAATGAATAAGTCTTTCTGTTTGTGATTCAAAATTCTAATGAATGATCGATTAAAAAATATCCAAGGAATTTTGATTGGTTCATGAAAAATCAAGAATTTATCACGACAGTTGCAGAGCCAACAAGATCAATAAATCATTTAAAGTATTTATTTAACAATGATAGAAAATAATTGTATTTCTTTTCAGCTTTCGATAAATTGAAAAATTTTTTTTCTAACATTTAAGATTAACGAAGTTTTCCTTTATTTCTACCACAAAATGTAGTTAATTCAAGCTTGGCATATAGAATTTGATGGTTCGATAATACTTTGTTTTTAATTCGATAATACTTTGTTAATAATTAACTGATTAGTTAGTATCGTGAAACATGTTATTCAAACTAATAACCAATTTTAAAGTTGTTATAACTAAATATTTTAGAATGAATACAATTGGCTTCTTTTTCGAAAAATTTTCTTCCCCAAATTTAACTTCAATACAAAATATAAAAGGTAATTATTAATGTCAACATATTTCAATATTTTTCTTGTGTTTGAGTTGTTTTTGATTTACCTCGTCTCCTTTTTTTGATGACTTATGTCCTACTTCCACAATGTATATGATTTTCAAAATATGTAAATTTTACATTTTTTCTCTCAAGAAAACGTTTTCATTTTGTTTTTCCATTTTAATTATTTATTATTTAACATCTCTAATTATATTAATTTATTAATATATTAATACAAAATATTATTTTTGTAGTTAACTTTCATTTAATCAAAATAAAAATTTAAAGAAATTTTAACGTAAGCAATAGTTTAAAATTGGTAGCGATATTTAATTGATATGAAAAATATATTTTTACGAGAGATAAATGTAATTTTATATTTACAATAATTTTTTTAACAGTATTTTGCATCAGTATCGTCACAAACAATATTTCCTACAATTATGTACATTTATTTCAAACATTATTGTTAAAAATATAGTTAACAATATGCTTAACAAATGTTAATAATATATTGTTACAATAATTTGTGAAAAATATTTCATCAATGACTACAACATAAAAGTATTATTAATTGACTTTGATATAATTTACATTTCAGATTCTTTGATTATGAAACTGGTTTATCTAGGAAAATATTAACGAGAAAAACATAAGAGAAATTGTGAAACATTCTAAATAGCAAAAGCATATATAATGCAAAATATTATATTATAATATTATATTGGAACTATATCAAAAATTTATAATATTTAAATGATCATTTCCAGAAAAGTTTAAGTTTATGAAATATCTAGATCTATGATCTCAATTTCACACATTTAAAACATTGAAGTTAACTTTATTATACAGATTATACGTAATTTTTTTCTCCCTGAGATTCTACATTAGTTCTATTTCAAATACAAGTACCCGAATTAGAAACAGAAAATGAAATTTGTGAGAAAGATTCAATGTCATATTGAGAGGAACCTATAATAGGTTGCTCATGCCACTAAATGGATGAATGCAAAAAAAAAGAGACAAGGCTCAAAATAAATGGCATTATGTGGTTCAAAATAATATCCGTTAATTCGATGCAGAATAGACTGGTATGTACTTGTATTTGTTAAAGTTTAAACGGAAACTAAAAAAGAAAAAAAATATTCAGGAAATGTATTACAAAACTTATTGGATTTCAATTTTTCCTCATGATCACCGTGTGAATTATTATAATCAGATATAAAGAAAGACATAGGTGATTACTATTGTATAAAACAAATGCTTATTCAGTAACTTAAACTAAATTCTAAAAATCTCAAAATGAAATTTTTGAGCTCAGATGCTGTATAATCTAAGATGCCAAATTCTGAGTTTGGTGATTTTTTTTTTACGGTGGATTGTCTTATGTATCTGGCAATCTGGTTTTCATTACGTCATAGATATGATGATCAATAAGAATCATGCAGAAAATTCAATTTTGATAACACTAGCATTTATGTCTTCGCGCATGTCACGATATGTCATCTTGGCAACATTTTTTCATCGCCAAACAAATTCAGAATTTTATGTCCTGGAATATACAGCCTCTGTGCTAATTTTTGCTCTGTAAAAGAGAACAATAATTTAGGATAATTATGTAGAAATAAGAAATTATTTAGAAGTATTATTAAGGATTAATGTATCTTGAAGATTCTGAATCTTTACAAAATTTAATTTTTACTGAGTAAATTAAAAATTGCGTAAATGTTATATTTCGGGAAATATTTTTTGATTTGAATTACTTTTCCAATTTTTTGATAATACAAATGGATATCAAAAGTTATAACCAACAACAAAACAGTACATTTTACATAAAACTGAATAAAATCCAATGTATTTAAATTAAAATGAATAATAAAACTTTTGCAGTAAACCAAATCTTCAATTAAATATTTAAAAATAGTAAACTTAAAAACATTAAGAATAAATTTATTATCCAAAGAAATTGGTAATATCGATAATTTTTTTTTATAAATAAACAACTTGTTCTGTGAATACCACCAAAAAGATTTTTATTAGATTTAGAAAGTCCTCTCTGACCGCAATTGCAGTTACTAAAATTAATGAATAAGAAGGAAATAATATTGAAAATGAGGTGCTACCTGAAAAGTATCACGCTTTTCAGAAGAGCGTTATTAAAATAAATAGCTGAGAAATGTTGGTGCTTATAAACGGAGTAGCAACAGCAACTGTAATTAGAATATGATGATGGTGGAAGCTGCACCATTGAAGCAACCCTAGTTTCTTTTATCAGACATTAAATCAAAAGGTAAGCAATACCGGAGAATAGAGCGGATTTATTAGTTGAGATTGGTTTGGAAATCAAGCTACAAAATTTGTAAAAGAGCAGAATAAATACTTTCAGAGAAAATCAGTAGAGCCATGAAAAGAGATATCAGCGTATGAAAACTGTATCCTCCTTTGAACAGAGAGGAATGAATTCAAAGTCATTATATTCCTCTCTCACTGATTTATGTAAAATGGGAGGACAAGACGTTGAAACGAACGACTAAGTAAGAATTCCCTAAGGAGAAAGAAAATTCACACGCTTCATTTAGAAATGGAAAGAAAAACACGATACATGTAGAAAATGGATGCTCTTTTCTAAAGGATATAAAAGAATGAATTCAAAATGTTGGACAAAGAGAATCATCAATTAGTATTCCATTTTAAGTAATGTTTACTAATCAAAATTACTTACATTTTACGCTTTTTTTGTATATTATCACAAGAATCAAATTAGAAAAGAAATTTTTATTTCAAATAGTCAGGCAAAATACAAAGAACTAAAGGTTACAAAAATGTGAACTGCAGATAATAGACCGAAGTCACATTTGCTGAAAGAGCCATCTTGCCTCCTAATAACTCGCTTCCTCCGTTGAGCAGCAAAGAGCCCCACGTAGGGGTAGATGGTCCCTGTCCATTACTGCTCCAGAGCAGCAGAAAAGACAATTAGGAACAATAGGAATGCGCAAGCGCTTCAAATAAGAGGCTAGGTGGTCGTCTTATTGTCAGACGAAAAGTGACAACTGCATTTCGTCTTGTTAAGTCAGCAATAAGAGAAGGACCTAAATTACCCCAGTGTTTTCGAGCTATACGGGTCTGTAGGTCTGGTTGGAAACAAAGAGATGCTTTAGAAATAGTTTAATCTTCCAATACAAGATGGTTGGTTGGTAGGTTGGGTTTTATGGCGCAAGGTCCAAAATCTTCCAATACAAGAGGGGTGTGGAAGGATAAAATTAGTCAATAAAAGCCAAAATATTTACGGAAGCTGAAAATCTTTATGAAAATATTTTGATTTATTTAATTACAGACTTTTTGTGTGTGTTATATTTTTAGGTGAGATATTTTAAAATCATTGAATCTGAGATCCATAACTGTTATCGGTATCAAGGAATCGTATCGTTAAAGCAAGAGAAAAAATCAGGGTAGAAAATGGATTCCATTACGAAACTTTTTCCCTATAATTAATACTGATGTATTCTTATTTTGTTTAAGGATGCCAACATAACTGAATGGTTGAATTTGAGGTCTTCATTTAAGAAGAAAAAATTGTTATTAGATTATTTACGTAATACAAATAATATAGCAAACAGACAAGTAGAAGCTTATGAACATTAAATGTTCCTTTTACCATGGTTTAAAACAACGAAACTGTAGGGTTTTTTTTTTATATATTTCTCCCTCCCAGCCAGCCAATGGCAGAGTGGTTAGCGTTCCTGACACTAAGGATGTAGGTTCCGGGTTCGAATCCTGGTTTGGGATGTTTCTTTCTCTGTTTTTTTTTCTGAGATGATGCGCGAATGTAGCTCACACTATAAACTGGTCTATGGTGGCATAGTGTGAATAATACTACTCGCCTCAGCGATCTGGATACAGGGTCCCACCGGGTAACGATAAATGAGTAGATGTTTCCGGCCTTCCTGTGGCGAAGGGTTAGACACCCAATGGCCGCCGTTGTTAAAAAAAATTCTCTCTCCCAGTCGAAAAAAAAAAATAGAACCCAAAATTATTTCAATAAGAGCATCCAATAAAGCACTCATGGTATTTAAAATTTAATTCCAGAATTTGATTCTGCTTATTTTAAATTTTACTAAGTTGTTAAGTGATTTTATTAAGAATTAAAATCTTGTAAAAGGAAAGCTTTCATCATTACTTTTTCTATATAAATGCAATGTAATATTCAATTTTCTTACGGTGGAAACTTTAAATTTGTCTCCAAATGTTTCTAGAAATATATAACAATATTTCAAACTAAACTGTTCTGTGTAAGTATATCTGCAGTATAACAATATTTCTCTACTTTTTCTAATAATATTTAATTATATTTCTGTGTGAGACTACTGATGTTTTGTCAAATTGAAAATATATTTATTCTATACATAAATTTTGGAAAATAAAAATTCGTTTGTATTTTGCAAAATTTATGAATTAAAAGGAATTATGGGTAAATGAAATTATTTATGGTTAAATTTGGTTTTCTATAAATTTTTATTATTTGTATTTATTTATTATACAAATAAAAACATTTTTGATGGTTTAATTTATTGAAAATTAATAAATAAAAGAAATTTAATAGTTGCGATCTATATTTTTTATTTACAATTTATAAATATTTTTCATATGAAACTCAGGGTTCTTTTTTCTTATAATACAAAAGTTAATACATGTATGGAGAAATTATTTAAAACCTATATAGAGAAATTCTTTTATAATTTTTATAATATTAACAAAATACTTTCGTACATTAACAAGCATACTTTTGTAATTTAAAAAAAAAAAATTTAATTTAGGAGAAGGAATAGCAAATATAAATTTAACTATCTTGAGGCATTCTTTTTATTTGAAATAATCACAAATTTAAAGCCTTAATGTTCATAAAACATTTTTATTTGAATCTTCTCTGAATAAGTATGAAATTCTTAAATTTTATAAAGGAATTTACATTGTTGGTATTATTTTTTAATTGAAATTCCACTAAATCTTGAATAAATGTTCATAAAGTCTATTCATTTTTGGTAAAGGAATATAAGAATTTAAAATTTTTATAAATCTAAAATTTAGTGAAGATTTATATACTTTAAGAAATATTTTATTGCTTAAAATGTTTTTTTAATAAAAAACACCACAGGTTACAACGCTGTAATAACTATAATCTTTTCTCCCTTTTTTTTAAAAATAATTTTCGATTTCATTTTCTTGGAAGTTCTTTGTTTTGTTATACTTCTAATTTTATTTTTGATATTTTTTTATTTGTGATCTAAGCAGAATTCTAGATTTAAGATATTTTTTTCTGGTTGGTTGGTTAATTTTTCAATAGAATATCAGAAACCTAGCTCTATTTATATTATTGAATAAAATTTATATTATTGATATTTCTTATGTAGTTTTACTTACTTTTATAGATATTTTACTATACATAAAAAGACTATTAATTAAATATTTTTGTTCTGCAAAAATCAGCCCTTAGAAACTGTTACATGTGCTGCTTATTTATTAAATTCTTCTTATTGAAAATTATTATGAATATGAGAAAAGACTAATCAATATGAATGAATTTTCAAACAATATTTTTTACAAACTTCTTTGGCAATAAATAGTCTAACTGCAGTTCTAAGCGCATAAAAATAATTGTCATCAGTTTAACAACATTTAAAAATACAAAAACTAATTAAAAGTTTTAAACTCAGACATGTAGGAGTTTCTAAGATTAAAGAAATAATTTCATTTATTTATGTTCCATTTCAGGACTTTGACATTTATTAAATGATACGAAAAAAATGCGCTTTATTTACTTTATTTATGTCATAAAGTTCATTCTGTTTTATTTTACCTTTCTTAATTATAATACATTGAAAACTTTTATCATTAATTTTGCAGACGTGGAAACAACTTTCTATTAGAAATAATTGTGTGGCGAAGAATTTTCGTGAAAAATTAAGTACTAATTTGTAGGATTTGAATAAATGTGGGTTATTTATAATGGTGTTTCCTTATCAGCTGTAGTAAAAATAAAATAAATTCAAGAAAATAGGGTTTTAATAATTTAGATTATTGATGGTCAAGTTTACGTGGGGAAAAAAGAACTTCCTTAATTAATGATTGAATTTCAACTAAACAGTTTTTGTTCAATTTTCAGTACATTCATTTATTAACCTATTATTTATAATTATTGGCCAAAAATTATTTTTTTTCAATTAGTATTTACTTGAATATAAATGTTTAAATTACTTTAAGATAAAAGTTTCACTGAATGTGATATAATTTAGAAGTTAGATGATGTCATGATGATAATATTTTTATAAACAAAGACCATCTTGACAAACTAAGTCTCTTTTTGAAAACATTGAATGAAATTAATTTTCTATAAATTGGAAATAATTACAGCAAAAAGTGTTTTAACATTCATTACATGTATACAGTCGGTGAAAATCTATAAAAGGTTTTTTTTTTTTTTTTTTTTTTTTGTATTTTGAAATTATTTAAATAGCTTTTTTAAATAAATTTCTCCGAATTATTATTAGAAAATTAAAAATAATTTTGACTGAAGTCCAATTATTAAATTTACTTCTCGACTTCCAACTTTTAATTTTTAATATAACATAGAAAAAAATTTGAAAATACTAAATTATTTTAAAATATCTTTTTCAGTGTTGTTGAGAAAATTAGTTGTATAATTTTCTTAAGTTTGATTGTACTGAATGTTTTGTATGTACTAAAATGTTTTCTGACACTTTATGCACTAAAAAATTAAATACTTTTTAAATCATGTCTGAAAAGTAGAATTCAAACTTCCATCACTATTTGGCAGACATTTTAGCTTTTAATAGAAATTTGATTAAATTATTTTTTAAAATTTTGATAATATATTTAGAGTGATTAAAATATGAATAATTTCTCAGTTCTTGAATAATGAAAGAAATTTTAGTTTTTTAATTTTTCTACATTTATTCTGTAACATTTATAGGTTTTGATGTAAAATAAATCAAGGGAATAAGCACAATTTATATTACTTATGGAATATTATCTTCTTGTTTTGAATGTGCTTAAAATATTTTCATTCAAACAAATTTCACCATTATCAAGCACATGGCGTTGAAAACATTATTGTTTATTTAAGAAAAAAAAATATTAATTAAATTACAAAATATGGACTATATTTTTATACAGTATATATATATATATGTGTGTGTGTGTGTGCCAGTTATGTAATTTTTAAAACAGAATCTGTTGGTTTACTAAATAATGTGAAATTATGAGCGACTATTTCAAGTTTTGTTAATCTTTCATAATTAGCTGCAGATTCTAAAACTGAGGAACACAAATCAGATATTAAACTACACACACATATATATATATATATATATATATATATATATATATATATATATATATATATATATAACAAAGTCTATTAATCTATTGTTCCCTGATACCAAGGAACCTGATACCAAGACACAACAAACTGTGTCTGGCCGGCCACCATCGCACCCTCACACATGCCATAGAGACCCGTTTATAGGGTAGGCATCATTCACACTTCATTCACACACACAAGGAAAGGACAAAGACAGGATAGAGAGAGAGAAAGTACATCCATGCCAGAACCGGGATTCAAACCCAGGACCTCCTTATCCGTAGTCAGGCACGCTGACCACTGGACAAGTTGGCTTGCATATTATATATATATACACTACCGCCCATTAAATTTGCTACACCAAGAAGGTCACATGCTACAGACGTGAAATTTATACGAAAGGAAGAAGGTGCTGTGATACGCAAATGATTAGCTTTTCAGTGCATTCAGACAAAGCAGGCGCCAGTAGCTACACCTACATTGTGTTTAAATGAGGAAATTGTTCAGCCGGTTCCTCATACACAAATTGCATTTGAACGTTGTTGCCTGGTGAAAATTTGTTGTGATGCCTCATGTAAGAAAGAGAAATGCGTACCAGCACGTTTCTGACTTTGATAAAGATCGAATTGTAGCGTACCGGGATTGCGGTTTATCTTACCGCAGTATTGCTGCTCGCGTCGGTCGAGATCCAATGACTATTTGCAGAATATGGAAACGATGGGTTCAGGACGGTAATACGGAACGCCATGCGGGATCTCAACGGCCACCTATCACTAGCAGCCGAGAAGACAGGCATTTTATCCGCATGGCCGTAATGGATCGTGCAACCACGTCACGAGCCGTGAGTCAAGAAACGGGGTCATTTGGAAGACAACAAGTGTCTGCACGAACAGTTCGACGACGTTTGCAGCATCATGGATTCTCAGCTCAGAGAACATGGCTGTGGCATCCCTTGACGCTGCGTCATAGACAAGAGCGCCTTCAATGATGTGATCAACGACGAACCTGGGCGCACGAATGGCGAGACGTCATCTTTTCAGATGAATCCAAGTTCTGTGTACAGCATCATGATGGTCGCATCCATGTTTGGCGGCATCGTGGTGAACGCACACTGGCAGCGTGCATTCGTCATCGTCATACTGGCCCATCACCTGGCGTGATGGTATGGGGTGCCATTGGATACACGTCTCGGTCACCTCTTGTTCACATTGACGGCGCTTTTAACAGTGCACGTTACATTTCTGGTGTGTTACGACCCGTGGCTCTACCCTTTATTCGAGCCCTGTGAAACCCTACGTTTCAGCAGGATAATGCCCGATCGCATGTTGCCGGTATTGTACGGACCTTCCTTGATACGGAACATGTTCGGCTGTTGCCCTGTCCAACACGTTCTCCAGATCTTTCACCAATCGAAAACGTCTGGTCAATGGTTGCCAAGCGACTGGCTCGTCACCAAACACCAGTCACTACGGTTGATGAACTGTGGCATCGTGTTGAAGCTGCATGGGTATCTGTACCTGTACATGCAATCCAATCTCTGTTTGACTCAATGCCCAGGCGTATAACTTCTGTTATTACTGCCAGAGGTGGTTGTTTTGGGTACTGATTTCTCAGGATCTATCCAGCCAAATTTTTTGAAAATTTAATCACTTGTTATTTCTAGTATAATATATTTGTCCAATAAAAATCATTTTGTTATCTGCATTTCTTCCTGGTGTAGCAATTTTAATGGCCAGTAGTGTATATGTATATACATATTATATATATATAACGGTTAGTAAACTCTTCATGAGTTCTGGACTTAAGAGATCTTTTGACAAGATTCTTAATAGAACAGAAAGGCATAGCACGCATAGAAGTCTGCGTAATTAAAACGCTACTTCTTTGCAAGGTAATCTGCATTTTCATTACCTGCCATTCCGCAATGGGCAGGCATCCACTGGAGGACAATGGTCTTCTCAAGGGATGCCAGGTTCTCAAGATGTTGGCGGCAGTTCAAAATGCCCTGTGTTAAGGGATTATTAGAGGATACAATGGCCAGCTGATCAGCTCTTGAATCACAGAGGACAATAGCTTTTGTAAATTTATCTATGTGGCAATGCAGTTGAAATAGAGTCAACCGAATTGCCGCGTTCTCTTCATCAAAGGCAGAGCCACCGGGGCATAAAAGGAAAATATTTCGGAGAAAACTCCGTAACCAGTATTTGGTCCTTTTGATAGGAAGGATCCATCGGTAGAGATCCGGAGCCACTCTGGCTCAGGATAGTATCTACTCAACACCTCGTAAGCCAGGACTCTTAAAATAGTAGGATCCATATTACTTTTATTGACACTTTGACACAGATCAAGATTATAACAAAATTGTTGTCAAATTTATTGGATTTTGAGGTGGTACAAGATATTCAGGTTCATAATTTAAGTCAAGAGGATGTTTTAGGTGTAAAACTCCCAGAAGAATAAAGCCTTTCTGAGCCTTTAAATTTCTATTTAGGTCTCGGCTGGATTCGTTCCAAAGTGATAAGCAGCCAGGAACTCTAGTGATCTTTTCCCAGAGAAATACAAAGAAAAAGCAAATAATTGAAACATATATTGTTCATGTTATTTTTAAATATATTTCTTATAAAATCCTATATCCGTTGGAGATAAATTCTACACCTAGAATATTCTTCAATATTCTAGGTGTAGAATCTATCTACAATGATTAAGCAAATTAAAAAAAGCACATATTATTCACAAATGCATTTTAACTTTTTCTGTGTGATAAGATTAATATCGATAATTCTATTCTTAATCTCTTACTGCAGTTATTCTAAGATACTCGTTCTCAATAGGAATAAGCATAAGTATTGTTTTATGAGTAACCCTTCATAAAAAAACAAACTCATGCTGTCATAAAAATTGAGAGTATATTAACATTCTCTGATATTTTCCCAAGAATAAAGAGTTCCGATTAAAATAAGAGACATATATATTGTCTATGCCACGAATATTATATTATTTATATTGCCGCGAACACTAATAAATATGTATTAATATTCCAATTTATTAGATGAATTTTTGAATGTAATTACGGATATTTTATGTTTTAGTATTATGATTTTGGACATTCTTAAATTTACTTTTTTAGGATAAAAAGTACATCCCATTATACTCCAAATTTTAATCAGTTTTTTTTTCTACTAAGACTTTAAAATTATTTTTAAAAGCGAAATATGAATCTTTTCAACATCAATTTGTTGTGGGGAATATTTTTTATGATTTATATCAATATCACATACCATGTTAAATATACAATGGTTTGTAGAAAATATACCCACTTAATGTCAGCAATAAGAGAGTAAGTATTGTTATGAAAAATCCAAAATAATGTAAATATATGAATGGATGTATTTTATTTTTGTTTAATTATTTGTTTTAATGTGATATTATTGTCTAATTTGAGAAATTATTGTCTAAATAACGCTTACTCTGCTGAAATAGCAATTTTCAGACCTCATAAATAAGTCTCAGAAATCTCATACAGTTCGGCGACATTTTGCGACATTTTTAGTGACTTGGCGACAAAATATAAATTAATAGCTTTGAAGTTTCCAGTCGATAATGCCAAAAGGAGCTGAATTGCTGTAGGCTTACTATAGTAATATTCTAGAAACTTTTAGAGCTTGTACCAAAGAGGTATAAATCTCAGTCAAGTAGTGAGTTTGAAAGTTAAGCAAGGGAATTCGACATCAGAGCTATCAGTTCTAAAATTTGCTGTGTTTAGTTCCTATTTTATAGAAACTGTATTAATTTTGTTTAGCCTGTGTCAAAGTCTTAAGCCGAAGTTATTATAATCATTGTGACAGCAAGAAGTGAGAATTAAATGACTGTCCAGAAGAAAATTAATCTTCTTTATTTCTAAATTATCACAAGCTCTTTGCCATAAAGAAAATGGTAACTGTATTCAATAAACATGTATATAATTTAAAATTCATTTTTAATTAATTAATTGAATTTTGTTTAATTGTTAAAAGATGATTTTCATAAAGGCAATTGAACCATTATGTTTTACATAATGATTCTTATGCTGTTTTATAATAACGAGGAAAAGCTTCTTAATTGAACTTTATAAAAACTTCATCATGAATTAAGTGTCTAAATTTTCGTTTGATTTTATTTTAGAAATGGTGATTTACTAATTTTACAGCATTGTTATTATTTTACACTTTAAATAATAATAAACGCTTTTTCATTCTTTTTTTTCTATATTTCTAAAGCCATTCTGCAATTTAACATGAAAAATTGATTTACAGAATACTTCAGAAAAAGAAAGGTGTCTATAAGAGACAATTGTGAACATCATGTTTTTTTGTGTATGTATTCATAGACGATACGTTTCTAAAATATTCTTTTTAATTCTCCTTTTTTAAACATTCTCATCATAATATCTTAAATATAAATTTTTTACCTGATACTCTGAATATTTTTATTCCTCAAAAGCAAAGGTTGTTATCATTTGAATAACTTACTAAACAAAATGTCTTATAATATGTATAGCAAAATATTGCCTATTTATACACACGTGATTCGAAATTAATCGATAAGAAATTTTGATTCAAACAAATTTATGTAATGTAAACTTTTGAGATTATAATAATTTTCTCATTTATAAGAAAACTGCCACATACAATTAATTTGAAAATTGAGTAAAAAGCTTAATCATTTTTCTTGGTGATATACAGTACTTTCTTAATAGCTATGAAAATGAATACTTTGTTTTTGAAGGTATGAATTAGGATTAATGAATGTTAAAACTACTGAAAGGAAAAAAAACTAGCAAGAAGAAAATCTGTTAAAATTAAATTTTTGCTCTTAATTTAAAGTTAAAATTCTAATTTTTTATTGTTAAATTTACAGTTTTTATTTTGGTATTAAATATTTTTGGTAAAGTACACATTTTCTTTGTCAGAAATAAAGATGGTGCGTTGGCTTGAAGTGCTTATTAAACTAGTATTTTGTTGGAAAATAATTTATTTTCAATTTGTCCCAAAATTTAATTGGGTTTGAAATAAATTTTTTAAACTATCATAAATATAAGTTTTTATTGGATATATGCGTCTGAATTTTCACATAAGCTTTCATTTTTTTACGTAGAATGACATAAATAACGTTTCATAATTTCAAATTGATATAAATACATCTCTGTCAAATTAATTCTAAAATGTACTTATTTAAATTATAAAGTACTAAAGTTTATCTAATAATAGAATTTACTTTTGTAATTAGTCAAAATCTCTATCACGAAAGTCATGATTTTCTAAGAAATCTTGTTTCATAACATTCGGGATGCTTTTTTTCATATAAAAATAGTATTTTCTTTAAAGAATTAATCATTTGTCCGTTTTTATCTCCTATACTTTGTAATAAATTTCATTTATTATCATAGAGAACGAGTAATATTAATGCCTTAAACACAATAAAAATAGTCACATAAATCACATTAATCATTTTAAACGATTAAGATAATATTAAATCCGGGAATATTTGCTTGATCCTTCATTTTGTGAGGCTTTTTTTTCCTTCATAAATTTATTTTCGTATTAAATTGATGGATATTTTCGTAACATCTCTAGAGTATTGAGATATATTTTCAAAATTACTGTAATACCATTCTTTCCTTTTTAGTCGTTATACTTCAAACTTATTAATATTTTGATTTTCATCTCAGCACATTATTTACATTGTTCTCGTATTCCAATATAAAAATATCTATTCAGAGTTTTTTTTATAAAATGTTTGTTTAGGAAAGATTTAATAAAATGCTTTGACCTCTAAATATCAATTAAGTTTTTTAGAACTAGACTTGATTTTTTACTTGGAGTAAATCATCCTAATTCCTCTTATCTCTTTCATTTTAGCATGATTTTTATGCACATCACTAAAAAGTATTTTCTAAGAATCTAGCAATCAATTCACTCTTAATATCATGTGAGTAATTTCAAATGACTTAGCAAAACTGCAAAGAAGGGTTACTGATAACCATTGAAGAAATTGATAGTCTTGTGCTATTGATAAATTCATCTTCTTTGTGTTATTTGTTGAAATGAAAAAGAAGTCCACAAACAAATACAAAAACAAGAAAAGATAGCAATCATTTAGTAAAAGAAACGATTTAAGACATAAAAAATTAATGGACCACAGATGAATGTCAAATGGAGAATAAATCTAAGAAATGGAGACATCAACAACGAGAAGTAAATATCCAAATCTTGACTGAGGCAATTGACAGGCGGACATTTTCTACTTACAAATAATAAATTTTCGGTGCTTTCTCTTTGTTCACAGTCTCTTATCAACCATTTGGTTTTCATGATTAATTTTAAAAATTGAATTCCTTTATATTATTATGGATAAATAAACTAATCAAATGAGTTAAGAATGCTGTTGAATTGAAGGGATTACGAATGAAAAATGAAGAGAATAAGATTTATGGAAACATTATAAAGATTTTATTTTACTTGACATTATTTTTTCTATCCAAATAAGTATATAAAATATATTTTGAAATCAATACTTCTTTTTATCAGTCAATTAAACTATGGTGTAGCAAAATAAACATTTTTAAAAAATGTTTTCTATTTACTTAGTTTCAGACTAACATAATTTTGTACAAAATGAATTGACATTGCACATGAAATTTGAAATTAATTTTGAGATCAAGCGAATGCAAAATTATTTTAATATTTCTTCATTAAGTTTCAGAATAAAATAGAGAATTAGATTCATTTAATTACTTTAAATGTGTATATATTATAAATTAGAAACTTGTATGTGTAATTTAAAACATGCATATTTTAAACTGAGTTACGTAACTGCAATCATGATTTTTTACAAATTGGTCCATTGTATTATACGAGCACTGAAAAGTATCTTTTGAAGTATCTTTTGTGATAATCAATCAAAAGCTTTAACTTAAAATTTTTTTGTGTATTCCAAAATTTAGTTACAGTGTTAAAGCTTGTAATTATTTTTAATTACAAAAATTTCCTCTCGAATACTGAAAACATGATTTATCAATTATTAATTTTTGTAACAAGGAAAAGAAGACTTATATTATTGATACGTATTAATATATTAAGATTAGAAAGTTATTTAAATATTACCAATATAGTACGATACTATTTATAATGTAAAAAGAGGAAGAATTTTAATATAGATATTTCCAAAATGATAAATAAATTGAAAAATCAAATGCGAAAATGTTTTGTTTCCAATTTTAAAGACTATTTTGTTTAGCTTATCGAATTCTCGACTGTATAATACAAATGAGAAGAGATTACATCGTACGTAAATATTATTCAAATAATTGCCTATTTTTTGTAATGCAACTGTACAAGAAATAAACAGTTTATTTGTTCCACTGTTTTTCAAGTTGGATTCTTATGTTTGATAGTTACAAAAAGTAAAGTGAAACAACTTAGTTGATTTCAGCAAATATATTTGTATATTTTATTAAAACTGAATGATATACGTTTTGTTCATTTCTTTAAATATTGTATCAAAACCTTGGATTAAGCAATTTTTCGTTTCATATTTTAATTTTACTTACCTTAGTAAATATTGTTTCTGTAATTTCTATAATAAATAATTCCCTTTATATAGAATATTGAGAAAATAAAAAAAAAATATTTCACAAATCATAATAACACTCAGTATAATAACACAGAATTATATATTCCTAAAATTAAATTCGATTTTTTTTTACCTCAAATACAATAGTATTTTATTTAAGTAGATTTTATCAATCATATCAAACACATTATTTCTATTAAATGCAAAATACAAAACTGTAAGCATTTCGTTTTATTCATTTCAAATTTTAAATGCATAATCCATGACAATTCTTCCAAAATGGGTACTCAAATAAATCAGGGTACAATTTTATAAATTCCTTAATTGATGATAAGAGGTGTATTGTGATCTTGTTAATATCATTACAAAATATTCTTACAAGTTTAAACTTTATGTTGCCAAGAATATTTTTATAAATAATATGGGTTTCTAATTATGTACTATATTGTTTGAAATTTAAAATACGCTCAATTCATTGTTTTCAATATGTATCATGAGGGAAACTAAAAAACTTAACCTAATTTGCTGTATTATGACATGAGAAAATTTTAATTAGCAATTAATATCCATATCCATGGATATTAATTGCTTATTAAAAATCAACAGTGGTATGAAAGCACTGAGAATTCACATGTTAGAAAGTTTATTAATTTTACAAATGATAGTTTTGATTTGAGAATTCAGAAAACAGCAGTTGGTGAAAAATTAGTGTTGAGATCAAAACCTTAATTTATATCAGATTCTTTCAGGTTATGAGGCAATTTAAAACTATTTATTGCATGTTTGCTTAAATTAGAAAAAAGTTCATAGAATCATAATCACAAGTTTACAAAGAACTACAGAGTTCTCAGTAATGATACTTAGAAATTGAAGCAAATTTAAATTTCTAAATCGAAAGTTTTATGAATTTTGTGCAGATATGTACATTTTAATAGGGCGCTATTCGAATAGCGAAGATATTTGTGGCTATATTCTCTACATTGCATTTTGAGGTATTTTTTGTGATTTAGTTTATTAATTCCCATTGTAACCATTGTGATTTAGTTTATTAATTCCCATTGTAACCATTGGCGATTACTAAAGAGGAGCTTTAAATTTGCACGCACATGTTTATTAAGTGAGAGCCATGGTGGCCTGATCTGTTAGGGATTCATTCTCATTATCAGAAGGTAGTGAATTCGAATCCCGACTTAATAGAAGACCCATCGTGTTTACTTATGGAGGCTGGGATACGTCAAAACTGGGCGTGTGTCCAATATCCTCCTATTGAAATGATACCTCTGGAGGTTGCAGACCAAAAATTGGGGGTCTTCTGCTTGGTCCCTGCTTCAAAATCTCGAAGACTCCACACGACTGCTTCTATCTAATGTGAATGTAAATTTAATTGATGCCCCCTTTAAAGTAACACATGTTCAATTTTATCTAAGGTGATAAATAAAACAATAAATTTCAGGCAAAAAAATCTAACTTTTTCAACATTGGAAGCATATGCATTTATTCTAACATTCAACATAAGTTTAGATTATTTTTTTTGTAGAATAATTAATTTTTGTATTGAAACAGAATTCAATTTCGCTATAATTCTCTATTAAAAGGACCTCAGTACCATGGTTGGTAATGGCGTCATTGTCGTTATCGGAAGATGAGTGATTTCAGCTATATCAGCAATTCGACGGGCAACAGTATCATTTGAAAGAGATATAGAGTGCAATTGTTTTGCAAAATTATCTCCAAATATAATTTCTACAATCTCAATTGCGGCTGGCAAAATAAACTCTTCACCAATGGTGTGAGGCTTTTTACATTTGTGTGTGTGTGTGGCAATTTTATATGAAACTTTGTTTGAGGCAATTAAAGCTTTTTCATTCACAGACGAATTTTTTTAAACAATGATTTTTGCTTTACATCTATTTTAATTCAAAGAATTTTCTGGGTTTGTTTACGCACTCACTATGAAACGCACGACTGCTTCTATCTAATGTGAATGTAAATTTAATTGATGCCCCCTTTAAAGTAACACATGTTCAATTTTATCTAAGGTGATAAATAAAACAATAAATTTCAGGCAAAAAAATCTAACTTTTTCAACATTGGAAGCATATGCATTTATTCTAACATTCAACATAAGTTTAGATTATTTTTTTTGTAGAATAATTAATTTTTGTATTGAAACAGAATTCAATTTCGCTATAATTCTCTATTAAAAGGACCTCAGTACCATGGTTGGTAATGGCGTCATTGTCGTTATCGGAAGATGAGTGATTTCGAAACCCGACTTAATCGAAGATCCGTCGAGCTCTCTAAAGTCGGCAGCGGTACGTTAAGTATGTCGTGGTCGCTATGCCTTACAAGTGAAATGATAACTCTGGGAGTAGTAGACCAATCATTGAGGGTCCTCTGCTTGGTCCCTGCTTCAAAATTACGAAGACTCCATCCGGCTGCTTCTATCTAACTGGTACAGCCCAACTTAGTGCTAGGTACAGAAAGGCATGCTGGTAAAACAACAAACATTTGTTAATCATATACACATAATGAATAGCTAGATATATACACATAATTAACACTAACTTACAACTACTACTACAGCTATTCTGTTGACAAAAACTACAGTTTTGCAATCTTCTCCGTTGTCTGCTCATCACAACTTGTCTCTAAAAACAAACTTCATCACCGGATGAACAGGGATTGTCACCCAGATAACACACATTTAATTGATGAAAATATTGATTGATATATTTGCCTATTTTGATTCTAAAAATGTTTGATAGTTGCATGGATCCATTTAATTTACAATATTTTGATTTCATTTATAGTAAAAGTAGTATTTTCATTTCATAAGAAAATTATTTAAGAGAATTCTTCAAAATTTTAGCTTAATTCTTTTGCAGATGAGATATTGTTAAAAAAATTTTCTTAACATATTTTCTCTAACCACATTTTCAATTATTTTTTGAAGTTATGCTGTAAAAATTTTGTTTTTAAAAGAAATATATCTAACATTGCTGGGAAATCGAAAAGCAGCAATATTATTCTTACAACTCATCTTCTAATCCGTGAAGGAAAATATTTTAAACTTGATAAAAACTTTCCTTTAGATAAGAAATTTATTTTATTAAAAGATTAAATCTCATTATTAATGCAATGAAAATACCAAATATTTATGTAATCAGAACAGAGGTATATAATTTCAATTACCTAATTCCCATTACTTTTGGAAAAATTAGTTTTTTTCAATGATATACAAAACATTTCCTAAATATATTTGAATTTCTGGAAAACTAATTTATTTATTTTTTTATTTCCAGAAGAGCACTTTTTTCTAACAACAGAAAAATTTCTGCAAATTCACTGTTAGTTAATTTTTTAAAATTTTAACAATTGAAAGTATTGTCATGTATGGTTGAAATTTTTCTTAACTTATATAAAACTATTAAATAATTAAAACTTTGATAAGAATCTATATGATATGCATTTATGTAGTTATAAATAGAAATGAAGAAAGATATAAGTAAATTACAGGTACTACACGCACACAGATAATAAATGAACACCAATTCCTGCTTAGTCTTTCAATCTGGTATAAATTGTTTTTAAACAATATACTGTTTATTAATTATAAATGAAACTGTATTGTTAATAGTTAGCTACATTGTTATTTGCGATAACTAGTATTAAAAAGTGAAATTATTTTTAATAAATATTTAAAGTCTTCCTGGTTTAGTTCTTGATTTAGGTCAATAGTCCTCATTTAAATACAAAAATATATATTTATTACAAAATTAAATGGTAAGCAAATATTTATTAAATATAAAATAAATATTTATTACATGTAACAAGCTTCATTAAAAAAAAGGGACTTAAATAACATATTGTACCGAGCTTCGGAGTTTGTGTTGATTGAGAGTTGATGAAATAAATTCTGAACAATCAATGAAGTTTTATTTGTAGAACCTTCTACAAAATGCCAGAAAAAACCCAACAGTTACGAATCACAATTATACAGTGTCAATTCAACGGTAAGCAGCTCCCAAAAACAGAGATTTTCAAATGCCTCAGACATACAGCTCATATCTACTAGCTTATCGCTACCGCTGGAAACTCAGAAAACTGACTCAGTCCATGGAACGATGGTATTTATAGCTTACTTGGCGTGAAAGCCTAGGTCTTCCTCCAAGGTACTGGAAGCTTCCAGGCCATTTCGCTCAATAATGGCCTTAGTGCTTAGGTGATGGAAGTATCCAAAACTATCTATTTCTTGCCAAATCTCGCCAAGTCGCAAGTAATCGTTAAGAATTTTGCCAAGTGGTTTTCAAGCCGCCAAATCATTGGATAAGTCGTTTCTTACCACATCTCACGAAGTCACCAAGTAATCGTTAAAAATTTTGCCAAGTGGTTTTCAAGCCACCAAATCATTGGATTAGTCGTTCTTAACGTAAGCCTATAGCTCTCGACTTTTCTTCAAGAATTGGAGATCGGATCTGTCTGCGATATTTGAAGACGAATACAAGACATGTTTACAAACTTTGTAACAATATGGCGAATTTTAACCCACTGGAAAATATATTTTTATATAATAAGCCATATTTTAATAATTAGAACTTCTAGGCATATTTTAAATGTGCCTGTATTTTCTCTTTGTCAGAAAGAAATTACTAAACGACATTGCATAACATGTATAATACTTTTCTTATCCATCATTTTGATATATTTTTTGTTTCCAGTGTCATAGCGTTTAATAGGGATACATTGAATCAGAAAAATCTTGATGCCTTAATTTATAAATTTTCTAAATTTCATTTAGAAATTATGACATTTTATTCGATAATTTTGCAGCACTTATGTAATGCATATTAGTAAGCAAACACTGAGTTGAATATCTAAAATGCAAACTAGTTTTGTCAATATAAATATCTTTTTCCTTAGATTTTCCTTGAAAAAGAAAACAATAATCCCATGTTTTCTATTTTATGACATTTTTATCTTATTTCTAATTATGAAACGACAGCTTTTTTATATCACAGATAAAGGTTTTAGTGTTATATTAAACTCCTACAATATTTTACATAAATATCTTGTCACGAAATTTAATGTCATTCTGCCGTCAACTTTTCTAAATTTTTGAAAAATTAAAATTTTTTATTAGCATTTTAATAACTGCACTTTTTAAAATATTTTTATAAGCTTAAATTGATATTTGATAGTTAAAATTAACTATAGATGATAATCTGAACTTTTGAAGCCTTGTTAACAGTCTTGTTAACTTAATAACAGTTTTGTAAGCTTTATGAAATCAATTAATCTTTACTGCAAAGTAACTGGTGGTCAGGGTATCGGACTTCCGTTCGTAAGGGTAGGGTTCCATTTCCAATGCGGCCAAAGACACACAGAGTACAAGCAATATGCGTGCTCGTTGAATCTGAGGAATCGAAAGTCCTGTGGTTGGTGGTTGAGCAGTTACCATGGATATAATGTCTGGAGAAAATTTTCTTTCCCTCCAGATCAATGTCAAAATGTAGGAAATGGATCCTCTGTTGGTGCCATCTATCGCAGGAGCTTAGAGCAAAATCGTACTTTCACCTTCGTAGTGCTCTGATAAAGACGCATCCTACTGAATTAAACTTAAAAGTCAACGGCATAGTGAGCTTGGATTAGCCAAGTGTCATAAATAACTACAACATATTCTTCTACTGATAACAATTATACAGCAATTCTAAGATTTTCATTAAATATGCAAAACTACCTATCATTTAGTGCTATTATTTTGCACATGAATTCTAATTTACTGTTGATCTGAAGGCTAGAATATTAACTAATAATTTGATCGATCGGATGGATATATTATTGGTTAAATTGTGTCTATACTATAGGCCAGTGATTCTCAATCTGTGGAACACGCCCCTAAGAGGGGCGCGAGCATATCCAAGAGAAAATGTTATTTAAAAAATTGATTAAGTAACTAAAAGGAAAGAACACACACACATACAAAACAAAATACATTTCGATATATTTAATTATTAACTTATTAAATTAAAACAACTTACTAAATTAAAAACAATTATTTAAAAATTATTAGTGACATCCTTGGGCCTGTCTTTCAGATCAAAGTTTTTCGAAGGAGGGTTTAATATTAGAAATAGACACTCTCAGTTCCTTTTCGATATTTAGCTGAGATCTTTAATTTGTCTTCAAAGAAGCCACTGCAGAAAATCCAGTTTCACAAAGGTAAGATGATGAAAATGGTAGTAGAATGCGAAATGCCCTTGTTTTTAGTGCAGAAAACACACTATCCACTCCTGCCCAAAATTCAAAGAGTGATTTATTACTTAATTGTCTTTTGGTTTCGCCGCTTGCCGTGAATTCTATGAAGGTTTCTTCCTCTTCAATTGAAAGTCCTTCGGGAGTATTTTGCAATGGATCCCTCACTCACTTGTAACCTGATATCAGTTTGTTGTCAGCAAGAAAATACTTTTTAAAATTCTTTGCAAGCATTTCTAAATGATTTTTAGTGGTTACAAAAACAACTAATACATGTAAGCCATGTACTTCAGCCTTGTAAGTTTTAATACAATTATTCAAATTTGAAAATATTGTTAAGTTTTCTTGCTTTAAATTTCTACTTCATAATTCCAATTTCCAACAAAAAGCATTAACTTTATCACTCGTATCCAATATATGTGTATTTGTTCCCTTCAGTTGAAAATTCAAGTTATTTAATTTCTCGAATGTGTCGACCATGTATCTCAATTTCATCACAAATAAACTATCGCTAAAGTTCTCAGTTTCCGGTCTGTTTTCCTCTTCTAGGAAAACGGCGATTTCTTCTCTTAATTCCTAAACACCTTGCAAAAATTTCCCTTCTGATAACCATCTTGCATAGCAATAAAATAGTAACGCTGAATGTACTGCACCCATGTCTTTACAAAGTGCGGAAAAGATTCTTGATTTCAGGGGTCTCATTTTTATATAATTTACTAAGGTTACAACTGTAGTTAACACAATATTCAAACCAGGACTCATTTCGTTGGAAGCCAAAGCTTCGCTGTAGATCATTTAATGTGTCCAGTTGCACTGTGGCGATTTTTGTTTCATAAGTGCTTGAATATTTTGGAATCTTCCGGACATAGAACGAGTACCATTGGTGCATATTCCGACTCAATTTTTCCCTTCTATGTTTGCCTCGTTCATAAAATCATTTAAGATTGCAAATAATGCGAGTGTTGTTGTTTTGAGTTCTATTGGTTTGCAGAAAAGTAGTTCTTCTACTACTGACAAATCATCACAAAATCTAACATACGCAATGAAATGAGCATATTTATTACTATTTGATGCCTCATCGAGTTGTATTGAAAACAATTTGTCACGCAACTTTAATAAAACTGATACTCTACATCTTCAGCTATATCAGCAATTCGACGGGCAACAGTATCATTTGAAAGAGATATAGAGTGCAATTGTTTTGCAAAATTATCTCCAAATATAATTTCTACAATCTCAATTGCGGCTGGCAAAATAAACTCTTCACCAATGGTGTGAGGCTTTTTACATTTGTGTGTGTGTGTGGCAATTTTATATGAAACTTTGTTTGAGGCAATTAAAGCTTTTTCATTCACAGACGAATTTTTTTAAACAATGATTTTTGCTTTACATCTATTTTAATTCAAAGAATTTTCTGGGTTTGTTTACGCACTCACTATGAAACGCTTCCAAATATCGTTTAAGTTTATTAGGTTTCATGCTGTCTGCCACCAACGTTTTTGAGCAAATGATAGACAGGGGCCTTTCTTTTTCATTTACTTCAGTGCTAGTGAACCCAAAATTTATGTATTCTTGGGAATATTTTCTTGATTTTATTTTCGGAACCACGCTCGTCTGTGTACTTGTTGATGCTTGTCTATTGTCTAATGCTCGCTTACGCCCGCTTAAGAATTTATCCATGATTCTGCATAAGTCTGCTGCCGTGTATATTTAATACGGTGAATTGCAATTACACCAAAATATATATAGCATACACAGTCAGAACAATTTCAATAGCGATAGAAGGATCGACTCAAATGAGATTGTCTGAAATTGAAATTGGTGTCTTAGAACTTTCTCCTTCTCCCTATGAGAAAACATTTGTTCACATCAGCGCAAGCTCTTAGCTTTTAAGCTGACCAGACAAATTCTAGACAAATCGAAACTTCTCGCGAATTCGTGAGAATGCCCGACATGGCGGGACGCAAGAGCAATAAAAAGGCATAGGATTCTTGTGTTTTCAATGCTGAGGATCGGTGTTGCAAAATGTCAACAAATTTCCGTATTCTTGGTAATTTGTAAAGTTTAAAATTAAGGTTGTAGTGTAGGTTTAGCGCCAAAATACTCCATATACATTATTGTTGTATACATTTTATTGTATGCAGTGGGGAGGGGGGACGATGAAAATTATGATTGAAAATTGGGCCGTGAATAGTAAAAGATCGAGAAACCCTGCTGTAGGCTTTCGTCGAAATTTCCGAAATTTCTTTTCAATTTGAAGAGTTTCTGATTTGAAATAAAATAAGTTTTTTCAGGAAGAAATATGCTTTTAATGTAAAACATCGTTTTGTTTGATTATAACAAAAGTAATGAAATTGCTTCGTCTGATGAGTAATACAAAAAGAATAAGCAAAGGATGAAATTGAATGATTAATGAGCCTTGAAAATTCCTACCTCAAAGACAGGAAAACGTTATTATTTCATCTATATTTATTTCCAGTAAAACAGATGAATAAATTAATCAATATCAAGTTTTGTGCCTCGTAATACTTGAAAACATTTAATTTATCGATTAACGATTCTTAATCGTTAAGTACTTAATTATTATCCTTAAGATGATAATTAAAAAAGACTGCAATTAATTATTAAAAATGTAACGTAAAGCATTCATAAGAAACGCTTCATTGTTAAATCGAAATATTATGTATAAATTTGCCGCTAAAAGTTAAGTTGCTAGAAACTGTGGCAATTGGCTCTGTCTTGCCAAATCGGTGAGTTTCCTATAGCTCAAGTGTATTTCTAAAGTAAAGCGCAGCAATGGATTTTACTACATAAATCTATAAAAATTCACCTATAATCAAACTATTTACTGAAACTAATTGTGTAACTTATACATTCTAAAATGCAGTAGGAGAATAATACATCAGGATAAACATATATACATATTTACAGAATTTACAACAATATTAAATAAAATTTGCATAAATTCTATTCTAAATCCTCACTTGGTAATATCTGAGTTTAAAATCAACCATTGTATAACTCTTTCTTTATTGTCTTTAATTTCTTAAAATTCACTTTTTTTAATAATCTATGATGTCAAATATTTGATCATTCATACTGTTGACTTTACATCATATAATATAACAGATATCTGTCAGAAAAATTTGAAAATATAAAATATATCCAAAACATTTCTTTCTACCATAGCAAAATATTAGGCATAGTAATTCTGCTTATACAACTGCTAAACTCATTGTTATTCTACTGATCTTTTAAGAGAAACTAAAAGAGATATGATTATGAAAGAAAGGAGTAAAAATACGGAAAAGTGATTCCAATATAAAAAATTTTTTGTGCAACATTCTTTAGTGCAAAATTTGGAAGATAGCTAACTTATTTTGGAAACTAAAAAGACTCAAAGAAAGGTTGGGTAACAAGTTTTAGAGCAGAAATTTGGTGGTAAATGATAAAGAAGAAGTAAGAAACATGCATAAAAAAGCAAAATATTATCATTCACGTTTAGTAATTTAGTTAAACCGATTTATTTATATAATTAGAGTATTTTCTTTTCAATCAATGTTATTAATCTCATCCATTCATTTTGTTATTTATTGTGGTCATTTATATATTCTATCTAATTATCAGCCCTACTTTTGTGAACCATGTGCTTACAACACCTAATTAACAAACATTTGCTACAATATATTTGGTTTCATAAAATATTTGACGACCAAATGAACATGAAATATAAATACGGAAACAACTTACCTGACAGTTAGGAAAAAAAGAGAAATTGGCTAAAGACTCAATTCAGAAAGAAATAACAATTTTATAAAATTTTAAAGCAACACTTCTCTTTAGTTTTTAAAATTAAATGCTCAAATAATGTATAATTGAATATTGAAGAACCTATACAATAAAAGACTTATGTTCCACAATAAGGAAAAATGGAAGGAGTAACTATAAGTCTTATACTAACGAAAAAAACCACTACTTTATGATTAATATTTTATCTCTTTTTTTCTCATTTCTATATGAATATCTCCGGTTTTCTCATTTTTCCATGTAAGCAAAAATAAAGAAAAAGTTCATTTTTTGATTTGTTAAATTTGATCTTATTTACCACATATCGGTAGTTATTAGTTTAGATTTACATTTTATTTAACGCAAGTTCTTGTCTTTTCATAATAAATTTTTAATGTCATTGGGTATTGTTTTAGTGAAAAAAAATTGGTAAAAACATAAGCAAAATGTTTCAATAAAGTTTGAAGACATAGCAAAATAGCTTAATCGAAGGCGACGTATATCCAAACAGCTTTTGTTCTATTATGTATAAAATTTATAGTTGCAGTTTTTTTTTATCAAATTTTTATATCCTGGAGAAAAAGAGTTATTGTCAATAAACACATCTAGTTTTGTTTTGACAAAATTAATTAGCATCTCGAACACACAAAATGACTCTGACATTCTAATTCTTTTTTTTTCTTGAAAGAAGTGACGAGGGAAAATTTTAAAATGTTTATGTAAAAACAATTTTTTAGTAAATTTTTAACGTTAATTAATGGATAATTACATTTATGATTGTGAGAATGTTTGAATCTCTTTCTTAGATGTATGATTTATAGCAAGATTACTGGGACAAATAAAAATGACTAATTAATTTTAAAATTATTCTTATTTCAATTGCAAAATAAAAAAGAATAAATTGTTTTATTGCTTGGTTTATTTTATGTAAAGAAAAACGATAAATAAAATAACAAAATAGTAAGCGATATTTTTTCACAATTGTTAGTAATAGGCTATAGAAGGAAAGAATTGTATATAACACTATTAATGGGGTAAATGTGTAAGTATAGATATACAGAGGGTATTAACACATTTTTAGAAAGATTTCGATGAAGAATTTAAAAAAAGTAAATGTTTCAGAATAAAAATTTTTTGACAACAACTTATATTATTTGGTATCAGAAATATTGTCTGCTACTTTTAATTTATTCTTCTTTCAAAATGTCGCATGTAAACAAGCTGTGTATTGAAGGTTATATTTTTGCGCTTTCCGAAAAGAAATATTCTTATTCCAGAATTCAAAAACGTTGTGAAATGCATGGTATTAAAATTTCTAAGTGCAAAATAAGCAACATTATTAATCGCCAGGTAAAAACCATCGATTATTTCGATATGGTAAGAAGACTCAAAAAGAATATCTGAAAAAGGTACGTAGTGTTTCAAATGTTTCTAAAGTGAAATCGCTGGTAACAAGAGAAAATCCACCTTCACAAAAATCAATTGCAAAGACTTTAGATACATCTGTAGCAACAATAAATAAATTAATAAACCAAGGTTTAAAACTCAAAAACATAAAGAGCATAATGTTCACCTTCTTTTGCCGAGACATGTGGCTCAATGCAAACCATTTTGTAGAATCCTGTATGAAAACCATTTATAAAGCGATACATGGAAATACACTGTGACACTTTATAAAGCATGAAGTTTACCTAAATGACTGCAACAAATAAGGTCTATTTACTATAGAAAACGAGGACAAAAATTTACAAATTTAGTTCCGTCAATGAAAAGAAAGTTTCAGTAAGGAGTTTATGATTGTCACAGGTTTCTTCTACAATGGGAAATTAAAAATAAGAAGAGTGGAAAAAATGTTAAAATCAACACATCGTACTATCAGGAGAAGGTTTTACATCCAATATTTACAAAAGAAATTCCACTTCTTTATCCCAATGACTTTCAAAGAGAGAAACTTCATCAAGACAAAGCTGCAAGTCATACTTCGAAAACTACCACTGCATTCTTTGAAAAAAATGAAGACTAATACAGGTATTGCATACATACTTTTTCAAAATATTCCTGTAAAGTCCCCTGACATTTCACCTATGAACTATTGTGCCTTTGGTTTGTTAAAAAAAAAAAAACTTTCTAAACTCAAACCCACCAAGATAGATGGACTCTGGAAAATAATGGAAGAGGAACGGAAAGCAATACCCTGGAAATTTTACAAAAATCTCTTCTATCATGAAAATCACGATGCAGGCGTAAAGTCCAGAAAAAAGGCTATCAGATCCAACATTTAAAAAATAATCTTTAGATATTAAACATTAATTAAACGGGCCCAAAATCGCTCTAAAATTGTGTTAATACCCTCTGTAGTTTTGAAATATTTAAATACTTATTCTTTTTTTCTTCATTTGTCAAAAGGATTGGTTATAATTTTCTCGATGGAATGATTTTGATATTACTTGAATCTTTAATACTATCTAATATTTAAATAATATCAAATGTTAACTATTAATCAATGTATCTATTATATTATATATAATATTGTACCGAGCTTTGGAATTCGTGTTGATTAAAGAGTTGATGAAATAACGTTTTAACAATCGCAGGACTTTTATTTGTAAAAAATTTTAAGATACCGAAAAAAACCCAGCACTTACAGCATTTACGAATCACAATTATGCAGTACCAATTCATCAGATTCAACAATGAACAGCTCCCACAAACAGAGGTTTTCAAGTACTTCACTTGAAGAGAGCTCGTATCCACTTGTCTAAAACTGCCGTTGGAAACTAAAAACTGACTCACTTGGTCAATGGAAAGGTGATTGTTGGTCAAAGGAATAGTTTTACTCGGCGTGAAAACCTAGGTCTTTCTCGAAGATTCTAGGCTATCTTGCTTAGTAATGGTATAAGAGCTTACGTGGCATAAGTTTCCAAATCTATCTATTTCTCGCCAAATCTCGCCAAGTGATCGCAAAGTCATCAAGAATCTTGTCAAAAGGTTGTCAACCTGTCAGATTACTGGAAAATCCTCTCTTAACGTAAAATACGCCCACATCGTGCAATTTTCGTCCCAGAATTTGAGTACTTCGGATCTGTTTGAGATACTTCAAGACGAATACAAGAAATGCAAAGTTTGTTACAATATTATAATGCTTTTATCTGATTTTTAGATAATATGAAAATTTGAAATCATTTTGATATTATCTAAATAAACAGGCTTGTATAAACAATACAATTTAATTTTATAAAATATTTATTTCTTTCGTCCCGAGAAAATTCTTTGTAAGTAAAGAAGTAGACTGGTATAATTGTATTTTTCATTTACTGATATTACTGTTAGGCAGTAAGAAAAGTCCATAATGATTCAAAGAATCAAACACTGAAGATTTCTAGAAAAAATGAAAAAAATAAAGTGATTGAAGTAATTAATTTTTTTCCCAAAAAAAGGAAACGTAACTCAATGAATTTTGGAGAAGTATTCTCGGAATTTATGCTTAATTTTAAATCGATGTAGAAAGAAGAAAAAGAGGAATTAATAAAAATAAATAAATCAAGTTTGCTGATTTAAACTAAAGATAAAATGTTTTATTTCTTTTTCATTTTGATTTCTCTTCTGTTCTGTTGTCATCATTCAATTTTGGAAGCATTTATGATTCTGGAAAATTTTACTAACGAAAAAATTAGAATAAAAAATACATATTTATTAGCAGTTAAAATTATGAATGGATCGTTTCTCACTGACGGTGACACTCATTCATTCGATGGTGATCTTCGCTTTGTTTGCTGTTGCTAGAAGAATGCGATTTGAAGGCAAGCAGCAAATTCTTCGGCAACTCGGATCCATAACACCATTTCAATTCGATGTGACGTATTTTGACGTCACGGATAACTAGATGGAATGAGAATTATAATAAAATGGAGTAATCCTGATTTCAACAGGAATGAAAGAAACAAACACTTTATGGTTAATAAAATAATCTTTTAATCCCTGAAAATATAAAAATTGCTGATTTGCCTTAACAGAAAATTGGAATAATAGAATATCAAAAATAAGTATAAAAAGACAATTTTGATAAAAATTTTTCATGTGAGCAAAAATACATATTCAAGCTGATATTATTTGAGTAAGAGATATGTAAAAGTTAATTATACCAATCAGGGATATTTTCAAATCAAAAAGAATATTTGTATATAATTGCAAATATTTGACATGAAATTCATAATTCTGGGAGCCACATTGCTGACCGTGAAAATATCGATATTTTATCTGACTATTTCATTAAATGAGAAAACTTTATAATTATTTTTAAAAGAAAGCGTACTATTTTCTTAACAATTATTTAAAATACAAAGTCTAAAGTTTGAAACGTACACAAAGATTTGAATTTAAATTTTTAATAAAAACGAATTAGTTGAAAATTTTTTTAACATACTGAAAAATATTTTGTTTTACGATTATATTTGTTTAAAGTTCATGCATAATGTATACTCCAAAATAGCTTTTATTTAATGACTACAATCAATGTGTACAGTTCTTGATAATTATAATTTTAATTGCAAGTCACACTTATTTTTTAACTTAATTTTGGAAAGGAAATCCATTTTCTAAAAAATTTTTTAAAGAAAACGAATGTTGCACAAAAACAGTATCAATTTAATTTGTATCAAAAGCTTACATACAAAATTGATGACATAAAAATATGTTTTAGTATGAATATACTTAGTTTTGCAGCATGTGTTTTTAGCATATTATGTGGATAAATGTATTCAATTCTGCAGAATTTAAATTTGACTAATTTATTTAACAACAATAGAGAAATGAATTAAAATATTTTAAATTTAATCTTTTAATACATTTTTACTGGCTACAAAAATGATGTTCAAATACAATTTCAGTTTCATACATATATCTTTTGCATTGGTTTTAATCAGTTATATGTTTTGAATAATCTCTATTAATTTATTAAAAAAATTATATGATATATTTGTGAAAAATCACATTTTTCGGATGAATGCTGTGCCTTTTAATGATATCTAAAACAAATAAATCGCTTGCATACATTGTCAAAATTTAATATAATATCATTTATTTTTGTGGATAAAACTTTTTAAATATTATTGTATTTTATACACAAAATAAGTTAAATGTATTAAATTAACTTTGTTAAATTATGATGTTTCTATATATTTAGTTATAAAGAGTAGAAGGTACAATTCTTTACATAAATGTTTTAAAATTTCTTAATGGATTAATTAATCAGTCAAGCAGTAATCAAATTAATTATGATAAACTATCTGCTCTAAATGAATTGAAATACTATTGAAACAGATGTAAATAATAGTTTTAAAATATTTTATGTACAATTAATAATTTTTTAAAAGAATATTTTGCCATGAGAATGATGGCTTGCGAAGTAATATTCATTTAACAAAAGTATATTTTTTATAATGTATTTTTACAATTCAACAGCATATTTTACAGTTATTTTTATTGTTCACAGTATATTTTTTACAACAATTTTTTTAAAAAAGTATACACTGCTGTTTTAATAATTGTTCCGCATCTCATAACAAACAATATATGATTTTATAGACACAATTCTTAGGAAATCAGTAGCTTTTGAAGGTGAAAATAATCATAGAAAAATTAAATAAATAAATAAAAAAGACAATTCAATAATTTAAAACTTGTTTTGAATTTATAAGATTATTTATTAAGAGTATTCACAGAAATATTAAAAAAATATTTATTCCTATTATATTATTGATTAATCATTTAAAAATCCATGTTTTGCAAAGAAAATTAAAATTGAGCCAATAAAAATTACTTTGGTTAAATTTATTAGCTTAAAATATATAAGCATGCTGAACGTATGGTTTTGGAAGCATTTATGATATAAGTTTACTGATAAAAAAGCACATGCTATAAATATTTACATCTGATAACTAGTATATTCAAAGATAAAATATTTTTTCTTGTTTGCTTATCATCATATTTCCTCACCCGATCGAAAAAAATGGACTTGTCCAAGAATATCCAATACAAACTTAGTAAGTACGAATAATATTTTTGAATTTTCTACGAATAATATTTTTGAATTTTCTAAAAAATGAATAATTAACCCTTTATTTGGATGGTTAAGCACAGAAATTGCTAAAAATTGAACTTTAGACTGTCAAACTTCAAAATTCATTTAGAAATTTTATGAACTGAGAAATAACCTTAGTTTCTAACAAAATCGTTTCACATTTATAGATTATTATACCATTCTTCTAGATTCGCTTACAAATCTCATTTTGTTTATTCATTTATAATAATTTCGCGTATAAATTTTATTTCTTTTACTAATTAAGAATTAATCTATCTTTGTAAACACAATCCTTAAAGTTTTAATATTTCTGTACATTTCCCTTTATCTATGTATGTGTTAAAAATTTCATTTAAACCTTTTAAAAATAATTTAAAAACGTTTAATTGTATTTCAATACAATTTTTAGGTGATATTCCTTTGAATAACTTAAAGGGATTGATATTATATAATACATTATAATTTTCTTTGTGTGATTATGTGAGGTTAATTTGCTCTGTGATAATTAAAAGAAAAGTCAAAATTATGAAAATAAATTAGAATATTAAGATTGTATTTGGATCAATATTAAAATTTTTTCGTATTAAAAATATTTATTTTTTTATAAATAGAAAAGTTTACAAAAAGTTTTGTTATCATTAAAAAAAAAAAAAAAAAAAAAAAAAAAAAACTAAATATACTTCAGTCAATTAAAAATTATAAGAACAAGGATTTTTAAAAATATTGATATTAGAAGGACCTTTGGCAGCACTCACACATTAATGCCATTGATATTTTATTTTTACGTTAGTTAAGGGATTATAAATTAGAGATTATATATTTTTACATAAATTTATTACATTTTAAACATACACACACACACACATATATATATAGCCATCTTTTCTCATTTTATTTTGTATAAATTACATTTTAAAAACAAAAGGTTCTATGGCCTGGTTGGTCAGCCAGGCCGCAACGGAGCCTTTAATTGGTTTATGATTAATTTATTTGCTTATTGATTTCAAAGTAGTTCTATTTATCAATGTTGAAATTTATTAATTTAAGTGATAATAAAACTTCATTAATTATGTTTTTGAATGTTTCAATCCTTAAAGAAGTTATATTTCCGTTAAAAATCTTTAGAAATATGAAGATACATAGATTATTTCAGCCCAATACATAATATATTAATATATTTTTACTTTTAAATATCACATTTACTTCGCTTTTGTAATTATATTGTATAGGTTTCTTTTAGATAGATACTTTAGTACCACCTTTGTTATGAGTTTCCATTGGATTGGTTACTCTTAAATGCCAAGAATTTAAATATTCTGTCTCGTTTGTGCATTCTAAAATTTAGTGGAAATTTATTTAAATGGAATTTTATTTTTATTCTTGTTTCGCAAGCTAATTCAAAACAAGAGGATTGATATTCTCTTCCGAAAACAATTACATTTAAGTCCGTATTTTAGAGGAATAATCTTCTTTTTGTAAAGCTGTATGAAATCACCATTATTCTTAAAATGCTTTTATAGTGATACAAATCTGAATATACTGTAGATAATTAGGTGTTGAAGCTTTTCTGAAAATAACCCCGTTGAATTAGATTTTAATCATGAAAAATTAAGAAATGAAGCTTTAAGAAACCAGGTAAACAATGAAAAACTTATTAATCAAAATTAAATTCAATGTTAGTGAGTGGTTGTTTAAATGTTGTGTTGCTAAACAGAATTGAGAATTTAAAAAGGCAAAAGGATTAAAACACAGACATTAGTTAGGCTTGTACTTTAATAAGTTTTAAAAAGAGTTTACATTACGCAAAAAGATTATGGATTGATGAATCTCACATGAAACAAATTCTTTGAGATTATTTCTTTAGTTGGACATTTATCTGTATAAGGTATTTTTAAGTGGTTGATATATTGTTTGCATATTTCACAAGTGTTAGTTTTCTCGATTTATCACACCTTGATATATTCTTTTTACTAATAAATACAGCAATGCAACCTAATGAAAGTTTGGTTAATAAAGGTAATTTTTCTTCTAGAAAAAAAGATAATATTTATATCAAAAAATTTCACTTACAACAATTAGATATTAAACCAATATAAACAATGAATAATTTAGTAATAGAAAATAAAATATTGAGAAATAATCAAATACTTACACTTATAAGGTAGCTTAAATATTTATTTTTATGAATCTGGAAAATGTTATGAAACATTACTCAGTATTCTTAAATTATCGGCAGAATCCAATCCAATATAATGTATGTAAATATGTCTGTGCTATGCACAGCTGGACTGACTGCGGACAGGGAAGTCTTGGGTTCGAATCTCGATTCAACATAAATGTACTTTCTCTCTCTCTTCTGTCTTTCTCCTTTCCTTGTGAATGATTGCCTACCCTATAAGTGGGTACCTATTGCATTGAGAATTGAATCCAGGCCTTTCGGACGGAAGGCAGATGCTCTAACCCTTAAGCTACCATGGCCCATAGGAATATTTGAAAGCCTTCCTTGGAATATCTATAACCATGGACCAGAAAACTCATTTTCTCATGAAAATTAAATTGTGTTATGAAATATGTAAATGTTAAACAATTCTTTAAATAAAAAATTTTTTAAATGAAGAATTACTTGGCTGTGGTAATTATTTAAATAGGCAGAATGATAAATAAAATCCTATGCTTATAGCTATACAAGAAAGAAGAAATGTTTTTCATGAAAAGTTTTTAAAGGAAATGTCAATGCACAAGAATATAGAAATGTCTTCTCATTTGACTACACTTACTTTATATAATTAATAGTAAATATAAATAAAAATGTTTCTTATATATTTCCATTTAAAGTAGATAAAAATTATGAGTAAATAATAAATAAAATTTCATTACGGAGATCATTTAAAAGGTGATAAATATTTAGTTTTTTTATTATTATTTCTACATTTATTCTCTCATTTAAGAAGAAAATAATATTTTTCAAAAGCTTTAATTCAGTTGTTAATCTGTTTAATGGACGAAAGGATTCTCTACGTGAAATGAATTTGGCTTTAAGCCAATAAATTAAATTAGAAATAAGTTTTTTCTGCAAAGGAAAAGAAATAGTAACAATTTATTGTGAAATATTGATTTTATTTATAACAAATGGAGCATGGTATTCTTTTCTTGTATTTCATTTCGGTTGAAATTTTAGCCATCACTTGATATACATTGATTCTAAATTAATTATCATCATTTCAGTTATATGTATTGAGAAGTCTAATTTCTGTTATATGTATTGAGAAGCTTATTTTCCGTTATATGTATTAGAAGTCTAATTTCACTTACATGCACAATGAGAGTTATAATTTCAAATATATGTATTAAAAAGCTTAATTTCAGTTATATGTATTGAGAAGTCTAATTTCAGTTATATGTATTGAGAAGTCTAATTTCAGTTATATGTATTGAGAAGTCTAATTTCAGTTATATGTATTGAGAAGTCTAATTTCAGTTACATGTATTGAGAAGTCTAATGTTAGTATATGTATTGAGAAGTCTAATTTCAGTTATATGTATTGAGAAGTCTAATGTTAGTATATGTATTGAGAAGTCTAATTTCAGTTATATGTATTGAGAAGTCTAATTTCAGTTATATGCAATGAGAGTTATAATTTCAAATATATGTATTAAAAAGCTTAATTTCAGTTATACGTATTGGGAAGCCTAGTTTCAGTTATATGTATTGAGAAGCTTAATTTCAGTGATAGTTATTGAGATATCTAATTTCAATAATATATGTCGAGAAATCTAATTTCAGTTTTATGTATGGAGAAGTCTTATTTTAGTTATTCGTATTGAGAAGCCTAATTACTAAATGAAAGGAGTGTCATGCTCCAATTGTTATGCTCTCATTATGAAGTCTAATCAATAATGTATTGAAAAATGTGATCAATAAAGAAAATTATAAAAGGATTTTACCTTACAAGCAATTTTGTAACTACAAAAAAAATTGAGCCTATGTAAAATAATATTTGGAAGAACTTTTTTAGCAATTTCCTTTAAGAATAGGAAACAAATAGAAATTTTATACCAAATATTCTTAGTTGCATTGATTGCAAATTGTTTCACGTGATGAAATTTTGCTTGAATATATTATATGAATTTGGTTGAATATTTTGCCTTATAAATTATTGCTTTTTAATCAAATTAAACAGAATGAATATTTCAAAAACATTTGAAAAACGTTCACAAAATGTTATCAGATGATTTTTGACCTTTAAAGTTTTTGAACCACTTGAAACTTTGCATCATTATGAGTTTGAAATAAATTTTAGGTACCAAACATTTATTTTAATGCATATAACCATATTTACTTACGTTTACTATATATACTTTAAAATTATAACATAATTAATATTGTATTTTTAAGTTATATTCTTTCATACTCTTCAAAAAATACTCATAAAGGAATACTCATTATTATCTTGGTTGGGAACTTTTAATAAATAATATAAGGAAACGTTTATATTATAATGGAAACATTTTTCCATTATTGCTTATTTGACAATCTCCATAAATATTCCTTAACATTCCCCTGTAAAAAATTAATCGTAATTGCTTTTAAGCCATCAATTTCATTAGAAATAAAAATGTCAATTTAACATTAAAGCTTTATTTTTATTTTCTTGCTTTTCCGAGACTGCAAAACTTGAGTATTTATTTAATGTTTGTATAGGAACTTAGATATTAAATAAAGTAAAACAAAGAGTATGTATCTCTTATTTTAATTCTCTTCTGTACTTTAAATTCAACTTTATTCTTTCCAATTTTTTTTCCTTATTCAAAATATTATGGAAAAATGTTATCATTCATTATGCCGCTGCAAAATAACCTTTTCCATTATAGATAAATAATGACCAAAAAAGTTTAACGAAGGATGGAGGCATATTTTGAAAAGCTGCTCATTTTTGAAGAGGATTATATAATTTTTCTTTCTTGATTACGTAAGATGAAAGAGATTCTAAATAAAATGTTTCTAAATAAGAATTGCTAATTATCCGGAATATTTGAATAATATTCTTTTAATAATTCTCAGAAATATATTTTCGGTAATGAGAGAGATTATAATTCGTTCGATATGATATCGATAGATTAACATGCATATCCAGTATGTGTTGCTGTAATGGCTGAAAGTTATGTAACAAATAGAAAATATAACTGTTTTTATACATTTTATTATTTTTGCCAAGATATTTCGTAACTTCAGTTTGTAATTTATAATTAGTAAATAAAAAATTAAAGAGAAAATTTTTAGACACCCTTACTACTGTTAAAAACATCAAATAAACTTCATAATGATGTTAATAAATTAAGATAATTGTCAAGATATTTTTAGACACCCTTACTACTGTTAAAAACATCAAATAAACTTCATAATGATGTTAATAAATTAAGATAATTGTGAGATTTTCTAAATATCTTTTAAATAAACAAGCTTAAGATTTTCTTATGTTTAGATGATAGTTATCTGAAATAAGAGGAGTCAAATCAGTATATATATATATATATATATATATATATATATAATATAAAATAATTATAAAATTTATTACTTATAATATATTATAGTCATTATTTTGTTTTTAACATAAATGTTTGCCTAATGGCAAATAAAAAAGCTTCAAGATGTCATAAAGTACTCTTTAGAGCAATATTTATATTATACAATCATAAAACGGATAAGAGTAACTAATTAAGGCACATATGATGTATAATCCAGAATACTAAATTCTGAGTTTGGGAATTTTTTTGGTGGATTTTCTTATATATCTGGCAATCACGTTTTTATTACATCATAGATATGGAAACCTATAAGAATTATGCAGAAAATTCTATTTTGGCAACCCTAGTATTTACGTCATTGCGCACATCGCAATACGTCATCTTGGCAACGTTTCTTTATCGCCAAAGAATTCAGAATTCGACATCCTGGATTATACGGCATCTGTGCCATAATCAAATCTAAAACTAATTTTAATATTTAGGTAAAAATAATTCTTCAAACAAAATGAAAAATTTTTTATTCACAGAATAATATGTAATCTTTTCCATTTTAAGATCGAATTCATTTTTAAGAGATAATTCATCAACTTGTTTAAAATAAAATTAATTGAAAAGTAATATGTTATTTCAAGTTACAGTACTCGTATTCTTCCGAAATCACGAGTGAAAGATTTCATTATGATTGCATATTTGTTTTCTTAATTTAATGCAATGATATGAAGAATTATTGAAAGTGAACAATCATTAATTATTTAACAAATATATTTTAGCAAGCATGATTTAATATTCGTTATTGCAGTTTTTAATTTTATTTAAAGTAAAAATAATTAAATATAAAACTCATACAATTCCAAAATATAGAATAATATATTATTAGTGTAAATTAGATAAATCCCATTCCATTATTTAACTTATAGAGAGATTCTATTTATAATCAAGTTAATTATTGATTTTTGTAAACATGATATACTTTTTTTTGCAAAATTAATTTTATATTAAAAATGTATATTTATAAAATTTAACATTATTTGTCATTTTCAATAAAAATACTGCTATATAACTTTATGTATTATTTTGAAGAAATTATTTTCTAGAAATATGTTTTCAGATTTGCTATCTGGTATCAAATATTCAATATATAAAAAAAGGAAATTACACATAAAATATTTTTAATAATTATATTTAATTGACGATGTTATTATAATATTTAATAAGCCAAGAGTTATTAACGTATACTGGTATATATACCAAGAAATGCAACAGATATTTTTATGCATAATTTGTCTTATATATAAATAAAAGCTAGTTTATTCACGTGGAAAATATCTTTCGAAAACAGCGGCAAATAAAAGCTGTTAAAATTTTATGGTAAGAAATAAAAAAAATTTTTATTTTTTATTTTTGGTAAATCCCTTTAACACATTTGTTTTTATTTTTCATCCAATAAAAAATTTGTTATGATGATATAATTACATTTATTGGCGTAAAAGAAAATGCACTTTAAATGATGTAAATATTTTTTAGTAACTGAAATTGAGTTATACATATTTAAATCAATATTTTATAATAAATTGTCTACTATTGTCTATATTATTTCATTAATATATGAATTTTAACACATAATATTTATAAATGACATTGAAAAATTTTGTGTTGTTGTTACGCATCCCAACTGGTGTGAGAGTAGCATCACGCTAGCTCCATGAATCCATGAGTTTTCAGCCTCTCCAGAACTACCCCCGGACTTAATTCCACATCACCCCTCTCACAACCGACACACTGAAGAATATGAGAGGGAGAGGCCTGTGCCTCTTGCCATTTGGGGCAGAGAGGGTAAATCTTGACACCAGAAACATGTCTCTGAGCTAGCAGGTGGCCGCTTCTCAGTCTTGTCAGAGCCGTTTGATCGCATCTTTTGTGCGCGCCCGTTAAAGCGGAACCAGGTTATTTGCCTTGGTACCGTTCATGGGCAGGTTTGGCATCTCTAAATACAGCATTGATGTCCATCCTGGCACGAGAAGTTAGTTCCGATGCCGACAATCAGTCTCCAATAACGGTATTCTGCAGGCTGCCCTCCTTGGCCAGTTTGTCCACAACCTCATTTCCATACACATTGACATGGGATGGTACCCACTGGAAGACTATGGTATTGGCCAGCAAATCAGTGAGATGTTGGACTATTTTAGTTCTTATACTATCACCATGCAGCCACCATTGAGCCAGATGTTGTATAGAGCTTCGGCTATCACTGAGGATCCAGATATCAGAAACTATCCTCTCCTTGATGCAGAAACTTCGAGCCTCTTCAATTGCCAAAAGTTCGGCTCTAAAAACAGAGCAATTATCAGGATTTCTTCTACCATATTCTTTTCCTATCTCCCAGCCTAACAAATATTCCACTACCGGACTCAGCATTCTCACCCCTACTTCCAACTGTGTAGATTTGCAGTACATTATGAAAAATTTCTTAATATCCCAATATTGGTACTTTTACAAAATACGTCTAATCATTTTCTTCTAAGTAAATTTAATGATAATATATGCCACAATATCCATTATGATACATTTCAATTCCAACCAAATATTGTAATTTACTGCATGACCTTAGACATTTTGCTCTCAGTTTTTTATATCTGAAGCCAGGAAGAAATCCCATTGGTAAATATATATTACAAGTTGTACAACTTTTTTTAAAATTAAATCGATGTCATCAATTCCTGTTTTTGCTTCATGCTTTTGGATTATCGCTTACTGATAAAGTAAAACTGAATAGTTTTCTAATTAATTTTTTCTATAAATTTAATAAATTTTTTGAGTTAGAAAATATAGCTGGTAGAACAAAAATTAAAAATGCTGATTTTTGGCATCTTTTTCCAAGACATATTCATATGAAATTGAAATTTGATTTATAAACAAAATATAAATAGATATTTGGCACACGTGCCGTATTATCCAGGATTTCAAACTGTGAGTTCGATGATTTTTTGGCGGATATTCTTATGTATCTGGCAACCTGGTTTTTATTATGCCATAGATATGGAAACCTATAAAGATTATTCAGAAAATTCTATTTTGGCAAACCTAGTATTTACATCTTCTAGGACATCACATTACGTCATCTATGCAACATTTTTTCCTCACCAAAAACTTCAGAATTTGGAATCCTGGATTACACGACATCTGTGCCATTACATTTTACATTTAACTTACTTAAATTAATATTATATTACTTTAATCTTCAAAACTACTCACAATTTACTAATTAAGAAAGCCTTGGAATTTTCACCAGAAGTTCAATTATAAATTATATATATATATATATATATATATATATATATATATATAAAGAATTGAAATCCTAAGCGTTAGTAGTCATTTTCCGATGGATTAGGAATACCTAATACTCGATTCCATTGGTAATTACTATAAGATTCGGGATGAAAAAGTAATTGAGTTTCATACTGTGCGCCTTTTATTAGAAAAATAATACCCTAAAAAATTTGAGTGAATTTAAACGCGTCGTGTTCTTAATCTGATAGGCTATTTCTGAGCTTTTAGTAGGATTAAATATCCTAAAAATAATTCGTTAATAACAAAAGTAAAAAAAGGGTTTAGTTCTAGAAGCAAATGGGGCATTAATTAAATAACCTGTCAGTTGCAGCTGCACTTTAAGAAGAATAGTTTCGTAAACTTTGTATAGGGAGAAAGAGATTACAGGAAAATATATAATCTTTATTTTTTCCCTATCTTTTAACATGCAAATAACGGCTGATGAATTTTAAAACAGAATTTCGTTTTCCCGGAACAAGAAGCAGCCCGATTCTTAACAAATCATTTTTATATAACGCAAAAAGATTTTTTTGGAAAGCTTTTGGAAAGATGAGGACATTTTAGTTAATTTAATTTGAGAAAATTTGAAGAAATAACTATAGTTAATTATCTAGTTAATGTTCTGGTGAGACATGTTTTATTTTTGTGTATTTTACAACTTAAGTTTTAAAATTGAATTCGATTGCATAAACTGTTTTCCTTTCTTGCTTGAAACTCATTTGTTTATGATTTTAGATCAACCAAATTCATGATATGAATTTTAATTTCTTAATTCTTTTTATAAAATTTTGATTTTTAAAATCATAATTAATGTAATCAATGGCACATATGTCGTATAATCTAGGATGCCAAATTATGAGTTTGGTGATTTTTTTGGCGAATTTTCTTATGTATTTGACAACCTGGTTTTTATTATGTCATAGATATGGAGACCAATAAAAATTATGCAGAAAATTCCATTTTGACAACCCTAGTATTTACGTTATCGCGCAAATCAAAATGCGTCATTATGGCAACATTTCTTTATCGCCAAAAAAATCAGAATTTAGCATCCTGGATATACCAGTGCCTATTTACTTTTTTAAATGAAACTTATTTAATGTTATCATTTACGATTTTTAAAATACAACAAATCCAATTAAAAATTATACAACAATAACAATTTAAGTTTACAAATAAACAATAATAACAACTGAAATTACTGAACACTTATCAAAAGATTTTTTATATCAAGAAAAGGAAAAGAAACCTAATTTTTGGGAGATTTTAAAATACAATGTTACTAGCTGCTTTTAGCAGACATCAACAAAGATTGTTATTTGCGATTAATCTGTGGTTTGGGTACCCCTTCTCGGCAAATGAGTGATAGACGCGAAAAGCTTGGTAACCCTGACTATTTCATCCTAAATGCACTCCTTGTGGCAATTCCGTCTTTTTTTGCTATAGAATTATATGTGTTTTTTTCTGTTATACAATTCGTAAAAAAACCATTGTTTTTGTTTTCGTTGCCATACCAATTGTGAAATTCGTTAAGAACACGGATTTCGGTTTCGTCGCCATAGAAACGCCGTTTTTGCGTAGTGTTTCTCGGAGCATTCAACTCCGCGAGTCATCACGCAAAAACTCGCCAGTTGGCGACTTTTTGAAAATGCGCCAAGCAGGGCACCCAAAGCACATTTTCACCGTTATTTACTGATATTTATGCAATATGTTATTTCACTTTATTAGAAAATGCATATAGATGTTGTTTTTGTTTTTTGTGCCTTTTAGAAGAATACCACCATGACAGAGAAAGAAAAAAGAAGAAGAAATTTAGAGAGAGAATAGGATGAACACAAAATTTATAATGGCACAGATGCCGTATAATCCACGATTACAAATTCTGAGATTGGTGATTTTTTGGTGGATTTTCTTATGTATCTGGCAACTTCATTTTTATTATGTCATACATATGGAGACCTTTAACAATTATGCTGAAAATTCTATTTTGGTAACCCTAATATTTACGCCATCACACATGTCACGACAAGTCATCTTGATAACATTTCTTCATTGCCGAAAATATTCAGAGTTTGGAATCATGGATTTATACTGTGCCAATTTAATATATGCGTTTTGTGTATGTCAAAGGAAAAGAATAGCTATTCCATATTTAATAAATAAATTCGCATCGTTAGTTAAAATTCTATTTCGCAAACTAAATAGATTACATTTTATTGAATGAGACCAATTTTAATTTTTTTAAATTTACTTTAGAGTTTTTTGCCCTTTTATGCGAATATTTATATTTAAATATAGAATTTTTGATCTTTCATGTGAATAAATTAAAAAAAAAAAAAAAAAAAAACTCAATTATTTAGCATAAGATATGATTTTATTGAAAGATACATATCTTAAAATTCTAAAAAGTTAGATAACTTAAAATTAAATGTTCATATATTTTCTAAAAATGATTGTACTTAAAGTAAAATTGTTGAAAAATAATTTTTTGAAGCTATGAATAAACAAGTATCTCAAGTTTTAAAAATATATTATTTACTTTTGAATCATTTCATTTAAGCAAAGTAAACGATTTCTCTCATTTTTAACTGTACCAAAAATATGGGAAAAGACATAAAAATATTGATGTGTATTTGTTTCGCTTTTTTAAAATATATTTCAATTCATAAAAAGAAACTTTTCTATTAATAACGAAAGTTTTATATGGAAAAATCTTAATTATTGTTTAAACTTTTATTTTGAATGTAGTTATTAATGCAGAAAATGATATTCATTCGATTGCTATTGATTCTGTAGGAAAATAGTTATTTTGATATAGTTTATTTTTATTACTAATAGAGAGAGAGAGTAAATACCTATTATTAAATAAACATAAATATTTTTATTGTAGCATACGTAAAGTTAATTTAAATAACATAAAATTTACAGGAACTTTTTACTTCAATTTCAGTGTTTTATTTAAAATTTTATTATTATTTTAATTATAACAAAGATTGTATAGTATTTTTGAAATGTGTAGCAATATGTTACTTTCTTCTTAATAAGTTCCATGCATATTTAATGAATTTCGTATATTATGCATACTGAAATAATTTCGGAAACTCTTTAAACTTTCAAACCTAAAAGGTCTCTCTTTCAATAAAATTAATTAGAAATCATATTTGCATAATATTGAAATTCAGAAAGCTCTTATCGCTTTTCACAACTAAGATAATATTTTAAGATTATAAAATGTGCGTGGTGAACATTACAAGACTCTGTCAAAAATCTCTAAATGAAGTGAGGATGCAAAATACAAATTTCTATGTTCAATAAGATGCTCGATTTTGCATCGAGTAATTGAATATTCACTCCGATGCAATTTGACATCTGACAGTAAAACATTCAATTAAATGCCAAATTGATGAACATACAAAAGACAATAAACCAAATAAATTAAGATGAGGAATAATTAATAATGAATGATAAATAAAAAGTAACTGTTTAAACTCCCATAAATTTTCATTGCTCTTGAAAATTCTCTAGAAATGAATAATGAAATAAAGATTTAATTAAAAATAATTTAAAATTATAATTTCTAAAGATGCTTTTCAATATTTGTTCAGAAAGTTGTGGCATCATAATTTATAAAATTAGATGTAATAAATTGATAAATAATTTTTAGTCTAATCATTTATTTCTAATTTTGAAAAAAATATTTTTCAGCTAGAGTAAATACTTTCTGTAAGCTTTGACACCCTGTTATGGGCTGCCTAACGGCCTAAAGCTTTTGTAAGGCATTTTAATATCTACTAACAATTGCCTTCTGGGAAGACTTTTTATAGTGGAGCGTATTCACGTGTCAAAGGGAGGAAACTAGGAAAACTCTCCAGCACTAATCCTGATAGACATGGAGACAGAGAGTAGAAAAGCAGCCCATAACAGGGGCTCTTTCTTTAATAGCGTCTGGGATAGAACCGGTGACTTTATGCTCCGAAGAAGGCTTTCCTACTACTAGATCAAGGCAAGCCCCGATTTTTTTTTGTAATCTTGTAGTAATTCTTATCATTGAGCAAGTGTAGCTATGATGAGTGGAAAAATGTAGCCAATATCTGATTATGTTTATTAAGGAACCTTACTATATCTTGCTTTTAAACTTATTTAGTTTTGAATTAAAAGAATAAATTTATGCAATTTAATATTTGAAGTATGTCATGAAATACTATTGATTTTAAAAATTAAGCTTAAAAATTTTGAAGAATTTTAATGGAACATTAATAAGCATATTTTTATTTCGCATCATTTTCATCAAAAAAATTCTAATGCATCAAAATGGTAAACAAATTATTTCGAGCTGAGAATTTTTAAAAATAAATCGTTACATCATTTTATAGAGATTTCTTTCTTATCAATAAAAAAATAAAAAAAAAACAGTGAAATGAAAATAAAATATTAATAATAAAAAAAAAATGTTTTTTCCAAAAAAGATTCTTTTCAGAACAGTCACAGAAAAAAGCATGAGAAGTCACGTGTTGTATCAGAAAACATGTTCTTAATAAATTTTTTCAGCAAGCATCTGAATTCGTTTTACGTTATAAATATTGCATATTAAAATAAAATTATGGCTGAAAAAAAAAGAAAACTGTAATGTCAAGCGAATTGGGAAACTTGAAGGAAAAAAAAAAGATTGCTGGTTTTTCTATAAAGAAAAAAAATCTGTAACTCAATCTTTTAATATAATGCTCAAAATTTCTTTTTCTTTATGGGCAAACCATGCAGATTTTAATTCACGTATCACACACAAACACACACACAGTGTCTGAGCTTGTATCGAAACAAATTTTGTCAGTTCCTGCTTATCAAGATGTTTTTGCTGTATATAATAGAATTTTATTCCTAACTGAATTATTTTCTCTTGAAAACTAGATTTAGAAATAACCTACCTTTTATAAGTGCTTTTTTTAAATTTAAAACAAAAAGTATAATTCAAAAGTAATTCATACTAAAATCAGTTAAAAGGAAAAATGCATATTGTATTATTGGAATCTATTGCAAAATTCTTATTTTGCAATAGAATCCAGTAACACAATATGCATTTTTCCTTTTAACTGATTTTAGTATAGGTCAAAGAATAGGAATGTATAATATCTATCTATTACTTCATACATATTTATCTCTTTTTTAAATTAATTAATCATTTTTTATATTAAATATATTTAAAAAATAGACTTGTATTTGTTATATATTTAGTATATATATCGCTTAATATTAAATTTTAATTGCAATTTTATTCCAGATATAAGTCACTTATTAACTGCGAAGATATATTTTTACAGGAAAACTAAGAGAATTTAAGAAATAACAAAGATAACACTTGTTATAAGTATAAAAAATAATAAGCAGTTTAGGACAATATTATGTATATCCCATTTACCCTTGCTTCGGCGTTATTATAAATTATTAAAAACATCATCCAAAAAACTAGTTCAATATTTTAGCAAAATAAAATTAATCTTAAGAAAGTTGAAAAATATTATTATACTACAAGTGACTAATTTGACTAATTCATTATCTGAATACAATAAAACACAATGTATTAGCAAAAGAAATTTGATCTTAAGAAAATTATCAGATCAGAAAAATTTATCATTATATTGCAGTTTTTAACTTAATTGTTATTTGGATACTTAAAAACACAATATTTTAGCAAAATAAATGTAATGTCAAAAAAAAAAAGAAAGAAAAAGTGAAATATACCACTATATTGCAAGTTTTAACTTAATTGTAATTTGAATCTAGAAAAGCAAATTCATGAAGCAATTAGTTAAAAAATTAACAAAAAAATTAAATAAAGAAATTAATAAATCGTTTTAAGTTATCCTTTGAAATTTTTTAGCCGAAATGTTTTACATTACACGTGAATTATAATTTACGATTTGTAGAAAATAAATATAAACGTAGTTGTTAATCAGTTCAGTAAGACAAATAATCACAGCATTTATCATTTACATATTCAAAAATATCTTGAATAACATTCTATTTAGATATGTGTAATGGATTTAGCATAGTTCTGTGTAATTTATAAATGAGAGACAATATTGTTTAATAATGATGGTTTCTTTTAACTAAATTTAAAATTTCATGGTTAAGAATTGCTTATTTGGGTAGACATTCTGGCACAAATAGTAAAATCCAGGATTCCAAATTGTGAATTTTTTTGGCGATGAAGAAAGGTTGCCAAGATGACGTATTGTGACGCACGTGATGAGATAAATACTAGGGTTGTCAAAATGGAATTTTCTGCATAATTTTTATTAGTCTTTATATTTATGACGCAATAAAAACCAGAGTGTCAAATACATAAGAAAATTCGCCAAAAAATCACCAAACTCAGAATTTGGCCTCCTGGATTATACGGCATCTGTGCCGATATTCGTACAGCTAAATATTTTGAGAGACATATTTTTGAAAGACAACTTGTATTCAGACACTTTTAAACTTAGGGTTTAGATTTATTCCGTAAATTTATTCTGTATTTCTGGAGAAATATTATTAAAAGATATATATTTTATGTTCATATACTTTTAACTTTGATCTTATTCAACCAATATTTTGGAATGTGTGATTAGAAAAACATATCTAGATTTATTTAAGAAGATACTAATGTGAACATAAACTAATATTTTCCAAAATAATAGATTTTTGAAAAAAATATTATGTTTTTATGTATTTAATATTTTTCTCATTGCCGATAAATTTAGCTAAATTAACTGTTACATAAGTTTATATAATGATTATCAAAGATAATCAATCTGTGAATAAGGATATTATATAATTAATGATGTAATTCATGATAAGTTAATAACGATAAAATAATAACATGATTTAAAGCTTTATAATGTAATTTTCTTTTGTTAAGTAAATGAATAATGGTTAAAGTAATGATTTACATGAAGAAGTCCGAACACAAATGTCCCAAGCTTCACCAAAAATATGTTTTAAAGATGCATTTTTTTTTAGAATCATAAATTTTTTCTAAGAAAATATGAACATTATGAAACATTTTTCTTGGTTCTATCTGAGAAAAAAATAATAGATAAGTTTTGTAGAATTTTTTTGGTCATGGAAAAGTGCATGATGCAAGAAAGATTAGAAAAAGCTAATTCATTTATATGAATGCATATAGAAAAACGCAGAATGAAATGATAATTTTTTCACTGTAAATACAGAAATATTATTATATATTGGAAGTTAAACATCAGTGTTTTATAAATAAAGCAAAAAAAAAAAATAGCTGAATCTCCCGTTATTGAGATTAAAGATTCCAGAATCTTTAAAATAAAATTCTATATTGATTTATTTTCTTAAATTTAATATTATAAGGGATTTTTGACGGCGAAGTCTTATTAATAGTTTTCGGAAATATGCGTATTTAAGCATTAACAAACTTTTACCATTTTATTTCTGAAAAAAATCATAATGAGATTTTTATTCAAATAAATTTTTATTCAGAGAAAGGAATATAAAATAAAGAACTCTTTTTGAAAGGTTATTAAATTCAATATATTTTATCCCTCAATTCCTATATTTTGCATGTTAGTTATTAAAAGTTTTTTAAAATTCAAATTTGTTAAATTTATTGATGCTGTTTGTTTCATAGAAATAATGAATGTGAATTTTACTCAGTTCTTATCATCTATCGTATTCTTATTTTTATGATAAATATTTTGATTAACATTTTGAGCATATTTATTTTTGAGTTTTGCATTTTCCTTATGTCTCCTAAGGAAGGCGATAGCTAAATTATTAAATTTCTCAGCAATTTGGCGTAATTGTTTTTTATAATTCAACAATTAACTTGGGTACAACATTTTGAGATGCAATACTAAACAAAATTTAGGAAAATCGTAAAAAAATATATGACATTTTAATTATAAAGTATTTTTTTTAGAAAGTTAGAGAAATTAATATTAAAATTTAATGTATATTAAATACAATATGTTTCTTATTAGTTTAAAAATTTTATATTTTGGAGTTCTGAATTTTATTATCATTATAAATACAATAGAAACTTCTTAAGAAAGTTAATTTTCCTGTATATATAGACGAATAAGGAATGTAATTGTATCTAATGAAACTAACGTGAAATATTTTTCAGATAAATATGACAAATATGGGAGTGGAATTTATGGAGAGAAAAATGCATGGTAGTTTTATATACATACAAATAGTTTACTTAACTTTCTAAAATAAATATAGATAGGAGTACATCTGAAAACATCAAGAAAACCCATGCTTTGTTTTTCATTTTAAATTTTTCAGTAGCTGTCAGAGTTTGTGTGTTGGTACAAAATACAATGTATTATTGAATCAGGAAACTGTCAGCTTCAGATGAAAAGAAAAAAATGTTTGGATATACAGTAAGTTTGTTTTTAGATTATTTTAGACTGGAAATAAGATAAAAGGTTAAAAAAATACAGAGGGAAATGCCAGTTTTCATTTCACGGTTGTATATACTCCTATATGTACGCTAGAAAGAATATCCTCTTTGATACTTTCATAAGAAAATAAAACCAGAAGGGAAGATACAAAACTTATTCTTCTCAGATTCAGTTTATAATATTATATGTTCACAACCTTTGATATCTTGATGCATACGATTTAGTTTGCTTTTAAAGTACGTTTCTTAAAGAAAAACATATAATAAATACGAATTATAAGAGATGAGAAGTTTGCCTTTCTTATGCAAATTTAAGAAAAATAAATGTTTTTACTTTTAATGCAGATATTTCAAAAGAATTTTACTATTATATATATATATTGTTACACACATACTATATATATATATATATATATATATATATATATATATATATATATATATATATATATATATATATATATATATATATATATATATATATATATTTACTTATTTATTTATAACATATATACCTAGAAATTTTGGTAATTTCACTAACCTAATAAAACAAAATAAATTCATTGCTATTACAGGATTAAATTATCTAAAATAAAAAATAAAATAGAACTCTAAAAAATAAATTACTCATTTGGGAAATTACTGTTACTGGTGGTATAAAATAAAAGCAAAAAATGCACAAATATATTATTTTACAAAACGTAATTTGTCCAAGAAAATTAAATCTATTAATCATTTTACATAGATAATTATAAATTATCCATAAAATACTAAGAATAAATCAAACTTAAAAACAGCAAGTCTTACTTGAATCGACTTTTTATTTAGTTTGAGGAAATATTAAGACGATTCTATAAAGATTATTTTTTGAAAAATTAAAACATATTTGCTATGAAACTTACATTTATTATCAATCTAATCTCCTAATTTTGATAAGCAGTTTCAGTAAAGTGTACTTATGTTATTGGATAAGTTATATATTTTCTTAAGAAATTTATATATAAATAAAACTAACACATAATGATAAATAAGTCACAGTTAATTCTGTAAATATACATTTTTATGTTAAAATAATCAGAATGTTCCCTTGATATTTTAATAATTTAATTAATAGTTTTTCACATTGTGGAAACAACAGTTTTGACATATATGTAAGAGAATATTTGTTTTGTTCTAATAAATATAATTTTAATGTATTCTAATTTCAAGAAAAAGAATCCATTTTTTTACAAGAACACTTAGATTCTTTACAAATTAGTTTATAATTAAGAACAGAGTAAGTGGAATGAAAAACATTCTATCTTATAAAATGCTGTTTATGTGTACATATTAACTATTTTATAAAGTATATTTTCTTACCTAATTGAGAATAATTTAGATAGATCATTGTACTCTTTTAATTCACATGAATATCTTCTAAGTAAAACATAAGGTAAAAAATATAGGTATTTTTCCCTCTATGAAAAAGAAGTAGAACTAATTTTAGGAGACAAAACCAAAGAACTATTATTTAAAACTTTTGTTTATTATCATGTTTTCTTAATACTTTTTCCCAAGCTTTTATATCTCTTAATTCTGAATGGTAATTTAGAAACAAATATATCTTCACACATAAAAATTTATAACAGCTGATTTACTGTAATATTCTCAATTGTAATGATACAAATGGAAAACAAATTATTTATATAATAAATTACCAAGAAGCACTCAATAGTATTAAAAATGAAAAAGCATTCAAGAAAAGCGAATTTTACGAGAATCTTTAAAAATGAAATTTAAATGTTACTATGATCTATAATTTTTCAAATTCAAAGATTCATAAATATTTCTTTACATATAGCCTAAAAAATTATACTTTTTGATATATTAAACTTATAATTTAATAACTTTTAAATAGTTTTGAAAAAGGCTTTGCACATATCAATGCATATTTTACCAAAACGCTTCTCTCAAGTGAAATATATCTTATCCAAATTTGTTTCCATTGTTAAACAACTTTAAAGACTGTATAAAAAATAAGGTATGCAATTATTATCTATGAAATGCAGAATTTATAAAAGGGATGCATTGATTTTTCTTGTTGTTTTTTATTCAAAATGAAAATATGATTTATTTTGCGTTGGAATAATTTGATAGTTCATTCTCGTTAATCTTTTTTCCAGACCGTCCCTTATATTTAAAAAACGATCATATTTCACAGAGAATCTCCATAAAATTAAAAAGTACAAAAGCTATACCCTCTCCTTTATTAATATCGTCTGATTTCTCATAAATTAAATATTATTTATGAAATAGATTATGGTTGAAAAGTTTAGAATAAAAAAACGATCTTATGAATGCTGTTTACCATTATACGTCACTTGCATACATTTAATGATAAATAATTTTTAAATTAATGTTCTCTTGCAAGATATGGATACATACTGGTATAAAATATTTTATTTTATAATTTTATTCTTTCGCTTTTTTTTAATTTTAATGATTTTAAATCATAATTACGGTGTTAGAGAACATAAATTAAAACTTATTAAATCAAATATGACATTCAATTTTATTTTAGTTATTGTATACAAGTTATTTTTATTATTAGGTTATTTAAGTTAAGGATATAATCTTACAGTGCATTTCAGTACAGTTTCAGTTTAAGGTATTATCTTAAGTAAATTTTTAAGAGTAATTCTCAAACAAAATGATTTTGAGATTTAAATTTGTTAATTTTTAAGAAATAAATTTCCAAGAAACAATGATCTATGTATGATGTTTGTAAAACTCGGATATATATGTAATATTATCCGTGTATTTTATTACTAAATTTTTTGTCTCATTTCACTAGAAATCTGAAGTTATCATCAAAATTCCAAATATGAAAAATGCTTAAAAACTATTAAAATATTAAGTTTTTAATATTTAGTAAGCAGGCAAAGTTCCTTCTCATAATAATTTTTTATTACATAAGCAACAAATCGTAGGATTTTTCTTTTATTAAAATTTGAATAAAGTAAATATTTTCTTAAGTATTTGGTATGAATAATATGCACAAAAAATCTCCGTTCTCTTCATTTGTATTTAATATAATAAATAAGAAGAAGGTTCAGATAAAAATATTTTCTCTTATAGTTATATTTGTGACATGGTTGAGGAGGATAGTGGTTTGTTATACTGAGAAAAACTTTTAATTTTTTAGAGAATTTGGGTAAAATAATTCATAAATTTTCTGAAGGAACATGTTAAATTTATTTTGGAATAGTATCATATTGAACAACGTAATTAATACCTGACTGAATATTATAAATTTAAATCTTTGGTAGCAGGTAAATTATTGGAATATAAAAAGCTAATGATCATAATTTTTAAGAAATCTGTTCTCTATATTTGGGATCAACAACACATTGACTTTTTTCGCTTTCTTCAGATATAAGCTTACTAATATTAATATTTTGGATATAATAATTAACATTTTATTAAAATAAGTGTGTTTGGATCCCAATAAAAACATAAATAATAGTCGGTATTTAATTTCCCTCATATATTTTACCTGTGTGCTTAACATATTTCACACGATAATTTGTTTCACCAGTGCATTATAAAAAAATGGTTACTTTGATATAACTGGACAGTACAGTTAGGTAAGTTTAAGATCAAACGCAAACGACTTTAAGTAATACTAATTATAGCGAAGATTTTTTGAAATGGAAGAAATTATAATGAGATCGTCCTAAAGGGGCTTATATAAAGTCAATGTATTAAAAAAAAGAAACTGTTAAAAATAAAAGGGAGTTTGGAAACAGAAAAATGATTTCGACTTTAAGAAGCATTAATATTTCAAAAGAAGCTTTGTATATTTATTGCGTGACATTTTAATTATCAACGAAAATAAATGCCTGTAAAATATAGTTATTTCCCATATCTTTTAGCATGCAAAGCTTAAAAATAAGTTTATAACACTCAATATTTGATTTAAATTTTACTTCGAGAAGAAATAAGAGTTTAATACTGATATTTAAATTTTTAGCATGAATTTTCATCATCACTTTCACTTTTTGTATCCAAAACATGTTAAAACATATGATATAATTATTTTAAAAGATCTGTTTATTATTTTTTACCCAGAGCAGTAAATGAATAAAGGAAAGTTTTCAATTTTTCAAAAGCTTTTTTGTCTGTTTATTATTTTTTACCCATAAGAGTGAGTGAATAAGTGAAGGAATGTTCTCAATTTTCAATAAAATTCTGTGTGAATTTCGTAAAATTGCTTAGTGTAAATGTGCATGTGGACAACAAACATATGCTAAATTGATCAAAATTTTGGTGATGTTCTCAGAAATAGTTTATATAAGCAAAATCCTCATTTCATTTACACCCCCCCCCTAATAATTTTTTTCACAATTTGAGAAGACGGTAGAGAATGGTAAAAACTTAAGTTCAAATTTAGAGTCTAGCTTAGCTAAAACATGGGTCAATTCCTTTTAAAATTCAGAGTACAATATTTGTAATTAAATTAAATGATTATAAAGTCACCGCAAACAATTATTTTAACTCACTGTAAAGTTGCTTATACTGCACACCTCTCCAGAACTCTGCTGGCTTCAAAAATGGGAAAGATGTGTCTCTTTTTCCTATTTTAAAATTATCCTTCATATGAGGGTAAAGAGAAAATACATATGATATGCGCATCAGATCACCTTTCTTATTGCTTATAGATATATTTACAAAATTTTACTGAACATTCCGTTTAAAAATAGCTGTAAATGAAAAAGTTTTCCATATACACGCAAAACTTTCCCTCATTTCATGGATAATAACGCTTAAAACATAAAGACCAAGTTTCATACAAATATGTTCATTATTACTTCAGATATGGTGTTAATGGTTTGGTGGTTTTGTAAAAACAAAGTTTTGAAAAAATTCGCCTTTAAATGAACGATTTTGCAGCTTTTTTCCCATATATAAATCAAATAATGGCTCATACTTCTGGTCATCAACATTATAGGAAAACATACAAATTAGGAAAATAGCAATAAAGTGAAATACCACATTTCTTTACCAATTTCTGTTTGAAAATGCAAGTTTCTTTTTCGTTTTTCAAAAGACGAGATGTATTTTCAATTTCTAATAATGTAATATCTATGGGAACCTCTATAAAGCGTAAAACTCTTTTGAAAACTGGAAAGTTCTGAGTACTAGATTCACAAATAACAAAAATTAATACATGTAGTTAAAAAATAAATTTTTCAATGTAGGTAGATAAAACATAAAAAAAAAAATATGTAAATAAACTTATATTTAATATTTAAAAAGAGCTCCCATTTAAACTTATCATTAAAATAATTCTAGCATTTAAACTTTGATAAAAATTAAGGCTATTGTAAATATTAAAATCATTTCATATTTTATGAGAGATAAAAAAAGAAAATTTCTTTAATTTAAAGCTTGATAAATGTTTCAATAGTAAGAGATAGATTTAATTCAATGCTCTTATCTTACTTTCCTTTTCGTTTTTGAACCTTAATAAATTTTTTGATAGAGCAAATACATATAATTTTCTATTAGTCATCATTCATAAAATGTTTATGTAGTGAGTTAAAAGAAATTTATTTTCAAAAGTGTAAAAAAGTTCAATTTAGAGAAAAGATTAACATTTATTTTTTTTTCGCAAAGTTACAAAAAATTAAATCTTGTCAACGTAGTTTTGAAAATATTATATAGATGACGGAACACATATAGACGATACTAAAATTACATAAAGAATATTATACAATAAAATGACTCAATTTAAAAATAATTTAATTAATTTACTTAGGAGGTTATTTATTATTATCTAATTACTCCTAAGTAATTAATTAGTTAATTTACTTAGGAGGAAATACTGAAATTCAAAATTTTAATGAACTGGAAATTTCAAATACAATTTTTTCGTGCAACTTCACATTTGACTTGCATATATTTTAAATGATATTAGTCAAAATCTAAACTTAAAAAATATTATTTTATTGTGTTAATCAACTTAAAATAATCTACATTATTTTTAGTACAATTAAATTTGAAAAAATTAGTCCAAAAAAGACTAACTTTTCAAATTTAACTAAAATTAAAATAAATTTAACTATAACTAAAATATACATTTACTATAGAAAAAGTTAAACTATAGAAAAATCTGCTTTAGATGAAATAATTAACAGAATTCACACTGAAGGGAGTAGAACTTTAATGCACATTTTAATGAAACATTTAATTTAACATTTACTTTTTAAGAAATTAACTACATTAAAATATTTAATTACATTTATTCTTTTAAAGATTCTATACAGAAATACCGTTGGTTTTTTTAGACATTGAATTTTCTATATCGGTGAAAAATAAAAACATTTGTTTCTATTGTATATGTAATTTAAAATATAAGTAAAAATGAACAGTAGGACCAGCGAATTAATTTATTTCAATGTTTTTGTATGTTCAGGAGGTAAAAAGGAAAGTGCAAATTAAAAAATTAAATGCACTTTTAAATTGCATGAAATAATTTGAAAAATAAATTACAGTAGAACTTCCGTTATCCGTCCATCTAAATCGCATTCAGAATTTCAGAAATATAAATTAGATTGAAGAAAAGAAGAAAATGGAAAAAAGCTTAAGGAAAGAAAAAATAAGAAATGGGAGAAGATGAGCATGAGAGAGAGAGAGAGAGAAGGACGTGTCATACTTGAGGAATTCAGAACTATACGTTTAAAAATTCCTCGATGCTTACAAGTAGATGCTGAAGATATAGGAGTTAAAATAATGATTGAGACATTGTATTTCAAATTGCAAATGATGGTCATCTTCTTAAAAGTGTGGAGGAAAAAGATGACCTTAAGTATCCAAATTGAAGCGGACACGGGACTATCGAAGTATTTGACACCTTTGATACTGTTTTGAAATGTATAGAACGTCAGCTCGAGTGTGACCATATGCAAAATCTTACTACCAAGCAGATGCGCGACTTGGCTGCCCCAAAACGGGAGAAAGCAATGAAAACAACTTACTGAGCTGGAGATGTTCAACAAGCAATTTACAGTACTGTGCGTGCATACTGTATCAATATACAGCACTGTGCGTGCATACTGTATCAATATACAGCACTGTGCGTGCATACTGTATCAATATACAGCACTGTGCGTGCATACTGTATCAATATACAGCACTGTGCGTGCATACTGTATCAATATACATGTAATATTTTGTATCTAAATGTGTTGCTTTTTCCTTTAGTTGATTAAAAGCTTTTTTTTAAAAAAAAATATATAGCTTTTTTTTTTAAAAAAAATATATAGTTTTTTCTTCCTCATTTTCAACATACAATAATTAACTAAACGACCTCTATTCAAAAAAGTCCAATTAAGCGAATTTTTGATTATCCGAAGGATGCTATTTCCCAATTGATTTGGATTCTACTGTTCTTTTGTATATGATAACAAAGCTTACACATGATAATTCTACTTACTCTTCTCTTATTATTTCATTTCATTACTTTACGTTGTTAATTTATAATTATGCTTCCATTTAATTCTGTGTATTTAACATATGGTGTTTATAATAGTATAGTTATTTTATTAGTTAAATTTATTATTTCAAGTAATGATACACTAATGTTTTGTCAATTCATGCAAATTGTTATTAATTTAAGATTGTATAGCCCCTTATTTACTTTTCCTGTAATTACTTCTACTTTTTCTTAATATTTCCTTTTTTAATATTATACTTTCACTAAAATTTATTAATATTTGGTTTCAATCATGTAACTGAACTGTGATGCAGACACCTACTGCATTAGGTCGCCTGTAGGCTTTCAATCCTCACCAATGTGAATATAATTTTATATAAACTCAAGGTTGGGTCGTAAGTGGTTACGTAAACGTTACGGAAGGCTCTCGGAGTTGGTGGGGCATAACCCGATAACAAGTTGGTTAAGTCCGGAGCCCTGACACTTCGTAACGTTATGTTAGGTATATGATTATAAGCATCTGATACAGAAAAATAATCGTTTTTTCATTTTAATATTCCTCTAAAATGTCGTAGCAAAACTCTTAACTTTCATGGTAAATACTTTATTTAGTTCTAATGTAGATAATAATTTTTATATTATCTACATTAGAACGTATATATATTATCTACATAATTTATAAAAAAATATATCACTTTATATTTCTAAAATTTTTGTATGATTCTAAAGTTACTTCCAGACATTTTTACTTTGCAGACAGACTTTTAATTTTTAAAAGACAGGTGTTTTGGAATGTTGCATCAGTTTTGATATCTTAAGAGGACGTTCAGGAATGACTGTATGGTATCTAATTAAAGTCCGTGTCATTACACTGAAACATCTGGTCTTAACTCTGTTTTAAATAATAATATTTTGTTTTTCCAAAGAGCAGTAATGGCCAACTATTACTTGAAAAGAGAGTTGATTAAGCACAGAACACTGCTAGTTTAATCTTTGCACCCGAATCCTAAGAAAAATCCTTAAGATACACTTGGCTGTGCTATGATTACAGCTTTCACATCCCGAGCCATTCACGGAACATAAAATCTGGTCGAAAGAAGGAATATAACGATTACTTTATTGCATTATAGTTGACCATATACAACTTTCTAGAATGAATACTTAACACTGTAAACTTGAAATTAAGCTGTTCATTTCGAGGTATCTTGTAGCTCAATGATTACTCAGAAAGTATTTAATGAATGTTTAGTTTTTATCGGAAACCTATAAATATATTTTCTGTACTATTGGGTGATATCAACAAAAATAACTTATCAATTTTCAAGTTATGTGCCTTAAAAATTGGAAATATTAGAGTAGAATAGCTATCTATGCATAGCAAGATATATTACCACTTCTAGGTACTATATGAAAATTAGTACCTAGAATTAGGTACTGCTTGAAAAGAAAATTGAACTCACACACATCAATGGACAGGAATTTGTACTGTAGCTTCAATTCAATTAATGTGCTGAATTAATTAAATTTCAATTGCATAAAGAGAATGCTTCCATTAGAAAAACAAAGAATCAAGAGGAAAGTAACAATTCACAAAATATAAACTTAGATTTGAGTTATTCATTGGTAAATTACCGTATTCATTCATTTGGTATTAAGTTTTCAATCATAAATATGCAACAATAATTTATTAAAAATATTTCTCAGTTCAATATCATCTCACAATAATTTTATAATTTATAAAATATTACTGGAAGATTAAAAACCACACTATCTGATAAAGCACATTTCACCACATTAAATGGACAGTTAAAATTCGTTTATTTACATTCTCAATTACACATTTTCCAGACTGATTTACAAAGCAAAGATGATGATGAATGTGTCAAAGTAAAAAAATAAATCTCAAATAGAATAATTAATTTTGTTTGATGGTTGCAAAAATAATAAATTTTGCTATGAGAAAAATGATCTGTTATCGTTACAAACGTATAAATTTTATTTGTATACATATAAATAAAACAAAAAATATTTTTAACGCATTAGAAAGGACAAAAATTATTGGATTCGAATTTTCCCTTTTAAAAATTAATACAATGCGTTCCCTTGTAAAATGAAATTAAAGTTATTAGTAAACCTTTTTAACTATTATTGAAAACATCCTTTGACTAAATTTCTTACCAATTTGAAAATATTTCAAACCAAAATAAAAAAAATACAATCCTTAATGAGTCTTAGTAAGGCACCAATATTCTCAGCAAAAATGTTTTTTAATATTTTTTTTGTACCAAATAGTCATTTCAAAATGTTAATCTAAATAATTAAATTAGTGAAAATTAACTTTTAAAATAACAAACAGAATTTCAAGAAATAATTACAAATCCAATTAACTAATGTCTTTTCTCCGTAGTGATAAAATTGTGCCGCGTTTGCATATGGGTATTTTTGATTGAATTCGTTTTTGAACAGAATAAAGATGTACATTAGCCAATCTTTAGAAATATTATTTATACCTTGATTTCTCTGAAATTATGTTCATTAGTTTAAATGAGTAGCATTTAGGTTTATTTTTCAAAAGAGAAATTGAAGAATTTGATTTTAAAATTTATTTATAAATTTCTGACATGTTTTCATTCAAATTCATTCGCATCTGAAAAGTGTGTATATTTTTATCTATATAGTGTCTTAATTTTTCATTATATTTAATTAATACTTTAGAACTACATTGCAATATTTTAAAAGATGTTAAAAAATCCTTTTTATAACATATAATGTTCCTTTATTTAATATAAAATTGACTAAAAATACTTAAGTATAAATTTTCAAAATTTTCAACTTTATCGTTGTTTTATATTTTGAATAATTAGTAATTAATAACTAGCGTTTTATAAGAACAAATCTTCCAATGCACGCTTAATTTTAACTACTTTACTCAACTCACAAATAAGTTAATTTGCTTTTATAAAATTAACGCTAAATGTTTTCGAATCTCAATTTTTCAAACGTCTTTGACCTCAAAATTATTACTTAAAAAATGTATATTTAATATGGGGATCATTCTTTAATAAAATTATTGAATTCTTATTAAAAAAGTTTAAAGAAAAATTTAAAATGTCAACTGAAGCAGTTAGAGAAAATAAATTATGATTTTCAATAAAATTCTTGTAAAATACTAGCATCCTGTGCAGATTTGGCTCGATTTCTAATTTTCGCAATAAGCACTGCACAGTTATCTCGCCAACCTAAATTACGTCACTTCGAGCGATATCCAGCTCAAATTGAAATCAAATAAAAAGAAGTTATTAATCAAATGCATCAGGGATTACTAGCATACAACAGAAATTTTGCTTATATAGGTAATAATCTTAAATCATAAAACATAATTTACGTTATATAAATATATGAAAAATTTCTGATGCAGAAAGCCAGTTTGGCGCAATTTATCGCCTCACTGGCAACAAAAGCTCTTCAATTAACACAATATTTTGAAAACGATTCTTCGGCTTATTTATAAACTAGTTGAATGTTGTTTTTATTGTTTTCGTGTGCCAGCAGGGCTGGCAAATTGGGGTGGGCTTCTCCACTTTTCCAACTGAACCGTATTTGGTGTGGAGTCCAACTTCTTCAGTACACACACATGCCATAGGGACCCGTTTATAGGGCAGGCAACCATTCACACAAGGAAAGGACAAAAACAGGATAGATAGAGCGAGAAAGTACATCTATGTAAAGTATGCCTGAACTGGGCTTCGAACCCAGGACCTCTCTATCCGTAGTCAGGAATGCTAACCACTAGTCAAGTTAACCGGCAAACAAGTTGAATGATTTCTTGCTATTGATTTATTTTCTAAGAAAATGATTTTTTTAATCTTCATGAAATAAATTACACCAATATTTATTTTAAAAATAATTAATATTTCTGCTTAAATAAAATGTTTAAAATATATTACAAAAGTAAATGAAATGATAGAAAAATTTAAAAGTAGTGCCTTTTACCATAGACATTTCCAGCGCTTCGAATATATAATGAATTCTAATAGAAATCAATAGTGAAAATTTGGCTTGGAACTTTAATAAAATCATTAAAAAGCAAAAATGAAAGTTCCTATTATTAAATATTGTAGAATATTTTTTTAAAAAAAACATTTATGTAAGAGTTACCAAAAAAAAAAGCGCATAAATATTCAACGAAGTTTGCAATCGTTCTCAATGAAAAATATTTGTATTTACTTTAGTTGATAACAAAAATAATTTTAATCACGTGATTTTCTGTCCTAAATTTTTATGTTTTGCAATGCAATTACAAAAAAACTTTATATCCTGAAGATATCTAATATTTCCATCACTTTCCTCATTTATTCATAATAACAATGAAAGAGAGAAAAAATAATTTTCATTCCTTACATGAGCCGACAGATTAACAATTCTCTTATTTTTGAAAATCACGTAAATCTTAGAGTAGCTACTCGTGAACAACATTGTTAATTAAGAAATAATTTAAAAATAGTTAAAAAAAATTACTGTTGGATTTAAATAAACAATCTCTTTCGACTTTCAGAAAACAAAAATTAATCGAAGGAACTTTAATTTCTTTCTAATTTTAAGCAAAAATTATCAATCAAGTTTATAGTTCTTTAAGAGAATAATATACTTTACATTTTATTCATTTTTAAATGACTTATTTTGATAAATTTTGTCAAAATAAATAGATAGAAAATAAGTTACAGATCTGACAGTTATTTAAAAAATTTAAAACTAAAATTTGGAAATTGAATGTTATAGCATTGTCAGAATAAAACAAGTTTGATAAATACAATTTAAAATGCTTATAACTGTAGAAACATTTAACTTATTGAACTGTATTTTATTATTTACGAGTAAATTTAATGAAGATAATATTTATGTCCAACAAAGTAAAATTTATATGATTAAAAAGTAAATTCACTATTTGTTTCATTTTCTGGCAGTTTAATTCCTGATGTTGTAGTATATATATATAATGTAAACTACTATTCCATATAAATGCAGTTCCTCACTATTGGTTTTCCTTCATTTTTTAAAGCTTTTTCTTCAACTTATTCCTTAAAACTAACTAATAATACTATAGAGTTTTCACATTTCATGGGATATTTTTTTCTCCTGCAGACAAGGGTTTTTAAGCAGATGGAGTGAATTAGATAAACAGACTTGAAGGCAGAATTATATAATCTTTAAAAATGATAGTTTATATATTAAGAGATAAGCATAATAGAACTTTAATGAATAGTGTGTGAGAATAAATAAAAAGCGCTTATAACTGATAACAATAATTATACTGTATAGTATTGGTTGCAATATTTTGTGGAATGCTAGATTGTGATTAAATATTTTTACCGTTTAATAAATCACCGACTAAAAGTTTTATATAGAAACATTTCGTAAAATATGTCATCCTTTAAAAGTAATCAATTGTTCATATTTATAATGCATTTGAAATGTATTCTATACAATATAAGTGAAATATAAATGAAAGAAATGAACATAATTATATTTTCCTAAAATAATTTGGTATGATATATAAATTATGGCAATAATTAATAATTCTTATATTTATTAGAGGGACTAAAATTAATTCTTTTGGATAAATTTTATATTTTTTATTGATTAAGTTGTTCTTAGTGCTTTTATATAAACTAAACAATCTCTATTCTAAATTCAATAAACGTATTCAAACTGAATACATTTCTTCGTTTCTTATGATTTCGTATTCAAATTCAACAAAAAATATTTAGAAATTTTCATTTACTCAATTTTTAAAAATTTGTTTACTGCTTCTACGTTGAGACTTAAAATTGAATTCAAATCATTCAATGAATTTCTTTTTGGTTCCCTTATAAATTTCAGAACATATTTTTAATTTATTCAGTTGCATAATATTATTTACAATAAATTAAGCTCATAATAATATAATAAATTAAATTGAATCATCACAAGCAAAAAAAAAATTCCTCAAAACAGAAATATTTATTTAAATATAAAATAACACAATTTAGAATTTCAATTTTAAACTGCATTGAAATGTCAGAAAATTGAAGTAATTTATTTACTTTTCACACGTCACAAACAGAAACAAAAATCCCTTTTAAATGTTAGATTTCCTTATTTAATGCAAATTAGTATTATACAACTTCAAAAATTCTCAAATATTAAAAGACTACCGACATCCAAGTATTTCAGATTGCCCTTTAAGTATTATCACATTTATTGCCTTGACAAGTAAAATTCAATTTTAACTTCACAAGAAGTTTTTCTTAGTTTAATCTTCTTTTGACTTATTTTCCTTCATTCGTCTTCAAGTTTTTCATTTTAAAGTTTGAATGTTTATCTCTACGTAATCAATCCACCTGTGTTTCTTTTCACTTCTTTTTATATCACTTGATCTAGACAAAAATCTTTGTCCTGCTGTTCTTATATATTCAAATAACATGAATATTAAAATGTTATCCTCTGAGCTTTGATAAAATTCATGTTATTAAATTCTCTGTAGAATAATAAATTACAAAATGTTTTACAAAAAAATTCTTTCTTCCGAAAAAAATCTTAATATTTTCATACATTGATATTTTATAAGTTTTCTAACTATTATCTTATAATTAATTACAACTTACATTGCACATCTTACACGCTTTAAATATATTATTTTAAAAAAAAAACTGGTAATATGTTAAAGTGATAACTTTTGTCTTCTGTAAAGATATATCGAAAAAAATTTCGCAGACATTTCTTAAATATTTTTTTCCTCATTTTGTTTGCAATACATCTTTTTGAATTGCAAAGTATTTAGGATGTTATTGAAATAACAGAAACAGCTATGAATTAGCGTCTTCTGTAATAATTCAAATTACTAAAAGAATTCAATTTGTGAGAGAAAATTTACTCTTACCTTATTTGTCTCGGGATTCAGACTCAGGAACATTCCATGTAAATTATATGCACTTGATAAAGGAAGAATTCTCCAATATCTAAATTTATGTATTTATTATCAAAAAACATTGTTAGGAGGACAGATATATTTACAATATTTAGTTTCTGTGTGCACGCATCCATATTCCTTACGGATCAAGATAGAGTATCATTCTGTTTACATTTTTTCTCTTGAAAATCTGGGATCTCAACCTGACGTCATCAATGTTAAATTTTCAAAGAAGGTTACATTATTTTTTTATGATCACCAAAATATCCAACACACAATCACGATATTTTTAATGTATTTCATAACCATTAAAATACAATAACAATTACCAATTTTTAGAAAGAAAGATGCACACATTCTGGTTATTTGTGGCAGCTTAGTTGAAGTTTTGTAAGCCTCAAGTTTTTTTTTTAAAAGTGTGGCAATCCTCAGATTTTCAAGAAAAGCTAAATTGTAGAAGCCCATCAAGCTGAAACATGTTTGACGGAAATATGCAAAATTTTAGGCATTTTTTTAAATAAACTGCCAAGAGTCCTGACAGAATTCTCAGTGCGGCAATAAAAACTCAGCAACGCAAAACAGTGGACGGATTGATTGATTGAATTGACGTATTAGGTTGGGGAATAAGTTCGTAGCGTTTTTACCAAAGGCTTTCATTTAAACAAAAAACATTAATTATACCAATAAATTAATCAATTATATATTGGCCATTATTGTTTTCAACCTCTTCCTACCTCTCGACCCATTTGTTGACGCCGTTCCACCAAAAAATGCCTGGTCTGATTTCAAAGAGGTTGTAGATCCAGTTTTTAAGGACCTCGTTGTTATCTAAAGTAACGTCCTTCAAATGGTTTGACAAAGAGCGGAAATTATGCTAATCGTTTTGTGCAATGTTCGGAGAATACGGCGGATGCTGAAGTACATCCCATTCGAGCTCTTGGAGTGCGGCTTTAACGACTTGTGCGACATGGGGCCTGGCGTTGTGGTGAAGGAATATAGTCTGACTATGCCGACCAGGTCTTTTCATTCGAATAGCCTCATTCACGCAGAGTAGCTGGGCAGTGTAGAGCTCCATGTTGACTGTGGCATTCTTTTCGAGCATTTCCCAGTGAACCAAGAGGCTGTTAAAAACTAGTTCAACAAATTCTTTGACACCAGACCAGGTGTTTTCTGGCGGAACGGCATTGACAAATGGGTCGAGAGGTGGGAGGAGGTTGTAAACAGCAAAGGTGAATATATAATTTATTAACTTATTGATATAATTATTGTTTATTGTTTAAATGAAAGTGTTTGGTATAAACACTATGAACTTATTCCCCAACCTAATACATAGGTACTTTTTGTGACACGAAAAGCTATTGTCTCAGTTATTCCAAAAATTTAATTTTCATTCAGAATAAGTCCACCGAAGTCAGGATTGTAACGGACGGAAAGAGAGGCTGAAGGAAAGCGACCGACGGGTATTAAAGCGGTGTGTAATGTCTAAAAAATAACAGTTGCAGTAAGTGACAACAGGACTTAATCAACATCTGGATTCTTTCGTGTCAATGATACAGTTAGACAACGCGTTCATAAACACAATATTTACGACAGGGCAGCGATTCACAAGCAGTTGTCACAGACGTTCATGTCAAACATCGTCACCGTGGTGTCAATTTCTGGAAACCGGGTTGATATATTATCATTGAATTGTTGGTCACTCTTTTTTCTACAATAGGAGGAGAACACGTGTGAAATTTCTGTACAAGAATATGATCGTGATTGCTTACTTCCATCGCTCAAGCATGAAGTTGGATCGGTCATCATATGGGCAGTCATGCCGTAGCTTTTTGTAGAATTAATCGTAGCTTTGAAAGGATTAATCACGGAAGATAAGTACAGAGAAATTATAGCGACTTTATCTATCATATCATGCTAACTTTGTTAATTGGAAGAGTTGGAGTTTTACATAATGATAATGCACATATCTATGCAATAGTACTTTTCCAGTTAAGGTGTAATGACCATGAGGTTGAAATCAAGCATTTACTTTGGTCCCTACAGTCAACTGATTTCCAAATAACTGAACGTTTATGATCTAATTTAAATCGTTCAATAGTGAATTTAAATCCACCACTGACTACCCACACAGAATTGTATCAAAATCTCCTCATGAAGAATGGTGCAATAAACACTATTTAGCACTTCATTCCTCAGCAAATCCAAACTATATTACATACCAAAACAGTTCATGCACCTTAATACTAAAGTGCTCTTTATAAATGTAATGTATTTCCATAATTATGATACAACCTGTATATATACATTGCTTTAAAATAGATTTGATTTATTGTCGAAATTTTAATTTTAAATAATTAATTGTTTTTAAACTTGAAAATATCTTCAATATTCTTTACATCCCAACAATACTTAAACATGTAAAAAATATTTCTATTGTAAATAAAAGATGCATTACTTTCTATATGCAAGAATAAATCAGACGGAAAAAGCGATTAAGTTTCCTTGATTTCTTGTTATTTAACATTATTAATCAAATTTATAGATTTGTTCTCTAATATATTTTTTTTGATCAATGCTTTTTTTTTTACTTCATTTACTGGAAACCCGCCAAGCCATCTTTCCTAAAAGTTGTCTTTATCTGTTCCAAATAGAGCGCATATTGCCTTAAAGACATAATAAGAATTATTTGGAAGGGTTTTAAAATCTGTCCAGCTTTTTAAAAGCTTTAACATCCTCATATAATGATTACAATGGTAAATGTTTTAGATTAAAATTATTTAATCAATTATAAAACTTTTATCTCACAAACTATTTAAATTCCAATCGTTTTCTGTAAGAAAACATCATTTTCAAACAGATTATAAAATCTTAAAATATTTATATGGCAGGCAAATATTAATTATTCAAATGAACAAAACTTTAAATGAGAAACATACTGGATGATAGTTATGAGGAGCATAATTTTTACTCAAATAAAATGCAGTTTCAAGCTCTGTTCAAAAAAATAAAAGAAATTTATTAAAATATTTGCGTTTTATAAAAAGCAATGATCAGCTTAATTGTTCGAAAACCCATAGGAATAGTAACTCCATTAAAACGGGAGAAAATGTTTTTTTACAGGACTACTTTTAATTATTCAGCTAATGTAATATGGCTTAGGATTTGTTTGAACACTGTAGGGAAGATAAACAGAAAACGTACTTTTTTTGCAACGACTATTTATAATAATTATATAATTACAAATTAAGTTCACGGAATGACACATTTTTGTCTATAAACTTTAATAAAATTGCCTACTTTTAATTAAGAAAAATAAAATTAGTACACAAAAAATGAAAAATAAGAAAGAATACATTTAGTCTTGCATATTTATTCAAATGATGTTTTCAATAATAAATTAATGATATAATGTATTTTTAAATTTTTAATATGAAAACAGTTAATTGCAATTATGAAATATTTCTATTGTTAAAATAATTTAAAAATTGTGATAATGGAAGGTTTAGAGTGAAAAAATTTAATATATAGAAAAAATAAAGTAAATAATGTTTTTCTTTACGCTATAATTACTCATTTATTTATATGTTCAAAACAAATTATTCATCAAAACATACATATTAAATTAAATATTTAAGTAATATATCAATTAAAAAGTCACACAAACAACAAAGTAATATAAACAATTCAAAAATTAATCCTAAAAAACTGCAAGTGCAATGGTTGAAACCAATTATCGTTAATTTATAATTATTACATTTTACATACATCATATTTTGTAGATACTTTCTGAGAATTTTAAGTGATATTCAAAATAAAGAAACAAATATATTTCATAAATTAAATAGTTTCAACCAAAAATTTGAAAAATTCCTATTTTTTACTATATTATAAATAACATTATTTCACTTTAATAATAAATTTATAATTCGAAACATTTTAAACATTTCATTTATCTGTCAAATTACACATAACTCCAAAATATTGAACAAAAACTTTAATCAATGTGCACATAATTGTTTGAAATGCTGCATTATCTTATTATAGATATTTCCCACAATACATTTCTTTTTCATATTTTTAAATATTTGTTGACATAAAATTGCCGATTTGATTATTATAATTAAGTAGTAATGAAAGAAATTATTTTAAGGATCTAATATTTTCTGCAATTGTACAACTTTTCCTTTTTCTTTATGAGGAAGCCATGTAAAGCTAATTTTTCAAATTAAATTTCAAAAGAATCCTTAAGTTTAAAAAATTTCTCTTTTAAAATTAAATTTATCTGAAATAAATGAGAAAAAATAATTTAAAAAAATACTTTTGTAAGTCATAATGCTGTAAATTCATGATTATAAATAGAAAGGAATCAAAAATAAATAAACAAAGATATAATATAATTTTGATTAACTCTGATTTTATATTTATGCAAGATATTATTGTATTTATAGAGACTTTGAAAACATAAAAAAATTGTATTTACCATAACTTCACTGTTTTAAAATATTAATTTATTAAATATATTCCGAATTCATTTTTATGTCTTTTAAAACACATACTTATTAAATTTAGAGGTATTTAAGTTTTTGCATATTCAAAATGCCTTCATAAAGTTATTCCTTATCAAGTATTTCGAAGTAAAAGCGGATTTTAAAACGCGATATTTATTTACCATTGTATGTAACGACAAGTTAAATTATAAAGAATTTAAAGAAAGTACTTACAGCTAAATCAAATAAAAACAACAAAATATGTGACAGTTAAAGTAAATTATTTCCACAAATAATAAAAATGCTAAGGATAAAATGACTTAATATATTTTCAAATTAAATTTTACGAGAAAGTTTACAACAAAAGGAAAGAGCGAGTGAGATTTATAACATAAAGCATTAGATGAAAAAAATATTTCTTTAAAAAGTCATGATTTATATTTATTGAATATGAAAATGTGTTAGATAATTTTTTTAATACAGCAAAATTTCCCCGTTTCTGTGCAATTGAAATTTCAGGATATTATAGTAAAATAGGACTTACTTATTCAATTCTGAAATTGAACATTTAGTATTTCAATTCTTTGAAAAGTAAATCTTAATTGCAATGAAATAATTTATTTTTAAAAATATTAATAAATTAATTTCTTCTTCTTCTAAGAAGTACATAAAAGATGTTAAAATATTTCTTTACACGTTTTTATACAGAACATTAAAATACCAATTAAACTAACATAATTCATATTTTCAAATGTCTTATATTCTTTAATATTCAATATGATTTTAAAACATCAATTATAACAATATTAATACTTTCTAATATTGAATTACTTATACTAATTATACACAAAGTATACAAAAAAGTAAAAGAGATATTATATATATATATATATATATATATATATATATATATATATATATATATATATATATATATATATATATATATATATATATATATATATATATATATATATATATATATATAATCGATATGTTAGTTGAAATTTTCTGATAAAAGAATTAGCTTTCATTTGAAAATAAATAAATATTTAAATAACAATTTTTTCCCATATATTATTATAAGAGATACTTTCAAGTATAATTTTTTTTATGAGACCAAAATCTGGAATATTAAATTTTTGATCATTCATAACATTATGAATATTGGAAGGATATACAATTAATTATAATTATTCATAATGTGGTCACCCTCCCAATCACTGTTCCTTGCAAACGATGCTTCAATTTTTTGATTTCAAAGTTAAGTGTGAAATGCTACTAAGCCATTAGAGCTCGCGTAAATTGCATCGTAAAGATCCATAATCGAGATGAAGGTTTAGAAGCAAAAAATTATAGAATTGTCGGATAAAGCGATAACTATTCGTTACCATCTGAAACCATTTATATCCTCCGAATTTCGTGTGAATATTCTTTTTAGGTTTCAAAACATTCTATGCCATCTTTTGTATTCGTAACTGAAAATTCGCTTTTATCATTTTGTTAGCTATAATATTTACTGTTATTTTTAATATATTATTTAAAAATTGTTTTTCAAAGAATATTTTATCATAATGTTAAAATATTTCATAAAAAAGCAAATAAAATTTCTGAAATCTTTGATATATAAAAATATATATAAAATATAGTATAAATATCTATAAAATATAATAAAATGCTTGATAAATTAACAATTTTAATGAGATGAAATTTTAATTTATTTAATTAGTATCAAATGGATTCTCTTTAAGTGTTTATACAATAGTTTTGTCTCGATTTTTTAACAATTAGAAACGTATTTTTCGTTTATGAAAATGCTAAAATAATGACATTTTCTTGAATTAATAACTCAGAAATCACAAACAAAAATATCTTTAAGAAACACAATAAAAAGCATAATAGTTTTTTTAATTAATAGTTCCAAATAAGAGTCAAGAAAATATTTGCAAGAAATTAATTATTTTCCAGCATTTTATTTTTTTATTTTAAAGCAGCGGATCTCACGAAACATTTGAATGAAGAATTAAATAAAGAAATCAATTTCGGCAATCTCAATTTATAACACAATGAAATGAAAAAAAAAAGTATTTCATTATTGTAAAACGAGCAAAGGTTTGCTTTGTTCTTAGATAACTTACAGATTCCTTTTTACTGTTACTTTTCTGTTTTTTTATGTAATTCAGTAAAAATAAATTTGTAGTACTGAATATTAAAGACGATAAAAGAAAAAACAAATTTTAATTATAATGTTTTTGAAAAATTTCTTTGAAGGAAATGTTTTAATAGAACTGACAATTTCTTGTTGTTTTAATAGCAAAATTGAACCAAGAATATCATATTTTTTAAACAAATGCAAAATTATTAAAATAAATAAAATTTTTAAGCCATCAAATTTTTAATATAAAAATAAATAATATTTTTAATTGCATTTTGTGAAGTTAAGAGAAAAAACGTCAATTCCATATCATTACATATTTGGTATCTTAAAGCGCAATTAAACAGAGATTAAATGTCTTTTAATTGCTTGCAAAAAATTAATCTTTAAAGAAGAGATGCACACACTTTTTTTAAAATTAAGCTTAATAAAAAAAGTTAAAGGTTCTTTCCCTTTTTCTAATAAAAATATAATGTTCTCAAACTTTTTCTTTAGTGGAAAACCAAGAATTATTAAAACTTTAACTATTTTATCTCTTCTAAAATGCTATGAGCTGAAAGAAACTCATTCACTTAGAAAACAGAGTTTTTCTTACAAGTTAGTAATAATTAAAAATTTATAGTTTTGAAATAGTTTGGATTAAGTAAATAAATCCTTATAAAATATTTAAATGGTATATATTTTATATTTTATTTGTTTTCATGTTCAGCATAAAAAAAAAAACAAAAAAAATGTAATACGAATTAATTACATGAGTAATGAGTAATATCTAAGGTAATAACAAAAATAACACGTATAAATGATCTTTAGTTAATAATGAATTATCATTGCTAATACGAAACCGTCTTAAAATTTTTATTTTAAAATTTCACCTCACGAGAAAACCACATGAAAGTGAACTTAATTTCTCTTGAAAAAAATATTTGCGTTCTTGCAATATATATATATATATATATATATATATATATATATATATATATATATATATATATATATATATATATATATATATATATATATATATATATATATATATATATATATACATATATATATATATTTATATATATACATATATATATATACATATACATATATATATATATATATATATATATATACATACATACATATATATATATATATATATACATGTAGCGACGTAAGAAAATGGAAGTTAAAACAAAACAAACATTTATTACATTACACATAATTAAGATTAGATACAAAAAAGAAAACACTTAATAATTATAAAATAAAATCAAGGTTACATAGTACCAGGGTGGTACAAAAAAAAACGTATTTAGGAACTGGATGGTTCTTCCTTGCCATTTCTCACATCACTCTGCTCATCTCATTCGATGTTGTTTGTAAATTGGGCAGCAGCGCCATCTACTGTCAATGTTGTTAATATCGGTCTGTTACATACATATATATATATATATATATATTTATGTATATATATATATATACATAAATACATATATATATTGTAGCGTACCGAGGTGGCAAGGCAATTGATGACAATTTCATTTAAATTAAATTTAATTTATTGATGAGGATAAATTTTAAGTATATACATAATTTTTACTATTTACAAATATTTTAAAACAATTTTTCACTTAATGATCATGACAATGTCATTGGCGGACACCGCTACAAGCGCACCTCCAGTGCGTTGTCTCTCTGAGAATACACTTTTCTAACTCAAGTAAGCAAAAAATAATATAATCGGAAAGGAGGAGGGCGGCAGAATCTGGCGCGCATGCGCTGTACTGATCCTCGCCTTTTTAGCACGTTACAACTCCTTCCCCCTCCGGAAGGACTTTTACATGAGTAAAAGTCTTACAATTACTCAAATAACTAATAACAAAACAAAGTAAGCTTAACCACAGAATCATAAAATAACATGAAAAATTTATGCTACTTTTATTTTTGGTAACAGTTTATTTTTTATTACATAATTTGTTTTATTGACTTCTACAGACTCGATATTCTCAGCCTGTTTGAAGAATGGTTTGAGATCCTCACTTGTTCTTTGGCATTCTTTGAATTTTTCTTCATCAATTTTAAGTAAGAAAACTAAAGGATCATCCGACTGAGCTTCTGGTAGAACTGTTAAGTCTTCCTTATCCACAACCTCTTCATTGGAATTTGTATTCAAACCTTCTTTTGTTTTGTTTGAGTTCATCTTCAACTCCTCTTCTATACGTTTCTGACTTCTAGTCTGCACATTATTTATCTCATCTGCCAAATTCTTATTTTCCTTCTTTTCTTCGATTAATGAGGGTGTTCGGTTTCCTAATAGGTATCTACCACGATCCAATTCATTTGTAATAACAGCAGCCTTTGTAATAACATTTCCTAAATCACACTCCAACACAATTCGTGCAATTGGTAAACATGTGGGATTCAAATCTAAGGGTTGTTGTACCCAAACATGTTCACCAGTCATATCATTAGGCAACACATACTTCCTACTAACAATATCTATTGTGGCTCCAGTATCTCTCAAAATTTCACATTTAATTCCATTCACTTTCCCAATAATTGTATATGGTTTGAGTAATTCCTTAACCATTTCTTCTCCTACATTATTTATAGAATTAGGGGTGTGTCTTTTAATTAAAGGGCATTGTGGTCTCAAATGATCAGTAGAATTACATTCAAAACATTTCAATAGTCTTCTTTTTTCAAAACTTTTATCTTTAAATCCTTCCTTAAGATCTTTCTTCTCTGTCTTAAAATTTTCATTCCTATGATTATTATCACGTTTCACAAACCTGTGAGGAGGGCTATATGATCTTTGATTTTGATGTTGACTAGTTTTCTTCTTTATCACATTTATTGGTTTGATAGTTTTCTTAATGTCCTCAAATTCTTCTAATTTCTCTGCCAAATGAAGTGGATTGTTTATACTACCCCATTCATCTACATATAATTCTTTAAATTCTTGTGGAGCTCTCTTTTTAATCTGATCCGTTAGGATTAAATCACTTAACTTTTCAAAAGTATCAACTTTAAGTCCATTGATCCACCTATAAAAATAATTATAAAGTTCATGATAATAATCTATCCAAGTAACATCATTTTCCTTTTGATGTTTTACAAACAATTGTCTAAACTTCTCTGGGGTCAATTTAAATCTTTTAAATAAAACTTTTTAGCACGTTACAATATTATATATGTATACATATATACACATATATATATATATATACATACATATATATTTGTATGTATATATATATATATATATATATATATTTGATATATATATATATATATATATATATATATATATATATATATATATATATATATATATATATATATATATATATATATATATATATATATATATATATATATATATATATATATATATATATATATATATATATATATCTATTTCAAAATATATCAAATATGTCAAAATGCCAATCACCCTGTCTAGGGGTTAGAGCACCTGACCACGGATATGGAGGTTCTAGGTTCGAATCCTGATTCGGTCATGGACATACTTTTCTCTCTCTCTTTCTTATCTTTGTCCTTTCCTTGAATTAATGGACCTACCTACCTTATAAACTGGTTATCTATGTTATGTATGTATTAAGGAAATCGGACTCCACACCAAATTACGAATACAATTGGAAAAGGGAAGCAGCGCACCCCATATTGCCTGCCTAGATGGCATAGTACAATAACAACAACAACTGAATCAAAATAATGCGATTTGGTAAACCATAGTAATACATTGTATACATATCTTTTACAAGATTTATTCTGTATGTGACTAAATGCTATCAAGAAATTTGGACAATAATTCAGCAGATTTTCTAATTTGTTTCAAATAGGCTCAAAAGGAAGAAAATTCGGTGATTTGACGAGAAATTATATTATATTATAATCTTATAATTGTTTTGGAAAATTTATGACATTTATGTAGATGAATATTGTCTTGCAAATAAATGATATATTGATAACTGCCATGGTTATCATTGTCGGTGTAAGTGGCAGCAAAACATCGCAAAGTTTACATGGAATCACGAGATTACAATACAGTAACTTTTAAATGATTCCAGCATAAGGGTCATCAAAATAGAATGTAATTGTTATCTTGTTATCGTAATACGCTGCTCATAAATATTTTATCACCACACTGATATTTTTTAAACTTAATATCCGCATGGAATAATACTCAGTACTGAGAAAAACAAAAAGCAGCGGAAAATTGCATTCCTATAATCCAGAGTTTCTCAACATATTTGTATTCACGGCCCAATTTTCAATCATAATTTTCATCGCGCCCCTCTCCCCATCGCATACAAAAAATGTATACAATAATAATATATATTGAGTATTTTGGCGCTAAACATACACTACAACCTTAATTTTAAACTTTACAAATTACCAAGAATACAGAAATTTATTGACATTTTACAACACCGATCCTCAGCATTAAAAAAAGGAAAATCCTATGCCTTTTTATTGCTCTTGCGTCCCGCCATATCGGGCATTCTCACGGTTTCGAGAGAAGTTTTGATTTGTCTAGTCTGCTTAAAAGTTAAGTTAGGAGCGTGGGCAGATGTGAACAAATTTTTTCTCATAGGGAGAATGAGAAAGGACTATGACGCCAATTTCAATTCCAGTCAATTTCATTCGAAATGATCCTTCTATAGTTATTGAATCTATTCTGAATGTGTATTTTATCTATATATTTTCGTGTAATTGCAATTTACCGTATTAAATATTCACTGCAGCAGACTTATACGGAATCATGGATAAATTTTTAAGCAGGCGTAAGTGAAAATTAGACGACAGACAAGCATCAACAGGTTTACAGATGAGCGTGGTTCCGAAAATAAAATCAAGAAAGTATTCTCAAGAATACTTAAATTTTGGGTTCATTAGTCTCCTTCTTCTTCTTCTTTCTCCTTCTTCTTTCCTTCTTCTTCTCCTTCTTCTTTCTCCTTCTTCTTTCCTGCTTCTTCTCCGTCTTCTTTCTTATCCGCTGGTCTGAATCAAATCAGGACCTTGATATCCTTCGCCTTCAAAGAATTAAGGAAATCTCCAGGACAATATAAAAGTTCACGTTTTGAAAAGCCAACGCAGTTCAGTAGGTGTTCGGGACTGGCTGGATTCACTAGTACTGAAGTAAATGAAGAAGAAAAGTCCCTGTCTATCATTCGCTCAAGAATGTTGGCCTCAGGCAGCATGAAACCTAATAAACTTAAACAACATTTGGAAACGCTTCATAGTGAGTATATAAACAAACCCAGAGAATTCTTCGAATTAAAATTAAAATCATATGGAAAGCAAAAATTATTGTTTAAAAACACTTTGTCTGTGAATGAAAAATATTTAATTGCCTCTTAAAAAGTTTCATATAAAATAACCAGATATAGAAAACCTCACACCATTAGTGAAGAGCTTATTTTACTAGTCACAATTGAGATTGTAGAAATTATGTTTGGAGATAATTTTGCAAAAGAATTGCAGTCTACATCTCTTTCAAATGATACTGTTGCTCGTAGAATTGCTGATATAGCTGAAGATGTAGAGTGTCAGCTTTTGTCGAAGTTGCGTGACAAATTGTTTTCAATACAACTCGATAAGGCAACAGATAGTAATAAAGATGCTCCTTTCATTGTCTATATTAGATTTTGCAGTGATTTTTCAGTAGCAGAAGAATTACATTTCTACAAACCAATAGAACTCAAAGCAACAATATTCGTATTATTTGCCATCTTAAATGATTTTATGAACGAAGCAAAGGTATAATGGCAAAATTGCGTCGGAATATTCACCCATGGTGCTCGTTCTATGTCCGGAAGTATCCAAGAACTTGTGAAACAAAAATCGCCACAGTGCGTCTGAACACATTGCATGATCCACAGAGAAGCTTTGGCTTCCAAAGAAATGAGTCTTGGATTGAATATTGTGTTAACTACGGTTTTAACCGTAGTAAACAACAATGTTTACAAATTGTATGATTGTATTAAAACTTACAAGGCTGAAGAGCAACATGTAAAAGTTAGTTTTGTAACCATTGAAAATCATTTAGCAATGCTAGCAAAGAATTTTTAAAAAGTGTTTTTTGCTGACGACAAACTGATATCAAGTTACAAGAGGGTGAGGGATCCATTTCAAAATACTCCAGATGGATTTGGAATTAAAGAGAAGAAACCTTCATAGACTTCATGGCAAGCGGCGAAACCAAAAAAAAAAAATTGAGTAATAAATCACTCTTTGAATTTTGGGCAGGAGTGGATGATGAGTTTTCTACACTAAAAACAAGGGCATTTCGCATTCTACTACCATTTTCAACATTTTACCTTTGTGAAACTGGATTTTCTGCGGTGGCTTCTTTGAAGACAAAATAAAGATCTCAGCTAAATATAGAAAAAGAACTGAAAGTGTCTATTTCTTATATTAAATCCTCTTTCAATTTTTTTGCCGGAAAAGAAATGTTGCCAAGATGACGTATTGTGACGTGTGCGATGACGTAACAACTAGGGTTGCCAAATTAAAATTTATTGGATAATTTTTTAGATCTTCATCTCTATGACGTAATGCAAACCAGAGATTGCCAGATACATAAGAAAATTCGCCAAAAAAACCCCCACCAAACTGAGAATTGGGCATCCTGGATTATATGGCACCTATATCAAATTTTGTTTATGTTATTGATGATTTTTCAATTTGTATTCATAGATATCACAGTTCTTCGAAATCAGGGATTTATTTGAAACTGAAATCATTTGCTTAGCACAAATATTTTTGGATTCTTTACCTAATACAAACAAAAAGAAATAGGAAACAGTTTACCATTACAAAATTTTTATTCTTTTATGTTAAATAAATTTTTTGTTCATAAATTAAGCATAAAATTGTGTTGAAATAAACAATAAATGCAAGATGTGTATGCTTTCTTTTCATGAAAAAATAAAAATCATAAATATGATTTAAAATTAATATTGCGAAAAAAATAAAAAGATTATAAACTCATATATTTCCGTGAGTAAGATTCTAAATATTGTTAGAGAAATATTGAAGATTTATTTGAGATTTTGTCTTCATCAAATTTCTTAAACCTCATGATAGATAGATCGTTATGCTTGCGAGCCTCGCATTCTATTTCTAGGTTAATAGATTTGGAATATTCGCCCATCACCAAATTCCTCTTAACTTTGAACCTCGATCAAGTGAGGAAACCACACCTGATCTGACACACTCCTTTTCACATCCACGCCCCACCACTGGAGTGACTTTGGACGTCACAGATAAACATGGAACACTCATCGAACTGTAATAACAGCACATTATAAGTAATTTCTAAAAAGTTTCAAGAGATCTCGGTAGGTTTCGCATGGAATCTGACCACTGTTTAGTAGGCATGGAGTAACTTAAATAAAACGTAAAAAGAAAAATTCTGTATATTCGATTAACTAAAAGAATTTTTGATTTTAAAATACAATAGTCTCAGTTTAATTATAATTTTATTAAATAATATTATATATTATTTATAATTTATATATATTTTCAAGATATAAATTCTTAATAGTAATATTCTTTATATACAATATTCTCCATTTATTTCATCAAAGCTGTGAAAATCGATAACACTTTGAGAGAACATCCGGGCATTACTTTCTCTGCCCTAACACTCGTCACAATTATAGAAAAAAAGAGTAGCGTAGAGACGAGGGAAAACTGCTTTTGTTTAGTTTTGATACTCGCCTTGTAACAGCAATTTTTGTTTTAAACCCCCTGAACCTATTTTTACAGGATTATTATGCTTTTGGAGACTCATTTTGAATAATTAACTGATTAGTTCGGCTTCTTAAGCTATTTTATGAATAATTGTTTTGTTATTGGAGACATCAATCTCGAAATTAATAGTTATTTGTTTGAGCTTCTTAAGCTAGCTCTATTTGCAGCTAATGAATATTTGAGAAGCCAGTCTCAAATAAGTATACCCATTAGCTTCTGAAGCCATATTTGATATTAAATGTGTTTTGTGTCGTGATACTTAGAAAATAAATTAAAATTAGCTGTGATTATTTTCCTCAAAACCCACGCAAACTTTACTAACGAATTACTATTTTGAAAGAGAAATTCCCTACGCTTCAAGTACACTCCTTTTTGTGGGCGCACTGAAATGTGTGCACAAAAATAATTCTCCAATCTCTTTAATAAATACTGGATATTTCTTTCTTAAATTATATGTTCTGTCCATAGAAAACATTACTAATATTTATCTCATCTGACATATATTTTATGGAATTATAAATAAAGCTTCTGACAGAAAATAGCTGTATCATAATTATCATAAGCAAGTGAATAACCTTCTTTTCTTCTTGATGTCCCCTCTTTTTTTGTGCGTCATTTATTTCCCTGATAGCTTTATCTCATGTATTTTTTGACCTCGTACAGGGCTTTTCTTTTTTATATTTCTTTGTTGACTTTATTTCATTTGGAAAGCATTTTATGTCAAGAATAACTCAGACCAATGTAGAATTAATATCGCTGTTCTCAACATCAAAAGAAAACTGAATTTCACAGATACTTTATCTTATTGAAAAAGTTATGAACATCCAACATCTAGATTTTTCTCATGATTAATTTCTTTTTTTTTCAAGTAAACATAAAATTTTAAGCTTTCTTCATACGTAAAAGCATTTAATAATTCTTATAATAATTTAAAAAAATTTAAGTATTGTTTTTTCATGCAGTACAAAATTTACGGTTTTTTATATTTTTACTTTTGTTCAAGCAAATATGGATTAACGAAGCTTTTCCGAAAAAATTGTTTTTATTTATGTACAACGCCTTAATAACTTCTTGAACGAAAAGTGTTTATGAAATATATGTCATAGATGTTTAAATCATTGTTAAGAATTTTTCATGCGTAAAATCAATTTTTCATGCATAATTTCAAAGATAAAACTCTAAGCTTTCTTCATGTGTGAAAGTATTTAATATTTCTAGGCATAATTTCAGAAGTATTTTGAAGTATTTCTTTTCCGTGCAATACAAAATTTGAATAAAATCCATGCGCGAAATTTTAGTTTTTACTTTTCTTCAAGTAAATATAAGTTAAAGAGGATTTTTCGAAAAAAATGTTTTTATTTATTGTTATGAAATAAACTAATGCCTCCAAAGTTTGAAAACAAGCACATTTAATTAACAAAAAATCTACAAAGGAGGCACATATGAGTTCGCTAACAACTCTCTCAGCCTGCGTAGTGCACAAAATAAGTATCAAAACAAAGAAAAAAACGCAGCTTCTTCAGACTGCTCCTGGCACCAATCGTCTGTCTGCTTACCTTCTCCATCAGAGGCTCTTGAAATCTCAAGTGCTAACTATGAGACATAACATTATGTATAATACCTTAATAACTTCATGAATTAAAAGCGTTGATAAACTGTATGTTATATGTGTTTAAATTACTTTTAAGCATTAATAGAAGAGAAATAAATTATGTTTCATTCAGTTGCCAGCAATTTAGGTGATGGTGGAAAATACGAATATAAAAAGATATACAAACTATATAAATAAACAATATTCTAAGTTCCATCACAAAATGTATTTTTAAAGCATGGAATACAGCAAAGTTTTTTTAATCCAAACTTTACAAAATCAAAATTATCCGGATTATGGGAAATATGGATAATGAAAAATAAAATTGTTGATAGAACGGTACTAATGCATAGAAGGCAAGAACAAAAACAAATTTGTTTAAATTACGAATTAGTTCAGGGTAAAAAAATAAAATACTTTATAAGCAAACAAGTATCAAATTTTGAGTATAAAAAAGTATGAAATTAAAAAAAGTGAAAAAGCAATCTTCAAAGTTTTAATGAAATAAAATTCAAATCTTTTGAAGATCACTCTTTGTAAACTTACCACAAGAATGATTTCTATATGTGAGATTCTACTTGGTATTTTGAAATTTCTTGTGAATATATTTTCATGAAGATTTTATAAATTTGTGAGTTTTATTTATTAATTTTTGTTACTTTTGGAAAACATTAGCTCTTAAATTAAATCATCGATACTTATGTTGCTTTAAAAAGAAAAAAGATGTATGTAAAATTTTAGTTTGAAAATTTTGCAAAGAGATAATGGAAGTATAATATAATAATTAGATACAAACAAAATCTCAAATTAAGCTACCAATACTCACACCCTTATATGAAGAACTGCGAAGAATCCTATAAATGATTAGATATTTTGACAGAAATAATGATTAATAAAAATTAATATAATGATAAATAAATCAATAATGGTTTCAATACCATCAAAATGTTTTTTTAAAATAGTGCATCAAATGGGAAACTCGTATCTCAAATAACAATGGTGACTATAACCGCTTTAAAATTTGATAAATTTAAATAAAATCGAAGAAATAAAGGGTAAAATATTCATTTTAACATTTTTAGTTATTTTTGTAATATTAGATAAAGGATATTTTTGGTCATGGTGCACATATTTATTTTTTTAGTTAATTCAAAGTGTAAAATATTGTTCTTACTTTTGTAGAAGCTCAGAATAAGAGATTTCCTGCAAAATATGAATATAATATTTGTTCTGTTATAATAATTGGTTTCTGAAGATTTGTAGATTTAAATTTAGAGTAGTATAATCAAAATTTATACCATGTTTTTGAAGTTGGCCTGGCTAATTTCTTCTTCGGAGAAAAAAAAATAAGCTATTAGTTTTATGTTTAATAAATTTGTTTAAAGAGTCATACAATAATGAGTAATATTATAAACTTGTCTCACAGTCAATTAAAAGTATATTGTAAGATAAACGAATTTGATACACATTGAAAATAAAGCCGGGACTCTAATTATTCGATCGGTAGAGAGGTAACATATTTCCTGTTAGGAGGGGTTGGTTTCTCTAACATTTGTTAAGACTGAAGAACAATTAATTCATTAGAAGTAATCTAATAAATTTCGGATAATTATTTAGCTATTCAATAGCAATCAGTATTATAGGAATTACGTCTACATTTTCTTTTGTGACTGAATTGTAAGCATTGTGATTCATCAAGATATTTTCACTTTAGCGTAAAATTAATACTATTTAGTTCTGGTTAATTTTGTATTTTATCGAGTAAATAAGCCAAATATTTCATTGTTTCTTTTCGCAATTTCTCAAAATGCTTAGAATTGCAAAGATTTTAAACTAAATACTTACTAATATATAACTATTTTATTAATTTAAAAATATTTTCCACAATAAGTTTCAGCTAATTTTTATTTTTGTTACATGCATTAAGAATTATTTAAAATTATTCTTAATAATTCATTGTTTTCTTAATTATTAGCAATTGCATTGGTCTCGAACATTGCATTGAATTATTTATTATGATTCTGCTAGAAGTCTAAAATAAACAAAAGTCTGCCTTTTTATATTAATAAAACGAAAAACTTTTATCACTTACTTCATTCTATAACTAGTCGGATTTTTTTCATTAAAATTTTTCTAACTGTAAAATTATCAATTGTTAAACTATTATTGTAAAATTATCCGTTTGTCGAATGACTTTTTTTGCAAAGGGTATCTGTGTTAGAAGTTATCTTTTGCATTGCCCTACATTAGGTACCCAAAACCAAATTGTGTTTTCCAAATCTACTGTACATGTAAATTGTTATAAATTAGAGAAAAAATGAAATTACTAATACCGACTTCGATGATTTCTTATTGAATTGCGGATAATAAAGGAACAACAAACGATAAATATAAACTTTCTTGTTGAATTTTGGAATTGTACATTTTACCTACAAATTTAGTACATTTTAGGCAAACATAATATGTAATTTAATATTTTTATATTATTACTGTAATATGTGGTAAAATAACTTTATTATATTACCCCAAGTGTACACATCCACAAATTTCTTTCAACTCTTAAATGAATAATAATTCTAGCGGATTTCGAAACGTGTGTAAGAATATATATGCTTTCATATATTCTACAAATCTTTGAATTTGTTTTTTTTTGCGATAATATTTGAATTTCCCAATGTAGAGTAGAACCTGTTTTAAAGAATCTATCTGCCTAAAGTACAATCTCGAAACTACAAAGATATCGACTGAGAGGGGGTATATTTCCCTACCTGATCCTTAATTCATGAGAATTTCACACACTAAGGTATAAAATATACAGCGCACAAACAATTTTAAGAAACTTAAAACAAAATATATTTGAAATAGAACTTTACGCCACGTTTTCCGATTGCTTAGGTTAAAGTTTTATTTTCTGAAATTTATTCGGTTGAAAATATTTAAAATTCCTACATGGAACTCAAAATGAGTTATATGTAAAACTATTTTATAGTACTACAGTTAAAGTTATATTTGAGTAGGGCCTAGTTCGATATTATGCTATTTTTCATGCAAAATCCCTTCACAATCTTTGCCATAAATCCCAAAATTATGATTTGTTCCTGGAACACTAGTTAGTGCAATTCTTAATTTCGAGAGCTGACAGAATTAACTCTTATTAAACTTATTTGCATAAATGTAGTAAAAATAAAGAGTTGTTAAAAACATTAAAAATTAAAATTATGAATGATATAGTAACTATGATTTTGTAAATTGATTAATGTCTTCCCAAAATTCAGAATGAATAAATTATAAATGATTTAAAAGGATAAGAAAATTTACACCTACAAATCATAAAAATAGTTCAAAATAATAATTTTAAACTCCTATGTCATTACTGTTTCTTATGTAAAAAAAAATGAATTGAGAGTTACTACAATACAAATTAATCATAAAGTGTAATTGATTTTTTTCATAAAAATATCGATATAAATTTTGTCTTTTTTAAATATTCTGTCAATTATAGATTGACAAATTGTTATCAATTGATGACAAATGTTAAACAAAACTAAGCATGATTAATTTACGTTTGAAATATATATCAATTTAAATTCTAAGACAGGGAAAAAAAGTTTTTAATCAAAACTTACTTTTTATTTGCATTAATTTTTTTATAAAGATTTATTGAAAGAATTATAAAGATTACTTGCATCAATTTTAATATAATAAGAATATTAAATAGTAAATGGCATGTGATTGAGAATTTACTTGTTTTTTCTTAATGTTGTCATGGTTTCTCGTAATTATTCAGTAAAAAAGAAAAATAATGTATATAATATTATTTAGAATAGAATTATTAGAAAACAATGTTTATTCATTTATTTATATCTATCTGTTTTTTTTAAATTTATAATATCGTCCATAAATTATGAAACAACCAACTAGTAGCAACATTAGTCACTTTTCATAATCAACAGATAAAAAAAAATAATTGAAATATTTAACAAAAAATATTCAATGTTTAATAAATTTTCATTTTTAATTTGTTGCTTTTATAAATGTTACTCTGTATGCTCATAAATGCTTTCATAAATGTTCATAAAATTACTCTAGAAAAATTTTATTAAAAAAAAAATTGTCAATTGTTTTATACATTATGGTACGTTTAAATTTTTCCAGATTAAAATAATGCGTGTCATTTTTAATCATTGTATTTTTCAAATTTTTAAACCAGTTTAGTGGGAAAAATCAGTAAAGAAACTTTATTGGAAAAATAATAAAACTCGAAACATACTAAAATAAAAATGAAAATTTCTTCTTCGTTTCCAATTGATCTGCACGTGAGCAAAAGTTCAATCTTTTGAAATATTTAATTTTTTTTTTTACTGAATCAGTACAGTAAAAAAATAAAGAATTGAAAATCATGGCTGCATTCCAAATTCAAAATGAAAAACTTTAAATCGGCTTAAGAAATTAAATTATATAAGGAATCGATAGAAGTGAGGTAAAATGTTTATATCTCTTAACGAAAATTCAATGCTTAAGAGTTTTAGAAGACGCATTTTTTAAATAAGTACTCTAATTGAAAATTTGAAAAAAATTAAAGCTAATTTCTTGAATTACTTAATGCAGAAATGCTTAAAAAATCTCTAATCATGACTATATGTAATAATATGCAATATGTGTTCCACATCAAATAATCAGAATATTTTTATTACAACAGTAAATGGTATTATAATAAAAATACAAAAAGGTATATATGTTCATTTAATCGAGATAATTAATTCTTTCAATCTTCAAAACTCTAAATATTCCTTTCGTAATGAAATCAATCCTTTAAATACTTTTTTTGGAAATATTGAATAGCTATTGGTATTAATCTTCATTAAGGCTAATAACTTTTCTAAAGGTTTTCGGATCTGTTGACAAAGAAGGCAGCTTACCTAAAATTTGTACAAATTAAGCAAAGAATGCTGTTAATGCGGAATGAATGATAGTTTTCTGGAACATAGTCTAGTACAGTGGGAAAAATAATTTTCCAAATTTACAGAAGCACTTACTTTTAAGGTTAATTTCCTGAAAATGTTAAAAAAAGTATTTTTTCGATGCATTTTCATATGGGATTAGAAAGCTGATAAAGCATTTGGTAGGCAAGATTTAAAAGTGAAGCATTATGAAACCGAATTGAATATTTTGAACTTTTTTGACTGTTTTTTAATGAATATATTGTAAACACTAATTGAAGCAATTATGTTATACTTTAAATTTGAAATCATTACACATATTAGTCATAGCCACACACATTTTAGAATATGTTCTTATCTCACATGTGAAATTCGTCATATTATTGTTATATTTTGTTAATCTCTCAAATAACATAAGCATTAAAATGTCTTTCAAAAAGAAATATCAGAAAAGAAATTAAAAAAATTACCTTATACAGAAAAGAACTAATGTATTATTAATAAAAATAAAACAAAAATATGTAAAAAATCACTTACAACAAGTGAAACTGACTTTTTCTTATAAATAACCTTCATAGGATTTTTAAAATATCGATAAATTTATAAGTAAAATTTTTTTAAAGCAAAAAAGTTAATTTCTACACTTTAGAAAATTCAAATTAAGTTTATTTTAATTATTGGCTTAATAAATGTAGCTTACATAGACATAAATATAAAAATTTTAATTTAAAAACATTGCATAATTTTATTTGCCTAAAAAAATCTAAAGTTTCTATTACATCTAAGGGCATTATAATTTAAGTCGGCTTAAGGATTGTAGTTATTCATTGCACTGCTAATTGATGAAGCCATGCATCTGTATGCCTAATGAAACTTTCATTTCTTTCTAATCAATAAAAATAAATTTTGAATGAGGGGAAAACAAACCTGAAATCCATTACCAAATTTTAATTTTTTTGGATATTTTTAGGTCTGCACCCATTTACTAAAAATCCATACATTTAGTTAACTAAGCTTAATAAACATTCGTGAATTTTTTTCATTCAGAATGGAAAAGAATTAATGAAACAAATTCTTACATATAAATGGATTAGATATTGAATATTTCATCGGAAACAATTTACATTGGATTTAATTGCAATGAAGATAGAAAATAAGTATTCAAAGGAATTACTTCTTCAATGAAATATAATTTAAAATAATTTTGATATAAAGATTCATACAAGTATCCATTTTGAAGTTATTTCAAAATTGCTTCAATTAAAGAAAGGAAATCATTCGTACGCGCTCAATAGATGCCATATAGAGTATACCAAATTCTGAAATAAGTAATTATTTGACGGATTTTCAAATGTATCTGGAAACCTGATTTTTATTACGTCATAGATAATACAAATGCTTCTTCAGTAACTTAAACTAAATTCTAAAAATTTCAAAATTAAGTTTTTGAGATCAATTGCTGTATAATCCAAGAGGCCAAATTCTGAGTTTGATGATTTTTTTTTGACGGATTTTCTTATGTATTTGCTAACCTGGTTTTTATTAAATCATAGATATGGAGACCTAAAAAATTATACAGAAAATTCTATTTTGTCAACCCTAGTATTTACGTCATCACGCAAATCACAATACGTCATCTAGGCAACATTTTTTCATCGCCAAAAAATTTTCAGAATTTGAAACCTGGATTATACGACATCGGTGCACCGTTTGCAATATTTGTTCGATTTTTCATTCCAATTAAATTCGAGTAATCCAATTCCTGGAAATTAAAATCATTAGTCAGATACAAAACATTCAACTTTATTCAGAAATAGGATAGAATCACTGTTTTTATATTGATTTGTTAGCATTATTTTTATAATCTGTTACATTGTGTTCACTGATAATGCCGATTTAAATAATCTTGTTTAAATTGAAAAAAATTTACTTTTTCTTCAAAACTAAAAACTATTTGGTAAAAAGTTATTTTTTTGTTCACCTACTAATGCTTGAAGTAAAACCAGCTTGACATTTCTTGTTAATTTTCGATCAGCCTATTTTTAATGATATATTTGACATATCCTATAGTTTTAAAAGCTTATTCTTTAATATTAAATATTCATTTTGTTACGCTATTTGAATAGACGGTTTTGTCACAGTCTCATTAGGATAAAAATTTTAATTTATAAATAACTATAATAATATTATATTGAAGCTAGAAGGTTTTTAAGGAAGAATGAATAACTTGCATACAGTATTGATGAAACTGATTTATACTTTCATTTATACCAAAGAGATATTAGACGCTACTTTAAACATTATGTCTCTTATTGTTCATTAGTTCGTATGTATATTTTTTATTCACAATATATCATATCTAAACTAATATTTTTGATATTAAATAATGTGATATTTAAATATAATATGCACTTCAGTTCGGTAGATATTGTGAAATATGCATATATTATATGGAATAAAAATATATAATTTGATATTTATATAATCATTAAAAATTAAATATGCATAAGGAAGCTGTAACACAAATTATTTCTATATAAAACAAATAATTCATTTATGTGCACATATATAAAGTAATTCCGAGCCTGGACATTGTAAATCACACCAAGTTTGGTTTGTCACACAATAGAAATTTCTTTAAAGGAGAGTAAACTAGATTGGGGATTACACTTTTTAATGTGTTCCAAGCCATTAACAACACCCAATATCAAGGTGGTATTCAAAGTCATTAAGGATTACATCAATCGCTAACCCCTTAAACTGTGATTTAACTGTCTATTAAACTGATTTAACTTTAAGCTATAGAGGGATTTACAGCAGCCAGTTCGCCATAAATATCTAGATAACTTAAAGTTAAATCAGTTTAATATACGAAATTTACATAGCGTTTAAAAAGTACTATGACTGAGCATTATTAAATTGGTAAACTCCATCAATGCTTTTATTTTTAAGTTAAAAAAAAACGCTTTTGATTAAAATTTGAAAAAAAATCATAAACTTTTAATATATTTAATTGTAGCAATATAAAAATTGATTCCAGAAAAGAAATCTATTAACAAATATTGACATTAAATTGATATTGAGTATTTTTAATTAAATTTTTAATTCACTAAAAAAAATTCCCTATAAATTTTAAGTTTATGATATGAAAATTTTATTGAGTACTATAATATTGAAAAACTTTATCTCAATTTAAATTCTATGATTCTAATGATTTGAAACCTTGAAATAGATGTAATAAAATTTAAAAATTAAGAGTCCATTTAAACTTAAAAACTTGACCTTTTGTAATAAAATTTATAATTTTTTATGCTTATAATTAATGTAGTTTAAAATTTAAAGTATTACTGTCAAATCCTACATTACTATTTTATGTTTCATTATAACAAATAAAAAAAAGCTTAAAATTAAATTTGTATTGTAATGTATAATGAAATATAACAAATGCATTCTCATGAAAATGTTTTAAAAGAATAATTCAAATTTATAGTATTTTCAATTACAATAGATGTCTGTTTTGTTTTTTACTTCAAGTTTAATAAGATATTGCAAGGAATGTTTTCTCGTTTTCTCTATTTTTTATAAATACAGAAAACTTATGTGAAAAATTCGAAAAATCTCACAAAAAGTTTTAAAATTATGAAACTATATTTACATATCTTACTGCTATATTTTATATTTTCTTAAAGCCTTATTCTTGTACTATACATTTCGTAATTTACAAATGCATTTTACTAAAAGTAAAGAGTACCGGCGAAGGCAAATGTGTAGATATGTAGATTTCTGTACAAGAGAATAGCTTCAAAATATATTCTGCACATGTTACGAAATTTATATTTATCTTTTTCGTTTTTGAATAAACTGAACAGTCTAAGCGTTTCTTGAAGTAAAGCAAAAGATGGAACTAGATGGAAAAGACATATTTTCTAAAGTCAGAAAACATTTTATTTAAGGATATATATAATTTAAAAATTTTTAATGATATTTCGAAAAAAATGGGTTTTAGAAATTCGAATGAGAAAAGTTTTTCTTAACATTATTATTAGTTCTCAAGTGTTTTAGTGCCTTATCAATTAAAATTTAATTTAAAAAATTAATTTAATTCACAAAATTGAATTTAACAGCTAAAACTGATTTTAACTGTCCGTTATAAATTGCAAAACTATAAGATTTCAACTTAAAAATTAGGAACATAATAATTCTATTATTAATTATTTATAAATACAGAAAATTAAGTTTAGTTATATTGAGAATTACTTTTCAACATTATTATTTGAATAATAATAAAGTTTTTTTTATTTTGCTTAGATTACTTAATATAAATTAAAAGTTAGAAGAATATACAAGTTTATCGCAGCTGTATCAAAAGGTTTTCTTACATGTATTCGACTTTGTATAAATACAAAATAACACAAAAATTTTGAATTAAAAATTATTCAAAACTGCGATTCTACAATCTTTGAAAACGCTATCGTTTTTGAAAATTAGAAATTTTACAATCAACATAAAATAACATATTGAAAAAATTTTATTTTAATTCTTATAAACATTTATGCTGAAGCACTAATGAAATAAATTGTGTTTATTGTTTCAATATAAATGTAATTTTGTGTCATCGTCACATAAGAAAAATATTTTAAAAAATATTTTAATTTCAACCAGCAAAATATAAGTTAACGGGGCCGTGGTAGCCTAGTGGATAAATAATCGGCCTTCCGCCCGGAAGGGCCGGGTTCGATTCCCAATGCTCACATAGATCAACAGAGTACATGCTATATACTTTCTTAGTTAATCTGTGGAATCGAAAGTCCTGTGGTTAGTCGTAAAGCAGTTACCCTGAATGTAATGGCCTAGCGAAAATTCTCAGATCAAAATCAAAATTGAGGACATGGATCCTCTGATGCTGCCATCTATCGAAAGAATCTTAAAGCAAAGACGTACTTATACTTTCGTGGTGCTCTGGTTAAACGAAAGACACATCCTTCTGACTCAAATTCTCATTGCCAACGGCATAGAGAGCTTGACTTGTCCAAGTGTCATAATTAATAACAGCATATAAATTAAGGAATTGCTGAAATGAAATAATTTGAAAAGTTTTATCTACAGAAACAGAATTATAAAATAAAAGAGATTTTTAATCAAAATTCATGAAATTTGCTATCGAAAATACAAAACTTTTAATTTTTTAATGCATAACGGTATTGGAAAACAAAGAATTTTGCCATTGAAAATTTTGGAAATACAACATATGTTCCGTTGTTACGTAATTTATAAACAATTTTTGATTAATCAATTTAAATTAGGAGAATAAAAAATAAATCAAAGCAATTTGTCGTAGTAAATAAATTGTTCCCATTAATTAAGTTTTTTTTTAATTTTTCAGCAAATGGTTTTACCATTATAATCAGCAATTATTGATACATTATTAATTAAAATATATTTAAACTTTAAATTTTTTACCACTTTATTTGAATTTATTTAGTACAAGCATTATGCTTTTAAATGCATCATAACTAGAGATTTTTTCTTGAGTGATTTGATTCTTAAATATTCTCTAACTCTTTCCCAGAATCAAAAGAAGGAAACAAGCTTTAAGCCTGGTCCTCGGTCTAAAATTATTAAGGTTATATTTTGTCTCATCGGTAGCACATTTGTAGAAATTATGTTTACGGCATAAATTTTGTGAAATATGTTGTAATTAAGAATTTAAAAGGCATTTACATATGAAATACACTACTGGCCATTAAAATTGCTACACCAGGAAGAAATGCAGATAACAAAATGATATTTACTGGACAAATATATTATACTAAAAATAACAAGTGATTAAATTTTCAAAAAATTTGGCTCGATAGATCCTGAGAAATCAGTACCCAGAACAACCACCTCTGGCAGTAATAACAGCAGTTATACACCTGGGCATTGAGTCAAAAAGAGATTGGATTGCATGTACAGGTACAGATGCCCATGCAGCCTCAACACGATGCCACAGTTCATCAACCGTAGTGACTGGAGTTTGGTGACGAGCCAGTCGCTAGGCAAACATTGACCAGACGTTTTCTATAGGTGAAAGATCTAGAGAACGTGCTGGCTAGAACAACAGCCGAACATGTTCCGTATCAAGAAAGTTCCGTACAATACCGCCAACATGCGGTGGGCATTATCCTGCTGAAACGTAGGGTTTCGCAGGGCTCGAATAAAGGGTAGAGCCACGGGTCGTAACACACCAGAAATGTAATGTGCACTGTTCAAAGCACCATCAATGTGAACAAGAGGTGACCGAAACATGTATCCAATGGCACCCCATACCATCACGCCAGGTGATGGGCCAGTATGACGATGACGAATGCACGCTGCCAGTGTGCGTTCACCACGATGCCACCAAACACGGATGTGACCATCATGATGCTGTACACAGAACCTGGATTCATCTGAAAAGATGATGTCTCGCCTTTCATTTGCCCAGGTTCGTCGTTGATCACACCATTGAAGGCGCTCTTATCTATGACGCAGCGTCAAGGGAAGCCGCAGCCATGGTCTCCGAGCTGAGAGTCCATGCTGCTGCAAACGTCGTTGAACTGTTCGTGCAGACACTTGTTGTTTTCCAAACGACCCTGTTTCTTGACTCACGGCTCGTGACTTTGTTGCACGATCCATTACGGCCATGCGGATAATATGCCTGTCTTTTCGGCTGCTACTGATAGGTGGCCGTTGAGATCCCACATGGCGTTCCGTATTACCGTCCTGAACACATTGATTCCATATTCTGCTAACAGTCATTGGATCTCGACCGACGCGAGCAGCAATACTGCGATAAGATAAACCGCAATCCCGGTACGTTACAATTCAATTTGTGACATCACAGCACGAAACAATAAATGCGTGTTTTAACCGTTGTATTCTTCACATTAATGCCTACAATGTACCTTTTCGTACTAAATCGAGGATGCTCTACAACTTTGTAAATTACTTTTTCGCTCTATCTCGTTCCATTTTCGAGATAGGAATGCTAACTTCCCTGTTTCCCACCAGGTAGCGCTATAGTCTGTTTTATTTAGTAGCACGTGGCTGCTTTACTATACTTAGACATCACTTTTATGAATATAGCAGCAGCCGTTCTGAAGTTAAGAGGGTGGCAAGGGACTTTAGTGGACACCTTGTATATATACATATACATATATATATACATATATATACATATATATACATACATATATATATACATATATATACATACATATATATATACATATATATACATACATATATATACATACATATATATATATACATACATATACATACATATATATATATACATACATATATATATATACATACATACACACACACACACACATATATATATATATATATATATATATATATATATATATATATATATAGAAAATAAAAAACAATATTTAATTACATGGAAAAATTTTCAAAATATAAATATACAAATGTTTTAACAATTTACTAAGAGGGAAAGCGCCAAAAAATGGAATTCATAAACGTATATAAATACATGAATTAAAAATTGAAGTTCTTCAAAATTTAAAGTATCAACATTAATAAAATTAAAGAGAAAAAAGAAAATATCAATAAAATACAAATGAAATTGTAATTCAAATTTAAAAAAAAAAAAGCAAAATGAAGTTGAAAATTATAATTGGTGCAAAATGAGCATACTTATGGAATTAAGTACTAACATGTGGTCAGTCTATAAAATCTCCAATAGTTAAAAGAATTTTTAAAAAGAACTTAATATATAATCTACTGAATAAAAAAATGATAAAATACACATACACATATATACACAGGATAATACTCTAAATTATTTTTGCAAATTAAGAGTGGTGATAATACCTGTCCAGAAGAGCAATAATTATTTAAGAACATAAGTTCGTCTCCCACTCTGAGAGGAAGAACAGAAGAATCAAAATATCAATATGAACAACAGTGCTTCAAAAGCGCATGAACAAAAATGAAAATCACGCAACCAGTTTTATTATTTAGAGAAAAACAACAAGTGTTCCGAATACGTGGCACAGTTGACATCAATGAAGGCAAGATACTCTTTCAAAGCTCAAAAAGTCTGAGGTAGCGTGTATGTTACTAGAACCAGTTCGTTAAAACTTAACAACATATTTATTAATGTAAGAATATAAGACGTGAAAAACATTCAAACATCACTGATATCGCCAACGAGTACATTGTTGGTTGCTCTGATTGCTGGCGCGTTAACATTCAACGTGTTGCCACTGCTGTCTTTTAAACTTCAAATATTGAGTAGTGCTGCCACAAGACCATTAGTCAAACCATAGTTAGAAAGTTCAACTCTTATCCATCGTACATGGTATGTGTATCCCAAGAAATTACGGACCTTTATAGAAAAATGGATTGGGGTTGCATTATGATTAAAAAGCATATCTTTTTACACAGAGTGCGGCATAACCTGAAATAAACAGCGAAGCACTTCTTGCTTGAAGACAAGGTTTGTTACATTAGTCAAATATTCAGGTCGGGTTTGGTATAGTACTTTATGAAATAGATGCTGAATATTTGTATTATTTATAGATGAGTAACCTTAATTATAAGTATTAACTAAATATTGAGTGCTCAATTAATTTGGGTTTTAAATTTTTAATTTTGCTTACCTATCAATATGCTAAGATTAATCTGATACGATATTTATATTTACTTTTGAAATCATTGTGCATCTCATTGCAATACTTGCTTGATATGTTTTCCCAATTAAAGAGTTTTGGGTCACCGTAACATAAAATCCACGAATTAAGCAAATAAACTTGAAAATACTTTGATGTGAATAAAAACTGTATTTTTTAAAGTTTTTGAACTATTATCTTCATGTTTTTTTAATATCAAAGGTTTATACATAGGTTTTATTAACATTATTGAATATGAAATGCAACATATATGATGCTTCAGGAGAATTTATTATGTTATATCAAATAATATGTAGATATATTAAAAGTCCACTGTTTAAAAATATTGGAAAACAAATATTTCTATTATGTTTCTTGTCATAGAACTATTAGTAATATTATATATTTAAAATTTTTTGCTGCTGTTTATACAAACACACACATATGTATATGTATATATATATATATATTAACATTTTGTGTAATATGTACTTTTTAAATTTTTTTATATTGCGTATTTAGTTACTCTTTATATATAAATTAGGTATATATAAAATAGGTAGTTTATATATAAATTAGGAATATATTAAAAATATGTGCACTGACACAGTGGATAACATACAATTTTAATTCTAAAACATTTTTTCAATTGAAATCAATCTTTTTTTAAAAATTTTCCTTCTCAAAAAGTAAAATAATTGTGTTTTGTATGTATAAACATAAATTTCTTTTGCAATTCACAAACGAATGAAAAAACACAATAATGGTTCGAAAAATGTTTCGCACAATAAATAAATAAATAAATAAAATAACAGAAAACATTTCCTCATCATAATAAAATAGTCATTACTTTCTCTTTATGAGATACTTTTGGATATCCAACAATGGAAATGAGTTTCATTAAATTATCATTTATAAAGGGGAATTGAGAAAATTTCACATAAAATAAATAGAATTAAAAATAAAATCATAAGTTTTCAGCTAATAGTGAATACTCCTAAAATGGAGAAAAATATCGATTATGTTGTTCTACATCTGAGGAAATTATAAACACGTTAATTTCTTGCATTTTTTATAAGTGACCAGTTTTTGTTATTCTTATTTTTTCACTACACGCACTACAGAGTCACCAATTTAGAAAGACATTTCTTTTGTAAATTTTAAATATTTTTTGAAATAATAATATAATTGAGTTTTCTTAAAAATTTGAAACTAATTAAAGAATTGCCTTAAAACGTCTTTGATTTTTTCGATAATATATATATATATATTTCGTTAATAGAATAATTTTATTAGTTTTTTTTTTAAAAGATATTTGTTTCAGCTGTTAGAGATTGTTTCAATTACTTTATCTTCTGTCTAAAATATTTGGGATAATCTGAATATAATATTTGTTATCAGTAATATTCAATATAACTTATTATTTTTAAGGAATTCATTTCCATTTCAATTTTATCTATTTTTTCTCTTTAAAATGAGATTTTTTCTTTCAGTAGTATTATATGGAAACGAATATTTAATTTAAATTCTTATTTTGTTATTTAAAGTAGGTTTTTTTTATTTTAATTTTAACACTTGAATTATATTATGATAAATTTAACATTCTTTGTTAAAAAAATATATTAAAATTTTATGTCTTACAAATAAAAAAAGTATTTTAATTGTAAAATTAAAACAAAATATTTTCTCTACTTCTCTTTGGTAGAATATTTTTTCAGAGAACTGTATTAAGAAAATTTTAAAATTTTCTATTTACTTTAGTTCTTTTATATCTTGATATAGATTTTGTTATTTTTAGTTTTTATAATTTTTATTTGGTTAGAAAAAAACTTATATGGATTTTTTGTGCGCATGCTTTTTTTATATTTTCCTTGATTTATTTTACGGTCTAAATCCAAACAAAGGTACCTAAAAATTATGAGTTATGCAATGTTGTTATATAAATGTTGCAAATATTAATAAAACTGAGACAATACAATAAATTCAAATGTTATACAGAGTTTAATGAAAATTGTTTTCTTGTGGAAAACACACCAGGTAACCCTTTAGCTACTTGTTTGTCTTACAATTGTTAAATTGTTATGAAGAATTCTGTACATTTTTTTTTCTACATTTTCTTGATTTTCTTTATGTTTAAGGTCAATACAGAAATAGCATAATATTATGCAATGTAAAAGTGGAATAAGATTGAATAAAACTAATATAGAGGAAAGAATGAAGATAAAATTTAAATTTTATAGAATTTCACTTGTACAAAATCAGGGAAGAAAAAGTCATTCATTTGCGATAGCAATAGGTTACGTACTTCCAATTATAAGGAAAGAGAATCACCAAAATTATTTCCATTATAGGATGCGATTTGGAAATTAGCTATTTTTTATTGTAATTTAAATGGTATTATCCAATTATCAAACTAATATTATTGATATTTCTTCAGATGTCACATTTGAAAATTTCTCACATTTTTGATTAAAGAAAGACAAAAGACCTAGTGAATGATGGGTCGTATTTGGTGGATCAAGAAAATTGGCACCTATTTTTCACCTCCATATTTCAGCTGTGGACATTTAGTCTGAGAAGAATGGCACGTTTTGGGTGGTTTGGTTGGGGACGTGTCCACGTAATGTGTGATGTGACGTCCAAAGTTTTTCCTCTAATTTGGCGTGGATGTGGAGGGGAGAGTGCCAGTTTAAGTAGGATCTCGTCACTTGACGTTGTTCAAAATGACAAGGTATTTGGTGATGAGCGAGTATTCCAAGCCCGTTAAACTTAAGGTACAATCCGGGGCTCACCTGTACCACTAAGCACGTGGGCGTAGAAAATGGTGCTAGTATTTATACAGAAATATTGAGATCCACAAAATTATTGAAGGAAGTAATCAGAAATTAAAATTCTGTATTACCACGAGTTGTTGATTCGTGGAGAATTCCAACAGGAAAAAACAGTTGGAATTATTCTTGAAAAATGGTTACAGACTTGTCAGATCATTGAATTACTGGTTAAAATGGATAACTGGTGCAACTAAATCATGGATGGCCAACCCGTGTTACACAAACTACGGTGGTTTGGTTTATTTGTCCCCCAACGGCCTTTTTTAAGACTTGGGCTAATTAAACATGGAATTACAGTTTAGTTAAATTACAAACTGCTATAAGCATCCAATCTTGAAGTAAAAACTGAACGATGAATTGTTGACGGAATTGACATGAAGAACGATTTGCTGACTTAAAGGCAAGAGTCTGAATAATTTGACTCTCAGTTATTGTGTTACATTGTGGACTTATAATATTAGCAAGATAATGCTTGATGAAAATTTTGAAAAATCTTGTCATTAAAGTCCTCTTAAGTATATTTCCATTCTAAGGCTTCTGTGACTTTGAAGTGATTAGTTGATTTAGATTACTAATGTAACAATTCATGGAGACACTCTCAACACACTGCACGCATGCCATAGAAATACACAGTGAAGTTTCAGCAGAAATATAAGTATTTATTGAGTAGTTTTCAATTCAGAAAAATTCTTTAAAGCCTTATAAACAAATCATAAGCCATTGAATGCAGAAGGATCTTCAAAATGTAACTTAGCTTGATTCCATCCCAATGATATGGTGAGACATTGTGGTCATAGAGCCAGATCAATGATTTGAATGATTGGTCTTCTCGAATGAGAATGATAAAAGAATAACTTTTCACTTTTTGGAAAATTTTTTAATCGTATTTAGTTGCTCATAACCAAAAAACACCTGATATAGGGTTTTAGAAGTAATACCTATTACCAGGCGTTCGCCGATGACGTGGCAATCATCCTTCACTCCAGCTCCTACTACGAATTCTCTAAATGTGCTTTAACATCCCTAAACCAACAAGTGTGGATTGAAACTCAGCCTCAACAAATGTCGTTACACTATCTTCGTCCTACATAAAGACATCACCAGGAAACCTGGGGTATCCATATCAGGGTACAAGATCACCTACTCCAATAAAATAAAGTACCTCGGCGTCATCCTTTCTCCCAAACTCAGTTGCATGCCTCATCTCAATGAGCCGCATTGAAAATCTTCAAAATAAATTGGCCAAGATTACCAGGGCAACCTGGGGCCTGAAATTTGCCATTTTGAAACTCATGTACACCATCGAGAGCATTATACTCTACGACTGCCAGGTTTGGTTCTCCAACTCGAACCGGATTAACAAAAAACTCTCTCAAATTCAAAGAATGGCTCTCCTCAAGGTTACAAAATCCTTTCTTTACGGAGGCACTTCATATATTAGCAGGATACCCACCCATCAACCTCACGACTATCTCCTACAAGAAGATATTTGAATAATAGAACAACGGTACTGCTGTCGGAGTCAACGATAAAGATTTTACCCATTTAACTGCCTGATTGAGCTCTCACAAACTAGTCTCACCTTGGAAAAGACTGTACATTGAATGGACGCCTGACTCCAATCATCTCGAATGCTTCACCTACACGGATAGATCCCGGATAGACGACGAAACGGGATTTGCGGCCCTAATTTTCTCCAACAGAAAGATTATCCACAAGCTTCAAGACGACACTGCTACTGTCTTTGAGGCAGAAGCTACGGCAATTCTGCTAACCATGAGATTCGTCATACAACGTCAACTACCAAGCTGTCATATTCATACCGACTCCCAATCTGTACTCAAGGCTCTCTCCCTCCCTGAAGTCAAAAGCGACACCTGACTCCTGACTGACTGAGTCAAAGACATGCTTCATTCCTCTCCTTGTACCTTCTCCTTCCACTGGGTCAAGTCACTTGTTGAAATCCAACACAATGAAGAGGCCGACAAGGCAGCCAAAGAAGCAACTTTCAAGCAGGACGTAGAAGTAGTAGTCAGACTTAGTAGACTACAATTTTTCATGCTCATTGAAGATGAAGTCATGAGTTCCGGGTAAAA